>VZSZ01011367.1:848637-889673 GCA_013398815.1 Ibidorhyncha struthersii | reverse complement strand
GGCGTTGGACTGGGTTTTTTTTCTTTTAAGACTGTGGAAGAGCAGGCTGTGCAGTTCAGGATAGACTTAAGCCAGAAAGTAGACTGTACAGGTGCTCCTTTTGGCACATTAATCCTAAAATATGTGCTAAAACAGCTTGACAGGCTTGTCTAATGAGAAACCAGTATCTAGTTAGTGATGGGAATCGGCACAACACTCTCTACGGACCGGCGGGGTCTGTGTTACTGTGACTCCAGGGAGTTTTTGTCTTTGTTGGAAGCAGCGAGAAGTGACGACTGCTGTTGGAGGTGAGACTAAGCTTTGGGTCTGATCCAGCACAGTACGTTGCATTTCAGCTCACACAGGCGCTGGGCAGCGAGGAGACTAAACGCACAGTTCCAGGGGTGTTAGCGCTTGAGAAAGTGATGTCCAGTGCTGTTATTTCAAATGCTTCTCCTTAGAAACTGCTGAGGTAGGTTCTGGCTTTCAGATATATTTGAGCCGTGTTCTGGATAGATGCAATGTAGGAAACTGTCTTAACTATACTTTCCACATTTTTTTTTTTAGGCATCCTTTTTCATAATTAGATTAATACATTAAGATATGTGTTTACTGTAAGGTCCTGTGTCTTGTCCGAATTTGGCTGGGGCATCCCAGAAGTAGTACTATCAAGTTTTTCCCCAGTATTTAACCTGAACGGGCTCCCTTGAAACTTCGCCTCTGTTTCTGGTTACACGCTGATGTTACGCAGCTCTAAACCTACCGGTCTTCCACACTGCTTTCAAACTGGGACATTACTTTGGACTTGATATCAGTTGGAGATTTACCAACTCAATTTAACGGGACTTATTAATATGTGACTTCGAGCCAGTTGACCACAAAGAGGAAGAATGTCTCCTGAGGTCAAGTCGCAGCAGGCACGGCTTGCTGAAGCGATGACTCTGGTGGACTTTGTCGTTAGCCTGGCTCAAATCCTGGAGAGTGGGGGGGAGTGTGAGCTACGGCTTTCCAAAGGGAAGAACCAAGCCTAAAAGGGGAACTTCTGACATCCTGAAACTGCCTCTCAAACACTTCCCATTCTGTCTCATGATTCTTCCATACTCTGTTTATGGGGACTGGATCCCAGTGTCCCATTGGGAGTGGGGTTTCACGAGGGAGAGGAAGATTCCAACCCAGACAGAGAGTACTGATCCTGAAGGAACTCCTCCTCCCCACGTGGTTTCTGAGATAGAAGTTAATGTGAAAAATTTACACTCTGGGCACTTCTGCAAGCAGTTCCCATAAGCATGTTGCCTGTCACGCGTAGGTTGGGCAGCATTCAGTATTTCCAAAGGAAATATGTCTTCATGTGATGTTTTTTTGCGATGGGTATGAAGTGCAAGTATGCGCTGGTGATTAGTGACTCAAGTCTGAGTAAACTGTTAAAGTGATGGAATCCGAAATGGAGAAAGTTGACTGTTTTATTTGTAAGTGCAAAAGCACGCAAGCTCTACGAGGGAGGAGGGCAAATAGAATTTAATAAAGCACCATTTACAACTGGGAAAGTGCTAACAAAGAAGGAAAAGGGTGAAAAAAAAAAATCGACAGATAGCAGGTACTCCTGCAATTAGAGCCTGCAGATTACTGGTCCCTTCCAGCAGCAGCAGCTGGAATGCCAATATTACCTACTTGTAAATTATGTGCTTTACCTGGCTGACTTTGTAGTGTGGTGCTTTAAGTACGTGGCTATAGGATGTGATTTTGGTTAGTATAGATAGTATAGACTATCGCTCTCAGTCTTCAGTTCTCACCTAAAACCTCAGCAGGTGACAAACTCTCATCTATTTTTTGTTTTCCTGCCCGCATAATATCCCGTGTTCTCCTTGTAGGCCCCAAATTGACAATTATCCATTGTCTGCTCTCCAGTTTCTTTTTATACACATCCTATTTTGAGAGGGAAAGATGCTGAGAGCTGTTTCTTCTGGAGAAGGCATCTGGAAGGCTGCCGGGCTCTGGCCAGACCCCCAGCCTCATCTCTCCCTGCCAGCACGTAGTTTTGCCAGTAAAGCGGGGAGAGTGCTAACCTGCTTCACGGGAGCGTCAGGCTTAATGTTTTGTATCTTCTTTTGAAGAAAACCGCTGTGAAAGTGCGAGGTTATCTACTTATTTGGCAAATTCCAATTGAAATTTCCTTTCGGGAGAGTCACGTCCAGCTTGTTTCTGCATTACACCAACCACTGAAGAGGCTTTCTGTTCTCCATATGACCAAACACCTTGTTTTAGTAGTTGATTTCTGCCAAGTTTGCCTCTTAACTTCCCCTTGTCCTTTCATTACACGTTCAGCTTTCATATTCTGTCATTCTGAGACCTTTTTTTCTTTTTCTTTCCCTTTCTCTGTCGTCTTCCTACTAGCTGTCTGCAGCATCCAGCCCTTCCAGTCAGAGTCCTCACAGAGCCTCAGGAAAGGATCCCTTTGCAGAGCTCTCTCTCCAGGATTTCTTGTAGAACAACTTAGGTATTGTCCGTTATTCTGGGGAGACGCTGGTTTTTGTGCTATAAAACAAAATCACAGTTCTAATTTGAGATTTATTAAGGCGACTAGAACCGTTTCTGAAGAAAATAAAACAAGTCATGTTGAGTTGGAAGCATTGTGGAAGTGACTTGGAAACTCGGTGTACTGAACTGCAGCGGTTTCAGGGCCTCATGGAGTCATTTTGCTTCAGTCCGTTGGAGATAAAGTTTGCCAGTTCCTTCCTGAACTGCGAGAGCCAGCACAGTTGGGGAGAAGGAACTGGTATTACCTGGGTTTTGCCATTTCATCGGGAAAACGTTTCGGGTTCGTGGCTATCGGCAAAGCCCTGAGTCTGCTCCTGCACTTGGCCGGTTGCTGGCCAAAGAGTGCGCTTCATGCAGAAGGCGGTTAGTTGGCTTCACGCGTGCGAGGGTTAAGTTTTGGTACAGATCCACACTGGAGTTCCGTTCTTTTTTTATCAGTCAGAGGCGGGTGGAGATTCAGTGCTAAAATGAGTGAAAACACGAAAAGCTTCAAGAAGACACAGTGTAAAGAAAGAGTAGGCTTTACTGCACACAGCGCCTGCTTTTCTTTGCGCGCTTCCTCTGCTTCAGCGTGAAAAGGTGACGCTGAGTTCTCTTCACAATGCTGTTGGTCTGTTCCGCAGCCGCTGGTGACAGTACTGCATGGATAAATAGAGGGGGTTTTGCTGTTGGGCAAACCAGCTTAATGCAAAGAGCGGTTCCAAAGGCGGGTGTAGCTGGAAAAACATCCTGGTGGCTTTTGGTGGTTTTCTGGCCCTGATTTTGTAAACTCTTTATTTCTGTTCGAAACTTCAGATCTTGGGGTAGCTTGGGCAGTTGAAGAATGGACGTTTTTGAAGAAAACACAGGTTTATAGTGAAAGTCCTACTTCTGTTGGATGTTTAACACGAGGGGTTTTAATCTTTCCAGATTCAGTTTATGTAGCTGTGTTAGATGGAAGAGAAAGGACCGTCTCCAAAGAGATGTGCTCACCAGTAACCCCCCCACTTCCAGGAAAAGATGAACTTCAGTCTCTCAAACTCTCCTCTTCCATTAAATGATGCAGTGAAATGATGAAGACCAATGAAGGAACCGGGGACAACTCCACAAGAAAACATCGATACACGATACAAAGCCAAGAATTGCCATGAATTGAGACTAAGATCTAATTTTTTTGTCCTGGTGACTAACACGTCAATACTTTCAGCTTCTAATAATATCCATAATCGGTAACGTACGAAGAGAAGCCTTTGTTCTGGAAGTTGCGATTGGTGTTTGGAAATGCTGTCTGGAATGGAGATGTGTCCTTTACTGTAACTCAAAACAGGACTTTGGGCGGGGGAGGGTCAAATCCTTAACTCTTAATTCTGCAGTTACCTTTTCTTCAGTCCTCACAAATGTAGGCACAGCAGTAATGGAAATTAACTTTTTTTAAAAATTATATATTCAGTTTGCAGTAGACATTCCTTATGTATTATTGTTTGTATTTATTTATGATTATCAATTTAACATTAATATTGTATCAAAAAAAAACTCCTTATGAAAATGAGTATGGATGTATACAGTATGTCTGATTTTTATCCACAAAGAATGAATCTGATTCAGAATGCTTTTCAGCCGACATACAGAGCACTAAATATTTTAAAGGTCTGAATCTAATGAATTCTCAGTATATATGGGAATTAGGGAAGAGCTGTAAAATGCATTAATCCTTATAGTCAATTCTGTGCCTAGGATTTTGCAAGGGAACAGTTAACTGACTAGAAGAAGCACTACACTTTTAATTCAGCATTAGTGCGTTGGGAAGGAACTTTATCGCTTTGTGCTTGGCATGTCATTATTTTTACATTTGACATTATAAGGCCTTTCCAAAATGAATGTGAGGAATTGCTTTCACTTTAAGACTTTCCTTCTTTTCTGTAAAAAAAAAATAAAAAATAAAAAAAAAAGGTGTTGTGTGCTGGGGGAAGCCTTTTCATTTGGCTAGTGCCATGTTTATGATCACGGACCTTTTAAAAGTAAAAAAGGGGAAGTAGCTTCCTTACGTACGTCTAGTTGGTTATTTAGTTAACGAAGAATTAAAGCAGCGCTGTTGATCGGTGCTTTGTGTAAATACATCATAACTTTTGGGTGGAGTGGGGCCTTCAGAAGGATAGTCAGTGATATGAAAGCAATTCTGTACATGAGTTAAGCATACTTGCTGCATTGTCTCTGCAGATTCTATTTTTGTTTAAAATATTAAAATGTACGTTAGCAAAAATGGGTGGATTTTCAAATAAAATGCAGCTTCCACAGAACTTTTGTTACGGTATGAAAGTCTGAGGTGCTTCTTTTCTTTTTGCTGCTTAAAATGTGCACTGATAATTGCTTTGTTTACTTAATAAAATACCAAATGTATTTCGTATGTGCAGAATGTATTACAGGAAGCGCAGCGCTGTGAATCCGTGAATGACGTGACCCAGACAACATCTTCCCGGTGGTGCTGCGGTAGACGGCCTTAGTTCCACTATAATGAGTCGTCTCATTAAGAGCCGGATTCCTCACTTAATATGGTATTTCATCATCTTCTAATTTTTCAAAATATCCATGGCAATAAACTTGTACTGTTTATAACTGAGCAAGAAGTATGAATGCACCAAAAAGAATTATTGAGGTATGTTCCCTCACCTTCAGCGGAGGGCAGTGCTGGGGAGCGGTGAAGAGCGTGCTCCGAGCATTGTCTGCGTTAGACGCTAGTTTTCATCACGGGGAGTTGTGACAGAAATGGATTTCCCTCTTCTCAGCAACCAGAGGGTTGTCCTGAAGGATGTATGTCATCAAACGATCAGTAGAGTAACAATTTCTTTCTAAAAGCATCAATTAAAAAAAAAACACAAAACTGTTACTTTTAGCATATATGATGCATGTGCCCACATCTGGGGAGTTTCATATACAGTTTACTTATTTGTAGGAAGGTAAACATTTAAGGCTTTGGGATTGAACCACCAGAGAACAACTTTGTTTTAGTTTTCGCTTGCACTTGGAATATCAAAAATGTGAATTGTCTGAATCGGGGTCAGCTGGGAAAAAGGTGCACATTTGCGTCCTGTTAGCTGAATCGGTAACTACCGGTGTCCAAATCGTTCAGAAACGCAGCCCAGAGCTTGTGAAAAATCAAGGTCAGCCGTCCTCCTCCTCCCCCGTAGCCCGCTGTGCTGGGGGGTGATAAAAACAGACACCACCCTTGTCACCGTTCTAGCCCTGCGGCACTCAGCGCACGGGGGTTTCAGTCTGTTCTGAGGCTGTTGGCTGAGGATACAGATCTGCCTGCAGAGTTCATTTCGATCCCTTGCACCCGCTTTGTGGGGCTGTGGACTTGAGCTGGCAAATCAGGCAGGTGCCAAAAATGCCCAGACAAACACCAACGGCTCTTCTGCAGGGATGCCGGATTCAGCTCTTACCCTCTCCTGCTCACTCGCAGTTGCTCTGTGTGCCGCTGCGCGGGTTAAGCTTTCTCGTCGGAGGCCTCGCTAAGAAACCTCACCTTTGGTTCACTCGCCAGAGACAAACTGGCTTGAGAATTTGCCCGAGGATTATTTTCCCATTTACTTTGTTCCTGATAAGTACGTTTGCTTTCAGTGTTGCTGGAATAACCCTCAGTTGTAGCTTAATTTAAAAAGCAGAGCTCAGACACGTTTCTTTTGAATTACGGGCCATTTTTAATAATGGGGGGTTGCGAAAACCTGGTTCTCCTCAAAGCTGAGTTCAAAGCCTATTTAATCTGAGGGGGGATCTTATCAATGCTAATAATCCTTAAAGGGCGGGTGCCGGGAAGATGGGAACTCTTTTTCCCGTGGTGCCCAGTGACAGGACAAGAGGTAACGGGCACAAACTTGAACATAGGAAGTTCCATCTAAACATGAGGAGGGACTCCTTTCCTGTGAGGGCGGCAGAGCACTGGCACAGGCTGCCCAGAGAGGTGGGGGAGTCTCCCACTCTGGAGACATTCCAAACCCACGTGGACGCCGTCCTGTGCAACTGCTGTAGGTGACCCTGCTCTGGCGGGGGGTGGCACTGGGTGATCTCCAGAGGTCCCTTCCAACCCTGACCAGTCTGCGAATCTAAAAGAGCGAAGGGTTTAGGAGAGCTGCCTGCTCCTAGCAAGCAGTGGAGGACACAGCGCTTTATTAGAGGGCTGTGGTTCCTTTTAGAGCTTTGTGAAGGAAACTAGTGTGTCAGAATGGTCACAATATTTTATTTTTTTTTAATAAGAGAATTATATAATTAAACCAACTGGATTCACCTCTTGAGGTAATTGCTGTTGCTGGAACAAGAACTTGAACAGGTGGTAGGTAGCCTCAGGTGTTTTCTGAAAGCCCAAATGTAGACTCCTCACCTGAAGACAACTTCTTTTGCTGCTTCTGTTCTTTGTTTCAAAGTCACAAAGGGAACTGAACTGTTCTGTACAGTAAATTGACAGTACCTCAGGAAATATTTGAAAACTGTTTTGACGTGACATCAGATGGTCGGTTCAGCCAGTTGTTGGGGTAAGTCACGGACTCTCGGCTGCCAAACAGCCTTTCAGCAAGAAGGAGGGACAAGGTGAAACCTCGTGTCTTTTATGAGAGAAAAAGCGTCTGTTTTCAGAGCCGGGTGTAAATGTTGCAGTGCTATAAATGAATTGCAACTTGAAAGCCATCACATAATTGAGATAAAGATTGTGGCAGAAAAATGAGAATTAGGTGCCAAAAACACTGGGAGAGATAGTAAACGCTGACGGGAGCAGAAGATTGACAAGATAATGTAAGGGTAGCGAAGAAACGCGCTGAATACAGAAGAAAAATCCACGTTAGTGGGAGCACACGTAAGCTAAACACGAGCTTTCTCCTTGGCCTGTTGACCTTCGCAGCGCGCTCGTGCTGCAGTGGAGAGAGCAGAAAGCCTTGACATCTTTTGCTGAATTTGCCCAACAAGAAAAATCTGTGAGTTACTGATGGTTTCTATGTTCAAATCGGAGAATGAAGGGACTTGGCTGACCAGAGATGTGGTTTAGTAGTGGTGTTGGCAGTGTTAGGTTGATGGTTGGACTCGATGATCGTAAAGGTCCCTTCCAACCCAGACGATTCTGTGATTCTATGACCAGATCAAGAGAATGAGTGAGGGGGAGAGAACCCTGAACAGGTTCCCCGAAGGTGTGACATTGCTGCCACCCGCTTGGCACCCTGTTGTAGCCGAAGGCTGAGTAAATGCCATTATCTGCTTCACTTGTGGGAGGTGACTTGCCCAAGATAACAAATCGCTGTAGGAGTTGAGTGAAACGCATTTCTTACTTCTTTTTCTTGCTTCTCGGCTGATGAAATTTCCTGAGGCAAAGATCAAAAAGCCTCGGAACAAACAGCCAACTTCCTTAAGTTCTGTTGCGTGAGCCGATACTGGTACTGAAGATGTGTTGGATACAAGCGTGTTGCTCTGGATAGGAGGAGAGCTGCGCTCTCGGGTTTGTTTTCATAGCACAGATCTCTGCTTTGTTCACAGTGGCAACTGCCGAACTTCCCCATACAGCTACAGCAATTGCCCGAGTATTGTTTTTCTAGAAAAGCATTATTTGGTACAATTTTAGCCTCACTGCACTCTCATCACTAAAAGTGAGGAAAAGATCCAGCACCGTGTCAAATCCCAGTTTTCCATGGCTCAGTGGAGATGTGCGGTGGGCCACATACAGGAACAGTTGTTGGCATCTTATTACCACATCGTGTCCTAAAACAACATGGTGTTTGTGGTCGTCTGTAGAACACGAGCTCTGGAGTGTGGTATTATACAGACATTTGCTGTGGACTCAAAATCCAAGGGAAAGTCTTTTTCAGAGGAACACCCAGCCGCAAAACATCAGTGGCTTAAGACGCTAATGCCATTAGATTCTCTGTTCCTTCCTTGTCGCTGTAGTGTAACTTTTCAGTCCATTAGCTTCTGCCTTGACCTGATTCTGGCAAACTCCTTTTAGCCCACAGAAGCGGAGCGTTTAATAACTTCTCTCAGAAAGCAGCCGAACAAGAACAGATGCTGCGGAACAAGCCTCCTACCCTCCTTTCCCAAAACACGCAGGTCTGAACCTGCGGAAAGATTGCCTCGTTATACAACCGAACTGCATCGCAGGCTGCAAACCTCTCAAAAAGCAGACCAGAAGTTAAGTAACCTTCATTCCCCACAGCTCAGGCTGGGAGCGATCATACTTGCACAGCCAGACTATAAAGCAGTATAATCCCCTCGCTTGACTCTACAGGGAAATTGCTCAGAGAGGGTTCCAATCAGCAGTGCGCTGATGTAAGCAGCTGCTTTAATTGCTGGAGCGGATGCAGGCGAGCAGCCCACCCCACCCCGCCGTGCTTTTCAGGCGTTTGATGGATCGATCTTTCTCAGTCCCAGCACATGGACTTCACTTCTATTAAAATGGCTCTTATTACCGCACGCTTACGTGCAACTTGGGTGACGCTCGTATTTCTTTAACTTTGAATTTCCAGGAAACACTTGTGAGTTTGTTTTGGGGTTTTTTTTCCCCTGTTGAAACTGCAAGTTTTGTATGTTGCGTGCCAGCTAAATGCATAACTCTTGGTTAGATTAGAGTTGTGGGGCACACATGGATGCTTTCCTGCATCTTGTGGCCTACATAGTGTCCTAGAGTTGTCTTGTGCAACAGAAACACAGTAAAGAAAAGATATTTCATACTGCTGGGGATGTAAGGGTGACTCCTGTAAGTTTTTGTTTGGGAGCCCTGTCTCCCATTGTTTGGAAAGGAGTTGGAAGCGTGGGCTGTGCTGCCAGAAAGTGGACTGATCAGCCCTCTGTTTTACAACACGTTGCTCATTTCTGAGAGCTTTTGCCAGTAACAAAATTATCAAATCCAGATGCCTCATTTGCTGAAGACCTAGCTTTCTCCAGATAAAAGCCTCACACTGGCCTTAGTGCTAATCCTATAGAAATCAAGGGGATTTGGGACACTTCACTAAATACGTTTTGCTACAGGCTGTTGCTTCTGGCTTGTGCCGGCTGCCTGTGGCTCGCTAATTAGCATGTTTCAGATTTCTTTTTAACTCCCTCTCACCCACACAGCCGTTTATGGTAAAAGACTAAACAGGGACTTGAAGAGACGAAGTTTCCTTTTTTTTTGTTTTTTTTTTTACCCCCCTCAAGGAGCAAGTTTATGTTGTGCTGCCCCACGCCCTACACGTGGTGGTACGCATCACGGGCGGAAGCTGAGAAGCCTCGAGATGGGCCCTACATTTACATCACTAGGCAATGTAACTGCCATCTGGGGAGCGGTGGGAAGGAGGAGAGGCCTGTCTTTACCTGAAAAGCTGGTCAGCATAAGCCATAGTCTAATTCTGCCACTAAGCAAAAAGCTAAACTAATCACTGAGCAGAACTAATCTCTCTTTCAAGCAAGCCATTTCATGGGGCTTGCACTTCCCTCAAAGAAAGCGGGTCTGAGGGGAGGCTCCTGTTGTGCTGAAAACATTACCAGCTCGCACGTACGGATCCCCCTTCTCTCGACACTCGAGCACTAGGAGCCACCTCAGTCTTTGCGGTAACTCAGTTGGGTTACAGCAGGGACACAGCCAAACTTAAATATTCTCCTGTTTACTACGTGGCGATGCAAGTGAGATTCAGTCTGGGATTAAGGCTCCCACCTTTACATGTCAGCTCTGAGGAGCTGTGGGCAGTGGAGCCCAGAGAACAGTCGGATGCGCCCGCAGCTCAAGGAAACACCTGCTGGGCAGGAATATCTGCGCTCACTCGAAAAATGAAAAAAATGTTTGGAGTACAGGGTAAGCTGAGACACTGCCTGGACACAGGTTGTTTAAAGTGTTTTAAGTTTATTCCAAACAGCTGATTAACCTGTCAGGGGTTTAAATCAGATTAGTCAATGCTTTCTCCAGTTTCTAGGTAGGAAATGCAGAGGTCGGAAGCCTGCTGGTGCCTGTGGAAGTAATTGCGTTGTGTACCCCTGATAAGAGTGTCCAGGATGCGCAATGAGAGTGGACAACACCCCCACGGCGTCAATGCACTAAGATATACGTTCATAGAAACTGCCCACAAACCAAAGATACAGGGTTACACAACATATTTGGCCAATTCTAAAAAAAAAAAATAATAAAAGAATTAAAACTTTTATGGTGTTTATGCTTTGTGTTTTCAATTTTGGGTTACTTCAATATATTTAAGTAGGGGTTTTATGAAGACAGATATAATGCATTCAAATATTCAATTTCTAGCAGTAGTTGAATTATGCTTTGATAAATTAGATTCTGCTTTAGCGGGGCGTTAAGTATTTTGTAACAGGTCTACATTTTATAGCAACCTGCATTTACCCATTCCGGCTCTGATCCTGAGGGAATTCCACATTTCACAGACTACAGGTGGGGACCACAAAAACTAAATACTAACTCAGATCCTTTATTAGATACATGTGCAGCTATGTGGACTGAGAAGCCCCAGAAGTGCACAAGCGTTCTCACAGCGGTAAGGAAAACAACCTTTCAATTAGCCCGCAGACATACCTCTCGTTAAACTTCCACGTGTAAATCGTGATCCAGGCACTCAAAAATAGTTTCCACAAAGCCCAGTGCCACACACTTCTTGAAGAACAGAACAAATATTTAATGAACTGAGAATGTTACATTAGTGTGTTAACAGCACAGCTTGTCTATTTTTAACCAACCTTTTCTTTAGATAAGGCCTTGATCATCTGAGCTGTGATGCGCCCATCTGATTTACCAATAATGCCATCTTCTAGGTGGCTCCTGCTTGGCATTTCTTCTGGTTCTTTATGAACAGGCATGGCTCTTCCAACCACACACATTAGCTTTGTCTCCAGAGGACCCAGTTTCAAGTACTCCTTGAGAAGAAAGAATAGTATTCTTCTGCAATTACATTGAAAAGCAGCCGTTCTTAAAAAAACCAAACCAAACAACAGCAACTTTCCTTTTAAAAGCAACTGCGGAGATGCTGCCCGGGGGTTGCTACGTTTGGTAATGTCAGTGTTAACAGGCTTGGTTTACACGCCAGCTCATCTTTGGAGGCTGCAGCCCTGCTGCCCTCTTCTTTTCCTGTGTGTTTTCACCAGCAACACTTTCTCTGCAAACCAAATTCTGTTCCCAAGTTCAGTTCTGTGAGAAGAATTAAACTAATCCAACAGCTTGCTACTGCCAAGAGAGAGGTCCAAGTCCAGCCATGTGCTTCCACCACGACTGTGCTGGCTCTGGTCTTCTCCAAACCTCTGAGTGAATTCAGTTGACTAACCCAACAGAAAACTAATTCAGGAGGAGAAAAAAAGCAAACTTCTCTGCTGGGTTGGTGAGTGAATCAGCTACAGAAAGGGTTCCCTAAAGGCAGGAGCAGGACCATACAGGCAAGGCCGGGCAGAGAGAAGGAGGAATCCTACAGTGCAGGCTCTTGAATCACCTCCATTTAATAAATGCTTTCATAATAGTTGCTAATGCAACTTCACTGTTTGCAATTACACCCTCATTGCTATAAAGTATGAGAATGTCAGCAGCACCCATGTCCCTCAGTAGGACATTGTCCCTCTGCAGTGCAGGAAGAAAGACGTAAAGCTAGTATTCCTCTCCCAAGGCAACATCTGCAAGGAAATAAATGCCTGGACGGATTTTTTTTTTTGTTAAAATGTTCAGCTTTTCTGCGTAATGACTCTTCAGCACAGAGCCTCTCCTTCAGTTAGTCTCTGATCAAGGCAACAGGATGATTTCTCTGAACACAAGTTGCAGGCTATTAATCAAGCCAATGCCAAATTTCTAGGAAAAGAGTTATTGCTGGGTTTGGTTGTCGGTTGGTTTTTTTAAACTCATTATTAAGTATGTTTGAATATAATATTCAAGAGTAAAGAAACATTATGGAGAAGTAGCTTTACACAGTGAACCCTGCAGTCTGCACCACATCTGTATCATCTTTAATTTGCAGCAGAAATCAATGATGTAGTGTATTTTCTGGGAGTAATTAGTTTATTTAGAAATATATTCAAGTTTTCGTAATTCAAGAGTATAGTATCAAAGGCACCCAGGAAACATCATAGAATTATAGAATCATAGAATTGTCTAGGTTGGAAGAGACCCTTGGGATCATCGAGTCCAACCATCTACCCTACTCTACAAAGTTCTCCCCTACACCATATCCGCCAACACCACATCTAAACGTCTCTTAAACACATCCAGGGATGGTGACTCAACCACCTCCCTGGGCAGTCTATTCCAATGCCCAACCACCCTTTCTGTGAAAAATTCTTTCCTAATGTTCAGTCTAAACCTACCCTGTTGGAGCTTGAAGCCATTCCCTCTTGTTCTGTCATTAATTACCTGTGAGAAGAGACCAGCACCAACCTCTCTACAGTGTCCTTTCAAATAATTGTAGAGAGTGATGAGGTCTCCCCTCAGCCTCCTCTTCCTCAAACTAAACAGTCCCAGCTCCTTCAACCGCTCTTCATATGATTTGTCTGCTAGGCCCTTCACCAGTTTCGTTGCCCTCCTCTGCACTTGCTCCAGCACCTCGATATCTCTCTTGTATTGCGGTGCCCAAAACTGGACACAATACTCGAGGTGTGGCCTCACCAGTGCTGAGTACAGGGGCACAATCACCTCCCTACTTCTGCTGGCCACGCTATTTCTAATACAAGCCAGGATGCCGTCATTTTGCAACCTAGGATCGCAGATCTCCCAAAGCAGGTGCCACCACCTCTTTTGAGTATCACACAAAATCTGCCCATTTACATATAACCTGTATCTTTTTATTTTCTCAACGCCTGTATTTTGCACCCAGGAACACCTTCACCTTGGCTTTCTGTTGAAGAAATAAATTACTTCTTGACTCTTTAATGCTACTATGCATCACAAATTCTAAAGGACCAACACCCAAGCAAACAAGTCTGTTCAATACCATAGAAAACAGTCACTAGGTGACGTCCAGAACTCTTTCTAGGGGGGAATTTCATCCTGACGCTCACGTATGCTGATTCCTAGGACACCATTCAATTGCCAAATGTGTCTCGTGCTATCAGAAATGCCCTTCAGCATCCAAAATATTCACGAGGCTGGCCTGTATGACACAGAACCTACGCTCTTTTTGCCCAGCATCTGAAGGACAGGGAGTCTCCTAACCGTCTCAAATATCACTGGGTGCCTGTGATTAAGCACTGGAATTGTACACTAGGTAAAAGACATTGGAGTTTTTTTTGTGCCGTAACACCACTGGGGCTCTTGCTCCATACTGAAAGATGTTTGTGTCAGTGAAAGACCCGATAACTTTAAGTCATACCTGGAAATCTTTTTCATCTTCATACAACAAGCTATCAAGAGTTGGAGTGAATGACTTTCCCCACAGCGCCTCATCACTGTCTTGAGGCTTCTCATGCTCTGTTTTAGACTGAATCTTCAGAAAGGCTTTTTTTTTCTGACAGGGGACTGCATCACTTCTGAGGCTTTCATCTCCATCTGTCTTTGCTTTTTAAAGAGAAGAACAATGAGGTGTATGTAATTGTTAAGCTTTATGAAGATCAGAGTTAGTATGTGGTATAAGCATTGCCTGCAATCTTTAATGTGGCTTGGCCAGTGTGATGTAAAGAACAGCTTGGTAGGATTTTTAATTGGCAATCCGAGCCAAATGTTGATTTTGCTCACTGGTTTTATTTCTGTTCACAATTTCTGATCAAGATCAGGGACTGAAATTGATTGGAATTTAGAAGTAGTGGGGTGGGGCAGGGGAAAAAAAATTGAGCTTTTATGAGTTCAACTTAAATCCTATGTAGCCCTGAATAGTTAAGAAAATAGGAAAGGCAGCAAAACCAAGTATAAACTTTTTCTATATCTATGTATGCATCTCTCTATGTACATATATACAAATTACTGAAACACAGCTAGTCTACTTATAACTCCCCTGAAGAGCTCACATTTGCAGCTGACTAAGTCTCAGGATGACAGAAAATTCTGGACGTGGACTGCCATGCTATATGTTTGCCTCGGACAGTGACTCGACCCCAGTTTATTGGAACAAAACCTACTCCTCCCAGTAAATACTGTAAAGGTCTAGCAAAGGTAATAGAGCTGAAGTGTTCAAAGTAAACATATATCTAATTCATAAGTCTTATTCAACATGTTTGCTGGTACCTGATGGTTCCAGAAAGGCCCACCTATGGCTGGAACTGATCAGAACTTCAACAGACTTGTTCACACTCCTATAACCGTATGGCTTCAAGTTTTGCAACTCACCTCTTTGATTTAATTTTGTCCTTTTTTCTCCCTTTTTCTTCTACCACACAAAGATGTAAGGCAAAACGTGATACTAAGGAATCCATAGAAACTACCGTGAACAGATAAGCACACTCACATGGTCCTTCTTGCCTAATGGTATATCCTTTTCCTGGTCACACCTACCAGAACAGATGGAGATTCAGCCCAAAATTCAGTATGGCTTACCAAGATTTTCAATTCAGGCTAAGCTCCATGTAGCTTCATCTGCTCTTGCTAGGAATTAATTTATAATTTGACTCCAGTATGAGCTGCACAACTGTAAAGTGCATGTACAGTTCACATGAAAGCCAGTGTAGAGTTAAAGAGTATCCTCTCAGGGACAAGATAATAATGTAATTACGTTGATATGGATCAGTAAATAACCGATTAAGTATATGAATCATATCTTTATAAAAGATGGCTGATCCTATTAACCACGTTCCAGGCTAGCTCTGTATGAGTAATTACATCCAATACTCTAACCACCAATTTCAATTTTAAAACTGTATTACACGTAGATTGCGTTTTTGTCTTCTTAATGCAAACTACAGCCTATCATTGCTGTGGTGGCTGCAATTAAGTGGGAAATTAGGTGTTCACCATGTAAAACAGGCAGTTTGATTAAAAACTTAAGAAATAAGAAGTACGTAAATGTTCCATGAGTTATCAGTTCTTTGGCATGTGCATTACCTGTATACTCTCTAAACTCTGCTTCTTTCATTTCATCCTTCAGAAATTCATCTTGCAAGCCAGCTGCCTGGGTAAGAAACAAATGCCTATGAAATTAAAAAAATGAAGTGAAACTCACGTTAGAGGTCTGAATTTTCTCCTTGTCCTGTGCAATCTTTTGGGGTGGGGAAAGCGCACCCTTTCTGAAGGCCATTTGCTGCTTAACCACAAATGCAGAATAGTGCAATGGTTTAAAAAATGCAATGGAGGCAGCCAGGTAGCTTAGTGGCTAATACGCAGCTCTTTTTTATTCTTAGTGCCTAAGTTCAGCTATGTCCATGAGACTAAAAGAAAACAAATGTTATAGTCTCCAGTCAGTCCAAGATTCAAACCACAGCTGGCAGCTCTCACTTAAAAGCAGTCCAAAGTTTGGAGAAGAGAGAAAAATGGTCACTTCTTAAGACTTGGAGCTTTTTATGCAATATGGCTGAAATCACTGGGTGGGGACTGGAAAATGAAGATGGATCATTCCCATTGTAACATTGCGCTTTTGGTGCCATTAGTGTTGACATTTTGCAGCTACATTAATCTTCCTCTAGGGAACAAGTTAAGTAATTTCAATATAAAAGAAACTAATACGACAGACACCTCTACAGACAGACCTATACCAAGGCTTCTTCCTTACTTAGTACCAGGTCATCCATTTCACTTGAGATTGCAAAACGCCATATGTTTGTTTATTAATCTTCACATCCTTAAACATTTTGCCAACAGTAAAGAGAAAATCTATTAGTCAGCACTTGGTCTGAGAAGTTGGGTCTGAGATGATTACAGCAGAAAGAAACTATTTCCAAGCCCCAATGGTATCCCCACTAAAAGAAAGTGAGTGTCACTAGGTCATAATAGATTATCAAAGAACGCATTTTCTTCCACAAATTTTGGTATTTAGGAGGCTACAATGTCACTGTCATCCTTTAGAGACACAAGTCCCACACATACTCAGTCAAATCCTGCCTCCCCTCAACTAGGAAACTACCTTGGCTTTCTCGTGGGAAAGCCCAAATAACTTTAGAGGCAGAAGGCGGCATTATCTTTTTAAAAAAATTAATCACTTTTGAGTCTGCAAAGGCATCATTTTACCTGGGTACTCTCAGATTCTGAAGTCTGCTATCTATCAGTTTTGTCACTAAACTGATATTTTCTTCTTCCAGGAGCTGAATAGAGGCTTTCAAATCACTCACTTCCTTTTGGTACACCTTAACCTTTTGACAATTAAAAAAAAAAAAAAGGATCATCTTAGAAAGACTATACTCATTTTGGAAAGCTTTCATAGCAACTATTTCAATAGCACATACCTAGAAAGAATGCAGCTGTATCAGCAAGCCTACGTATTTGGTGGAGAAACATAGTGACATGTTTTCAGGCAAAGGGAAGGCCTCTCTGGTTCTTTCAAATTTTTTTTAGAACCCTTCACTGGCACAACACTGTCAATCATAGCCACACCTTTGGGCGATGCAACCCTGATAGCAGAACTTTCTCATGTAGCCAAACAAGTCTGAGAGACAGAAGCTCTGGATTTTTCTTTTTTTTTTGCTTTCATATCAGAGCTTTGAGAGAGAAAAACCTTCTTTGTGGAGTTGTTCAGGCAATTGCTCAGCAAGTGTTGCTTTTCTAATTCCTGCCTACACACAAAACCTTCTTACGCAGAATTAGCAAAGTTTTCAGTCCAAGTTAGCCACGACATTGGCTAAACCCCAGGTTCTGCTTTCTTTTGGACTGGTAATTGCCCCATATTGCCATGAAGATATGTTAACCAAAGGATACCAGTTATTCAGTTCCCACAATTCCTCTCACTTTTCCTGAAGTACAAACAAGTTCTTACCCCTTCACTGAGAACTGGAACGTACTATGGGATGGATACCTTCCCAGAAATCTTAGCCATACGCACATGTTAAAAACAGTATCTAGTGATCTGAATGCATCTGTTCTCACCAAAGCCAAATTAACCCAGCTACAATAATCTAAATTTGCAGTTAAAAACTAGTTCGGTTTTCTCCCAGGGATTAAAAAAGGTGAAAATGACAGGACATTAACCACTAACAGGATGTGGCTTAGCACAATGAGGTGATGCAGCTTTGCACCATCTTTGTGTGCCACAGTAACCATGGAAAAATGTGACTGAAGTCTCCAAATCTGTTCAAATTTGGAGGTAACTAGTTTAGGGCTGTTTTGGTAAGTCATTTTTCAGTTCAGTGGCCAAACTGAAAAAAATGATGAATTTTGAACCAGGACAAAACTGAAATGTTTGGTTGATTTCCCCAGAAGTAAATGGAAGAGTCTGTCAGCTACATATAAACATCAATTTGAAAGAAAATATTTCATCTGTATAAGGAAAGCACAGAAAATGAATGAGTGAACTCAGAGGACTGGAGAAGTTAGTGATAATAGTTTTGTTTTCCACAATAATTCAAAGCACTAATTTATAACATAGGAAACTTCTAGTTGAGATGAAAGAAACCCACATCCCTCAGTTCTCAGGAGAGGGCCTGTCAGGACATAAGGGTACTCCAAAATGCATCTCCTCTATTGACACTGCCTAATGTGTGTAAAATTTGTAAGTGTTCAGTGAGACAGGGAGATGGGAAGGGAATTCATACTCATTCAGTGATAGGATGTATAGATTCAAGCTTCTGTTTGTTTATACAGATTAAAACATTAATTCTCTCCTGTTGACCCTACCTCATTGCCTCAGAACCTGTGGTTTGGACACCCTCCCTGGAAAGCTTAAGATGTAGGCTCAGTGCTCATTAAGGGTAAGGAGGAAAGTCATATCCCAGCACACTGGCAAGTATCTTAAACTAGTAGGTAAAAGGGAGAAAACTCTGCCAGGTTTGTTGATGTGGCACTGAAAAATAGTAAGTTCATTTATTAATTTCCCCAAAAGTTTTGCTCAGTTCTAAACTGAGGTTGTACAGGTGGGGAAGGGTATTTCTTCCTGCCATTCTCTTGCTTAGATTTGATCGAAACAAAGAATCTGTATTGATTTGAACCACTACAATCAAATTTTCACCATGGAAAAATCAGTTACCTAAATCTGGCTCACAAAAAACTTTCTTTATAAGAAAAGTGACAACCATCTAATATATAGCTCCAAATTGCCATTAAAGGACAGTATAAAAGCTATCAAGTAATCAATTACAACTATATTAGATTTTGATTTTCATTTCTTCAGTGTACTAATCTCCGGGGTTTCTTTATTATCTCCTATTCAAAGCTGTCTCAAGCCCTTTCTCCAAAAATGTTTCCAACATCCATTTCCATCTTCTTTCAATACAGCAGCAGTAGAACTTTAATGCAATTCAAAACTACACTCTTCAGATATTTACATAGTTGAGCCTTTACACTATTTAATATCCTGATCTCCACAGATATAAATACTTCATTGTATGGAACGTTGTGGGCCTTCATATAACTGCTTGGGCAGGAATATGGGTCCTTCATTTGTGAAAGCAGCTGTTCACCTTTTACCTTTATTCACCACATACACTGTTTGCTACTCAGATTACAGATTAATTACAGGACAATCGCTCTCCTTTTCCTAGAAAAGCCTTCAAAGACCCACCACTGCAAACATTTTTTACTGTAGGCCACTGTATTTCAAACCTGAGCTGCCATGATAAACTGTACACAAGTGATCCTCTTACCTCTTCTTTTAGCCATTCGTTCTCTTCAATTTCTCTGCGACTGTTTTTGTCCAAGTATCTTACAGCATTCTGAGAAAACAGAACTTAAGATCATCTCATCTGAAACCAGGACTTTGACAGTGCTGCTCGCATTTTGAAAAAGAACCTTCTGCTGTTTAGCAGGAAGTAATTAAGAAACATCCACACAACAGACTGTAGCATCCCTTGAAGGATTACAAGGGGATTTAGTCCACAAGGCCAGCTGTTTCTTCTCTATCATCCTGCCTAGTGCAATTTATATGTCAGGCAATTTACCAATATTTTACAATTTCCCATACCAAAATAGGACATTTTCTTTTTGCCTAACAAGTTCTCCTGTGTTCCCAATACAGCTCAAATCTTCCTGTTTTCATGAAATCAAATCTTTAGCTATTAAAGAAATGCAAACAAAATCACAAATGAGGCAGTACTGATCAAGTACTGACAAGTGAATTAAACAGGGAGAGGTCTATGCTAATGAGCCAAGGTTACAATTTAATTATTGATGTCAGTAAGAGGAAAGGAACAACTGGGAGGGAAGATGCCCCTGTAGATCACTGTAAACGCAGTCCTCTGGATTGGGTTCTCACATGACTGAAAATTCCAGCACCAAAGTAAGGAAATTTAAATACCTAATGGGCCCAACCAGTGTTTTGTCCTGAAGCATGATTTGCATTTCATGAGTGTAAAAAGTTGTTACCATAAATACTTTGTAAACCATGTTTGCAAATCAGAGCTGTCAGAGACAAAAAAAAAACCTATACATCAATAAGCCTAAATTTTACTGTAGACTGCACTATTTTGGCATTTTTAAAATGCTGTACTTTACAAGTACAAAACAACATATTTTTTTTCAAATGGATGTATATTTCCATGCAGACAGCCTCCTAGTGTGTTATTGCTTTTTGAAGTCTATGCAAACATCAAAATTGAGGTCTCGGCAAAAGTGACATGTTCTTGAACAAAACATATCAAGGCATGGTGCCCCAGTTTCCCATACCTTTTTTGTAAAATGCCCTCACATCTACTCATTGATAGTCTGATGCAAAAAAAAAAGTACATGCGTAACAATAACCATTGCCATGTTTAGTAAGAAGATTTACAGTTTATTTTACTCTCAATTTATCAGAAAAGTTCCAAGTCTTAATTCGGGTTAAAATAATTATTAATGCAGAGTACATGAATCCTAACTTTGATGCAATTAGCACTTTTAAAAAAGGCAGAAGGAATACCTCAGGGGCCTGTTCCTTACAGAACTTCATGTGCCTCTCAACCAGTCTGTCATTTTCTTCTTTCACTGCTTTCAAAGCATTTCTATAATATTCTTCAAAACAAAAAAGAAAAGCAGAAATCATTATCTGACATCAATTTCTCCTGACAACAAATAGATGATTGGCATGTTGTTCCTAAACTGGAACTTATCAGCCAGCGTCACATGCATAGATGACCCACAGAAAAGGATTCAAACATTCTTGTCCCTAGAAATTATCCTCCTAAATCCAAAAGGCATTAGTGTTAACTACAAAACTAGAAATCTGAAGTGGCTTACACATTTCTGTCGGCAACTACAACAGCTAATAAACTGAGCCATTCTCTGCTAAAAAATTGGTATCTTAACACTGAGTTTTGTCTCTATCGATAGCAGAGCTTCTGGAGTCATGCAGGACATTTGCTTAGAAAACTTATTTTTTAGGTATAGAAGCATATTGGATGATCTTATGCACATGGCAATTTTTTCAGTTATCATACAGAGCCTAATAAATTTTCTGACTTATCTAAGCCTTCCAGGCATTCTAATATGACAACAGGACAAAATGGAGAATGTGGCAATTACCTCAATGATTTGCTTTCATCGTTACTTGTGGTCATTATTTAGAAAGTGTCTGACACCTAACTGAATTTGTTTGGCTCCAAGTTCTAGTCACTTGCTATTTAATTATTTCATCCTGAAATCCTTTAATTATTTCAGCCTGATTTTCTCCTTTTGAAGTAACGAACAAGATTGTAGTAATTTTCTTTTAAGGAAGGCACTTCATACTTATCCTAGAAGCTTGAAATTCAGCCTAGCTCTGCACTTGTGTTGCAGACAGCCTATTGCTGATCTGTCTGGTCATGGACCCACTGTGGAGCTAAAGGCAGTCAAACGTGAAAGGTGCATTAGTAGTGCATTAGTTCTTAATTTAACACTGTGGAAGTTGGCCTGCCTTAGTCAATCCACCATCTAAACCTGGCAGAATGAAATGGAAGTACTTACATGCTATAATTAATTCATCTTTTCATTCTTTCAGACAGCTAAACAACCTGAGCTGTACTGGGAGAATGAAGAAAAGGAGGAACTGTTCAGACATACTTACTGTTTCTAAGGAGGCTATTTTCCCTAACTCTCTCACTGCAACGCTGTTTTCCCCAGACCTCATGTTAGTGTATGGCTCTCTTTTGCTTCCTTTCCCCTCCAGCAATTTTGTTTAAAATGTCATCTCCAGACCAATGAACTGTGCCAGTGTCAAACCCTTCAGTGGTACCTACAGAGACAGAAACCTCTTCAACTATGCTTATTCCCTAAGCCTGTTACACATTCAAGGAGTGAACAAGCCCAATTTGCTGCCACATCACTCTGGAAACTTGTTAGGGTTTTTGTTGTTTTTTTTTGTTGGGTTTTTTTTTTTTTTTTTTTAGGCTAGAAGACTGTACTTCCCAGCCACTTTATAAGTTCAATTTTAGGAAGTTGAGTAAAATAGTATGCTAATATCCAGTAGTGGCAGCATCATTTTGCAGTATGATAATTAGGCAACTGCTATAGGTACCTCTGTAACAGTCTTTCTATAAATACACTTCCATTCGACCACAAATTTTTGGCTCTGTACCCTGTGACATGCAGGAGGTCAGACTGAATGTTCCTACTGGCTCATTCTGGCATTCTCTATAAAAGCCCATTCTCTTTTTTATTTAATATTTCAGCAGCTATATAGCAAAGTTTTAAATTGATTAAGAACACAGAAAACGCATAATGAAAAATATCAACCTCTCTTGAATAAAGAGACGGATACCTGACAAGCTATCTGGCAATGCAGAAAACGCAGTGCAGATCTTAATCGTGATAAAATATGTTTCAAGAGACAAAAAGATAGCTAGCTGGCTCTTATCCACAGTAGTCGATGCCTGGTAATGGTTGGCACAGAATATACAGGGACCCTTAGAGCAGTGTCACTGCCTGTTACTACCAGCTGCTTGGCTGTGGTCATGCATACTGAGAGGGACATAAAGGAAGAAAACCAGGACATCCTTCTCCCATTAGAAGCATGGGTTATGTAACGGTAAAATATTTAAATGATTTTCAAATAATGCAGTAGTAAAGAAATCTGTGTAAAGCACTCAGCACCAGAATACATAAGCTCTCAAATTAATTCCACTGTTGTGTCAGTATTGAAACAGTTCCCAGTGTTTGTATATGTTTGTACTGGCAATTTTGCAGGGCCTCATACAGGAGACTATGCAACTAGGAGGCAAAGTTCAGACCACTGGCTAAACAGCTCCCTCTAGTTCTGCATTTAAACCACCCTGCTCAATTCAAAAGACTCTGTTCCAAGGATGAGCTCATAATACTTTCCTGTCAAAGGAGTTTTCAACATGTGAAGTGCTTGTAGCGTGACAAGAAGCAACAAGAGCGGAGTCAACATTTTCAAGTATGACTGCTAAGAGAGCCCTGTGTGTAGGCCACCTAAATACATGTAGGCTTATTTTTAGGAAAAACACTGTCCTTCATAGTAACATTTTTTAAAAATGGGTTGCCTGTATTTTACAAGAAAACTGTCAGAAGACAAGCTTATGAGTTTCTTTAAGTGTTTATAATTTCTGTAACTTTATCAATTTCTTTAATAAAGGGATTTCCACAGAGAGAGCAAGTTCTTCCATTTTGTAGGTTTATAGCCTAGTTTAGGTGCACTGTCTTGGAAAAGTTGATATAAGTTATGATAACTTGACATCAAAATAGATTTATAATTTAATTAATTCCCAGAAGTAATACAGAAGGAGGTTGTAAGACTTGCATTACACCAGCTGTAAACTGACCTGTAGCCCTGTGAAGGTCATCTTTGACTTGCTTGATGTCTTTTTCCAGATTCATAATCTTGTTGGCCTGTATTTTACTTCCCACATTTTTGTACTCCAACCAATAATCCCTCTCAGACTGCTTTACTGAAAGTCTTTGGTCAGTTTCTTCAATCTGGGAGCGCAGATCTATTAAAGTAAGAATGCCAGAAGACAAGTTCCTTACCAATTTCTTGAACTGATAGTTCATAATTCTTACGACTTCATCAAATTCTTTATTTAAGGTGCTTTCACTGGGATTGGAGAAAGAAGGGTGATTCTTCTACACTACACTACATTACAACATGACGGCCTCACATAGTGTCAAGGGCCACCATCATTGCTGAAAACAGCTTGATCTTATTCTGCCAAGGAGAGACAACAGTTCTCACCGAAATGTTATACCCAAAGACAGATACGTCTCCCACGGAGAATCTCGGGGATGGCAGCCAGAACTGTCAACAATCAAGACTGGCCATTTTTGCTGCCATCAATAATTTTCTTTTAATCTTCCAGTGGAGCCAGTGCATAGGGCTTTCACGAAGTTCCACTTAATGGAAAATATGAAGCCTCTGTACTTGCACAGTAATACACATCCCTTGGAAGGAATAAAACAGAGTCTAATATACAGGGTCAGTTTCTATAAAAGACCCACTTCTATCGAATTTTAACTCAACTTAATTAGCAGGTTTACTTATAAGCCTTCCACAATCTCAGACTAGGCTTAGGGAGCTTAATTTTGGGGAAGAAAAGCTTTATGCTTTTTATGGAACAAAAGGAAGTTTAATCTCTATTTAAAATGAAAAAAAAAGTACTCAATCCCAACTGTGTAAACTGCAAGCCACACTTCCAGGAATCACAACATACCTCTCAGAAGTTGTTCTTTGTCCTTAACGTACTGCCATGTTGCTTTCAGCAACTCTTCCACATCATCTCTTGTTACAATCTCCTTTTCATCTTGTTCTTTCTCCTGTTCTTCTATTTGTCTTAATGTACGCCTGATGTGCGCCTGCTGTTCTTCCTTCAGAAGGTCATTCTATGAAAGAACAACAGAAGAAAAGACATGTATTAAAACATTTTCAAATTAGTTTTCAAAGTTACAAACTTAAGTAATAAACAAAAGTAAAATCTGACCCAGTGCCAGGATGCACTGCAAAAACACTCAGCTAAACAGCTGTTCTTCATATTTGTAAAGGATGGAGCTGAAGGGAGAGTTTGCAGGTCTCAGAAGTTTCTCAGTAACTTCAAGACCATTACAAGGAAATGAGAGACAAATGACTGCAGTACTTGGTGCAGCACCTGAATAGTCCCCTGTTGCCTGGAAAGAAAGTTCCTCGTTGGTTGATTTAATAACAATACTTACTTGTAGGAGTTATTTACTTCACTTCAACATTCTTCATGACAATCTACCACCAGTAGAAATATCAATCAGGTCGCTTCCATGTAACCACGGTAGAGAGTCTTGTCAGAGTTGGAATTAGTTATACCTACTGATTCCACCATCGTGATTATATCCCCTTGCCCTGACCCTCTCCAGTGACACATTATTTGAAATTACTGATCGTGTATGTTTGCTCCCAAAGGATACCATAAAGGCGCAAATAACCATACCAGCCAAATTGTAACAGTAACTATGCAACAGAGAGACTCTGAAACATTCCCCACTTCTAAACAGATTAAGTCTAAACCACTCAGAAATATTAAGCAGGAAACAAAGAATGGAGCCCTAAGAACTGTCAAAACATGGCTAAATTGAACAAATAGCACTTAAAGCATGCCCTGAAGTACCTTGCACAGTCTAAAATATGAAGGCGTCCTTGAGAGACATGAACTAGCAGCAAATTGGGGGAATAACCATAAGAGAATTCAGATGTCTGCAGAGAAGAGCCAAGTGCCACTTCCACTGATAGTTAAGGCCACAAATGAAACACAATCCAGGCTTCAGGACTGAAAGGAACACCAACGAAAGCTAAACAGATGGATACTTACAAAAGCAGGGCAAGTACTGGGCACTGGAAGGACAGAGAGACATTGTTTGTTGCCATGTTTCACTGCTATAGGAAGAGCAGGCCGCAATTTGTTTAATCACATGATCCAGTTTAAGGATTTTTGAGTGATTTGAATTCATTTCATTACATAACTGTTTATTTATCCACTTTCAAAGTTCACTGCTCTCAAGCATCAGATGCTATATATTACGGTTCTTTATATACGATTGTTTAAAGTGTCACTTAGGCGTGATCAGTAGTTACATAACCTTGTTTCTAAAAATCACTCAACATAATTCTTAACCCCAAGAAAGTGACTCTTCTTCAAGCACTGCTAAAAATTGCATCTAGACACTTGTGTGATGCTCTTTCTTCTTTGTTCATTGTAATTAAGTTTGCAAGAATAACTAAACTCTCATAGATACCTGTGCAATTCCATTACCTCGGAAGTGCACCAAAGAAGGTCAGCAAACCTCAATACTTGGTTAGATCTGCTAATACTACTGACAAAAATGAAGTTAATACATTTTTTTCTTATGTGTGTTGAAAGTGTATTCTTGATTTCCTTGAGGAATATTTGCAGGATTGTTTAAAAAGGCACGTCTGAATGTACTGCAACAAAGTTACCTCCTGAAAGGTAGGCTCGCTGTCCTCTTTGCTGCAGAGTGAGATTAAATACTTAGGCGGTTACTGAGGATCTCATGTGCATTGGAAAACACCTTCACTGAACTTACTTTTACCTACTGTGTCCCATTCTGCAATGTTCTACTCCTGCACCTCTTTTTTTTGCATGCTTATATTTAGGACACATGCTTTACATCACATTTAATTCAGATAACTAACTTTCAAGCACATAAAGTGACTCACTAGCTCTAGTGTCATTGTAAGAAATTCACTGCAATGACTAATTATAGTAACTGTAGTATTAGGATTAAAGGAACAAAATTGAGTCTGTGAGTTAAAATACTACATATAAAATGTGTTGTGATAAAGATGCATGGTCACTTACTCTCTCATGATATTCTCTGTTCTTTTTTTCCACTTGTTTCAGATCAAGCAAAACCTGATCAATAGCTACTTCTTTTGTCTCAATTCTGGGGAGAAAGAATAAAGAAAGAGAAGTTCTTACAAAAACAGAAGAGAGGAATATTATTTAAGCTAGATTAGATGTAAATACTACTGAAATGTTTACTTTCGTATCATATTCCTGGACTCGTTTGGGTAGATACTACTGTCTGCTTACTACATATAAAGAAATTATTTCCCATGTACATCTCGACCTTCGTGTTAGTTTGGATCTCATACTCCTACTGGGAAACAGACTCCCTGATTATACTGCTTCTTTGTAACCACTAGAGAGGATTAAACTGGTTTATTCTTTCTGGATATGGTTTAGCTGACTTGTTGCAGAGGTCGCTTTTAAAACAAGATTATTTGTGCTCCAGAAATATTTATTACTCACCACTCGCTATAGAGGAAGCCTAGGCAACTCTCTCAGACATAGGTCAGATGAATCCCAAACTGGAGAATTAAATGGAATTCAATTATTCTGAAAATTTGGTTTCATGAGCTTCATAAACTGCATTTGTACACCAGGAACTTGTTAGCTTTTAAGAAGCGCTAAAGGCACAG
The DNA here is from genome assembly GCA_013398815.1 of Ibidorhyncha struthersii. Lineage (NCBI taxonomy): Eukaryota > Metazoa > Chordata > Aves > Charadriiformes > Charadriidae > Ibidorhyncha > Ibidorhyncha struthersii. The sequence goes on along the minus strand of VZSZ01011367.1, from coordinate 862,812 downwards.
GGACTGCAGCCCGAGTAGTTTCCTCTAAGTATGTTCATACATTTTTGTCAAAGAACTAGCTCACTGCTTTCATAATTTTCATAGACTACTTGTCATCCTTTTTGCCACAGCTGTAAAATAAGCATTTTTTTCTGGTGTTCTCTCTTCCAGAATGTGAAACGCTGGGTTGCAAATGCTGTCTATTTGCAAAATTCTCCGTAACCTTTCTCTCTCTTCCCGGAATTCATTTACCATGCAGCACAATAGAGGCAAGTATTACAATTATCACAATATCTTTTACTGTTTCAACAGCTATTGTTCCTTGGGCTTTTTGGTTTGGTTTTTTTTTGCCCCTCCCTATTGTATTAAGTTGTTTTAAAAGAAGAACATTTTTTTCTGATTAAGTTTAGATCACTCAGTCATGCAAACTGCAGGTTACTAGATTTGCATCCTCTGGTGGCAGTGTGCTCCAAGGTATTCCTTCAGGTTTTCCATTAAGTACAAGGATCTTAGGGAGTCTAGAACAGAGATATGGGGGTATGGTGGTGATGGCTACAGCAAAAATATCTGACGTATTAGATAAAGGTGACAGCTTGGCCACATGCTGTGACCTCCTAAATTACCTGCCATTTAAAACCATTTCTGTATTTTGAATACTGACGCTGATCTTAGTTTCTGCTACTTTAAGATTTTCCATGAAGTGGCCATCCATACCCATCCCTTTGCTGATGTCAAAAATTTATATGAGTAGAATTTGCTGTTTTGTCTGCTGCATATTGGAAATTTCCTCTTTAGACTATTTTTCTATGGTATTTGTCAGATTCAAAGAGCTAAAAAAACAGCTATTTTTCTCAACTCTGAATACTAGGTTTCATCTAGATGATTTCATCATCTAGAAACAACACTCCTCTCCAGTACTGTGACAGTTTTGGCAGTCATCTATAGGATGTTACTAGGGCGAATCATTCATGGGCTTGTTGTTCCTAACCAATCCTGAAACAGAAAACTGTACTGAAAATGCAAAAAACCTGGCTATGAACAGCAACCATTCTTCAATGTACAGAAGAAAAAGCAGGAATGGAAGTTAAATAAATAACACACGCTTGATAAACCCTAAAGTGAAATGTGAAAGATACTCACTTGGATGATTATGCTGCTTTGTTCAATAAAGTCGTACAGAGAAGTTACAGATTACAGAGATAAGAGACAGAGGGAAAGAGAGAGCAAGAGGGAAAGAGAAGATTGAGAGGGATAAGGATAAAGACAGAAAAAAAATACTTTTCTTCCCTTTTCCCCCTACTGTTGCTGTGGAAAGTAAATATCCTGTGTCAGTACAGCACACATTTCAGTGGAAGACTCTTCAGACAAATGAGTCATTCATTTGGATATTTGAATATGCATAACAGTAATTTTATCAGAAATTGGTGGGTTTTTTTCGCAGCCTAGTAATACAGTTTGCTTATTTCTTAGCAAAATAGATGGGCTGGTTTGTTGACTTTTTGGATGGTATTTATTTGTGATATCATTCAGCTAAATCTGGTCTGTTTCCCTATGGAAACTTGTACTCTGTTCTTTGCAAAATGAAATAGAAAATCCCACATAAACCCTGTAAACATCCTATAGATGTCACTAGAGCTATATGTGGTGCTTTTTGGTTTGCTTACCCTGCTTTTCTTTTCTACATCAAGGCTGTACTCCTTGCTCCCTAAAGGCTGATAATTGTTGAATATTGGATGCTGTTGAGGTTTTTCCCTTTTAATTTCTGTCTCTTTTATCAAGGTCACAGAGCTTAATTTTAAACTTTTCAATCATCTACTTAAGAGACTGGAGATCAAATAAATTGGACTGTTTTGTAACTACTTCTGACATTCCCCTCTTATTTTTCTCTTCTTGGTTTTAAGACACCTTTAAGTTATGTCTCCATTATTTTCAAAATAAAACACTTTCCTTTGTGCTCCACCCTAAGCTGCACCAAAGGAACAAACTGTAGGTCTTAAGGTTCTGGTTAGTGACTACATACCCCTGTGAACACAAAGGAATCCTAAAAAATACAGTCAAATGCGATCTTGCAACTTCAGCGTATGCTGATCAAAAACTTGCTACTAACAGACAAAAATGTGGGGGTTTCTTTGTTTTAATAAACCTCTTTTCCCCCTAGTTGTAATGTAATGGCATAAAATTATTTGAGCCACTTAAATGCTTTCTTATAGGTATACTTTAAAAAGCGTATATTTCCAAAATAGCCTTGAAAACCCAAAACAAGAACACAAAAGAACAGTACACAACTGCCACAGTCAATTAGCTTGGCTCTGACTTGGATAAGCTGTCTTTGTTACCTGCTTTAGCCATACACATATTCTATATAAATGAAAAGTTAAATATACTAAACCTACTGAAATTCTAGTAAGGCTTCTGGGAAAGCTGATTCAGGTTCTCCAAGTTGCTCTTCTGGTTTCTCCTCTTTCTTCTTCTCTTCCATGCTTTTTCTTGTAATTGTGCTAGAAGTTAGACCTGAAGGAAGGAAAGGGCAAGCAGAAAAGAAGAAAAGAAATGAGAAATGAATGACTTTCACAAAATGTCATATGTTCACCAGCCTTTGTCACTTGTGACAAGTTCTTAACAGTTCTGAAATAAACAAAACAAGATGTCTTGTTGACAAGAACCCTGCCCAGGGTAGCATTCAGGCCCACGGTATTGGGACATACTGGAGTGTTGTCCTGAGTAAAGATATATTCGTGAACAGTGGCTTCTGTCGCTAGTTACTTACATCCTTTGTTGTGGGCTGTGTTTTACATTCTTGCAAATCAAACAAGCAGTTGTTCCTTTTCCAGTCCTTTGTCTCTGTTTCTTTATCAGGCTTGTTTTATCAAGTCCACTTGTTAATATGCAAGTCTCTCCCTCTCCTTCTGTTCTCCTAGCACTATGAATATTTGCCTTTCACTGCAACTCTGATATCAGTTTTCATTGTCAGAGCTGGAACAAAACCATTCTCTGAAGGGATATGCATGTCAGCAGTATTCCCTGGGTGTGTTGTCACAACTACCAACCTCAGAATTCAACTGACAATGAATAGTTCTGCAATGGAACTGGTAGCATATATTACATAAAATAAAAAACTCACAAGAAAAGGGCACTTATGAAGATTCCTCACTTTCAGTGGTCACATAATCAAATGCCAAAAACAGATTAGTTCATATAACATAGGAGGTTTTATTACTGAATGAGTAGAAACATTGTATATAACTTGTTTTCATATTAAATTGCTTTGGGGAATTTAATTTCTGAATTCTCACAATTATCACTCTAATAGCTATAATTGGTACCAACTTGTTCTGTAACTAAATACAGCAGACTGGATACTTTTCCTATTAAAACGAGCACAAGGAAACAGAAAAAAATAGTGGAAAACCACATAGCAAGCCTGCCAAATCAATGTAAAACCAAGGGAATTAAGTTAAACCAACTATCTAATCCATATGCTGGTGCATGCCTTCTCGCTACACTCACCATACCCTGAAGCAAGGAAACGTCAGCTTTCTGTATACAAAATAACTTTCTACCCTAAAGGAGTAGTTGATGCCTGCTGATGAAACAAGTGAGGGTGCTGAGGGCTGGCATTGTGCTGTATATTGCAGAAACACACGTAAAAGGAATGCTCACTGTGTGGCAGCTCTGCAAGTGAAAGAAAGCATAAACATACCTATGTCCCCAGACAGCTGCTTAGACCTTGGAATATCTTTTTCATAATGTTTTATCCAGAAGAATTTTACTTCTGCTTTGTTGGAAACCTGCTTGTGCAGATTTTGTCTGTTCTGCTGCTGAAGAAAAGTTCACACTCATAGGGACAATTGTCTAGAGCTGTCAATCACCCTCTTTGCACCACCTGATTATTTATTTTGCAGATACAGCTAATTTCATTCACAGAAACCTGGAAAATTCTGACTCCCACCAGCAATGTCTTGAACTTCTTGAAGTGTCCCAGATCAAAGTTTTAATGGTTGCTACACATTAGTAAAGTATTTCTACTGTGGAACTTCAATACAATCACACCTATGTCACAGTATCACCACATGACTTCAGTAACCCTTACTGACATTTACCATCCAAGAAAAAATCCTTTTGTACCTGAGCATCCACTTGAGTCTGAAGCCATATTAAATCCTTAATATTCACACACAACCTTTGCAGATACCAATTCAAGTTAAGCTTTGGTTTATTGAATACAATATTTTTCACTAAACTTTTAAAAATCCTGAACACATGACTGTTCTAAGATTGAGATTTTAAAAAAGGACCAAGTGAATTAAGAAAAAATCTCACTGAGACAGCAAGTTAGGTACTTAGCTCGCCTAGACCCCTTTGAAATTTCCAGCCCAAATGCACAAGTGCATTTTTAAGTGTACAAAAGAATCTGTCATCCTTCTTCAGTGCAAAATTAACTGGGGAGGTATTGATTCCACTTTCATTTGAGAATTTATTTTACTGATTTTTCTCAAAAATGGAAGATCACTGCAGCAGTCCCTAGATTTTATTTTTTTTTAAAGAACTCTGCCCCTTCCACTAAATAGATAATCAAATCCCCTTGCTAAAACTGGATACACACTGAAACATTTTGAGCAGTACTACTTTGAAAAGGTTTGGGGTTTTTTTGGTTTTGAACTCCAGCCCCAGGTCAGCTTTGGTGATATTTTTTAAATTCTTCCTGCAGAGGGAGCAACAAGAAAGCCTCCAAGCTGTACAACAAGATAAAAAAAAACGCACTACAATAACATATTTGCTGGATTTTGCAAACCATAGAAAATACACACACAGGAGAGAGAAGGAAACACATTTAGGGAGACTGAGAATTCACTGCAGATTTTAAAGCAGCAGGAAAACATTTGCAAGACTTATTTTTTCTCCCAAGCAAATAAATCATGAGGCATACCTCTTGATAGACCCCCATTATCGCTACCAGAACTTTCTCAATCAATAAATATACTGCTATTATATCCTTAGAAGAGGCAAGCAGATCCCGTACACTGCGACCCAAGTACCGTGACTTTCCAGACACTCATCGCAGGTCCCGCCTGTATGGCGCCTCACCGCTCACGCGAGCTCGGTCGCTACCATCGGTGCCATCCACACTAGCACTTGCACCCAGGCTGTTACCCCTGTATCTCAAGCACCTGCATTACCAGTAGCCTCCGCTCCCTCAGTCCCCATCAATAATCACCTCAGCACTCTGCAGCCGCACCGTAACCCCTTCCCAAATCTCCAGAGCAGGCTAACAGTTCCCTCTGCCCAAACCTTCCTGCCTATCCCTTGCACGTATTCCCCTCTACGCCCTTCATCACCGGACATCCCGGTGGATGAAGTTGGGCCACCCCTCCCAGAGTCCAGAGCCTCCCTGTCCGCAGCCACCAGACCCCACTGGTACTGCCACTCTGTGCCTGAGCCCCCCCATACTGTCCCCCACCACCTCTGAGCACCCACCACCAAAGAGGCCAAGCTTTGAGGTACCTCCCCTCACCCTGCCACCACCCACAGCCAAGTCCCCCTCATGGCCCTCGGCACCTGCGCCCCCAGGGCCTAAACGGTCACCGCAACGCCCCGGCACCCGGCCACCACCCGGCCCCGGTTGCACCCACACACTGTTCCCGCTCCTCGGCAGCCTCCCCGGCCCTTCCGCAGCCCCCGCAGCCCCCGGGCCCTCTCCGCCCGCCGCGCCGACGGTCGCCGGTCGCCACGGCAACGGCGCGTTCCGATGGGGCAGCGGCGCCCTCTGGCGGCGGCGGCGGCGGCGGGCGGCAGCTACCGCGGGGGCAAAGCCCGCGAAAAGCGCCCCATCGCCCCGCGGCGGGGAGAGAGCCCGAGTGTGAGGGGAGCCATCGCCGCGGGGGTGAGCGGACCGCTTCTGGGCCTCTGCTCCGCTCTGGTGACAGCCCACCTGCAGTGATGCGTCCAGCTGGGGGGCCCTCAGCACAGGAAAGACATGGTCCTGTCGGAGCGGGTCCAGAGGAGGGCCACGAAGATGATCCGAGGGCTGGAGCACCTCTGCTGTGAGGACGGGCTGAGAGAGTTGGGGGTGTTCAGCCTGGAGAAGAGAAGGCTCCGGGGAGACCTTAGAGCCCCTTCCACTATCTGAAGGGGCTAAGGAGAGCTGGGGACAAACTGTTTAGCAGGGCCTGTTGCGATAGGACAAGGGGTAACGGTTTTAAGCTAAAAGAGGGGAGATTCAGACTAGACGTAAGGAAAACCTTTTTTAAGCTGAGGGTGGTGAGACACTGGCCCGGGTTGCCTGGAGAGCCGGGAGGTGCCCCATCCCTGGAAACATTCCGGGTCAGGTTGGATGGGGCTCTGAGCAACCTGATCCAGTTGGAGCAGTCCCTGCTCATGGCAGAGGGGGGTTGGACCCTTCCAACCCAAACTATTCTATGATTCTATGACATGACCGGGACGAGAGGAAATGGGTTCAAGTTAAGCCAGGGGAGGTTTAGGTTGGATATTAGGAAAAAATGTTTCACTGAAAGGGTTATCCAGCATTGGAATAGGCTGCCCAGGGAGGTGGTGGATTCGCCATCCCTGGGGGTGTTTAAAAAAAGGGCAGACGTGGTACTTGGGGACATGGTTTAGAAGTGGTTTTGTCAGGTTACGTTAATGGTTGGACTCGATGATCTTAAAGGTCCCTTCCAACCTCAACAATTCCATGATTCTATGATAGTACGGGGATAACTTAAGTCCTGAGAGGGATTTCTGTGTGGCAAAGGTCATGGGCCGGCCAGAGTTTCACCGAAATGGATACGTGTAGCGGCAGGCTTAAGAGCATGAAGTAAACCTGCAGCTATCTGCAAAGAAAAAGAGCACATCCAAGCCCCGCAGTGGTAGCTGCAGTTTGGTACCGAACGTGAGCTGTGTCAACCATGGCTGCATGGCTGCTTTGTCAGGAATAAGCTCCCTAAGCCACCCAAGGCACTGAGGCGGAGCAAACTCCTCCACCTTTGTCACAGGCAGCCGTACACTACTGCCTGTAACCCCCTTTGCCCCATGTACCAGCGGTGTGCAGAAAGCCATGCCCCAGCAGTGGGGACAGGGCATGAGGAGGTAGAAAGGATGTCTGGAGGCTGATCCAGAACTACTTTTGCTTCTCTCTTGCTGGCCAGCAGACCTCCATTGTTTTTGCATGGGCTCTGTATGTTGTCCTCCTTCATAGGACATCAGTGCCTGAGCCGCCAAACCCTGGGAGCCATAGTCTACCACAGAAATAAATTGTGAATCGCTATAATCAATGCCACTGTCCTCATTCTTGGGTGAAGTTCATATTTACCTACTCTGTTCAGAGTTTTTGGCCAGTCCAGTGGGAGCTTATGTTATCCTATGACAAGTCCTGTTTGACACAGTACAGCGGTCTCTGTAATTAAGGCATATTCATTAAAGCAAGGACAAAACACTTTTAGTCCTCTAGGCAGAGATCATTATTAGCAATGCATCTATATCGAAGACAGTAGGAAGATGCTGTTTATGTTCATTCAGTGGCCCTACATAACTGTTCAGATGAGAAAGCAAAAAGAGGAACAAAAAAAAACCCAACCCAAATAATAAAAAACTAGTGACTTTTAATTTCCTTCTCCTGTATTATGGATTGAATGACGCTATCAGGACACAGCAGCCAGCTGACACATAAGCCAGGCACTGAATAGAAGGCAAGGAAAAAGAAAGAGCAGTGTCTTAAGTCAGCTGGCAAAGATAAACACAGTCTCGACCTTCATGCTTTGTAGCACAAAATCTTTAATGTGGACATATTCAAATCCAACTAAGCCATAACATTACAGTGCTTAAACCTGACTGTAGGCAGCCTTTGCCTTTTTCTGTTTGCATGGGCAGACAATACTTTCAGCTTTTAGAAAGCCTTGTCTTACATCCAGAAAAAGAAAATATTATGATAAGGCTGAGTCCCTATTTTGCAGGTTCACAGTGTTTGCCAGGATCAGGCAGTGCTTTCAGCTTTTCTTTGACTCTCTGTTGACAAGTTTGAACACGGGTGCCAAGATCTGCTCCATAAAATGGCTGATAATACAAGATACTCTCGCTGGTACATAGTTTACATAGGGACCTTCACCCCCTTCTTTTGATGCAGTTTTGGTACGGTAGGCAAAAGGTGTGAATCTCGACTTCCAAGAGTGGGAAAAATACTCCTTCCCTCGAGAGGGGGACACCAAGTTTTGTAACAAGATTTACCCTTTGTTCTGCTACGTGGTCAGAAATGTGGTCAGAAATTGGCTGGACTGTGAAGAAGTTGTGAGAGTTGCTGCTTCTGTTGGCCCTTCAGCAGTAGCTGCGATGCTGGAGTTCACCTGCCTTTCTGTATAATGGTGGCGTGTCAGAAGTGCTTTGGGAAGAAGCAGCCTATTGGCAAAAATGTCTGCAGCTGGAAGGTTGGTGATGCTAAAGAGTATGGAAATGCTGTGTCTGTGGATTCCAGCTTCCCACCTCTCCCATGAGCTGGGCCTGGAGAATTGCTGTTGAGAACCAGCTGAATCCCGGTGGTCTTTCAGTCAGAAGGGTTGCGGGTACAGAAGATAAATATTTCCTCCCCTCTCGAGACCTTTTTCTCCAGAGGATGAAGGGAAAGAAACCATTCTCTTTGGGAAGAGGCAGCTTGTGTCTGGGGGACGCTGAGTTCAGCGAAGTTCAGCTGGAGCAAACTTCAGCTCACCCAGGCCATCATCAGGGCTGTGGTGGCTCTGATGGGCCTCCTTCTTCACAAAGAAGAGTATCAAGGGCATGTATATGGCCAGACGTCCTGGCTGACAGAACAGGGCATGAGTCTTCTGAGGATATGTAGGTTAAAATTTCCCCTCCTCCGTTACATTCTGTCCTTGGCTGCGGAAAGATGTTCTGCTGTCCTACACTGCCTCTTCTCTCTGATGCCCCGTCCCATACCTCAGCCTGGGTATGAGACTGAACCCAGGGAAGGCTTTCAAGCTTTCTCAAGTGTTGCTCTGCTCGGGAAGCCAGGGAGGGCATGACTGTTCTGACCAGGGATTTCACAGTCATTGATGCATCTTCACGTGCCATTGCAGCCCTCCACTGACTGCAGGAAGACAAGCATCCTGCTGTGCAGCAGGCAGCAGCTCAGGTCCTGAGGGACAACTGGGCAGACCTGCAAAACCTTCAGAACAAGGAAGAAGTCATCAAAGAGCACCTCCCACAGGAAACTGAGGAATAGGAAGACCACACGGGCAAAGAAATAGCAGCCAGGCTGCAAAGAGCTGGCTGTGTTACCAGGGAGCCAGTGCAATCAGAAGAGAAGGATAAAGTATTGCACATGAACAGAACCCAGGGTACTTCTTTGGGACCCAGGGTCTCTTAGCAAGACCTTGTCTGGAGATGCGGCCTTGGGCCACTTCTGGGAGTTTCAGCTCTGGTTTTTATGTTGCCTAACACTCAGCGAGGGCTTGCCCAAGAAAAGCCTGGGGAAGGTCTGAGGAGGGAAGAAGAATCCCTGTTCCTTCTATTGCAAAATACCCAAGAGGTGTTTGAATACTGCGGCAAGCATTTGGAGTCCTATTCTGCTCTTTTTAAAATCTGCTCTTCTGGGAAGCCTAGATGGGGTGAAGGTGACGCGCTGTTCCTGGTGAAGAAACAAACAGCTCTGGCCATATTGAAGGAAAGATGGACCAGGAAGACCTTCTTCTGAGCTATACAGACAGCCCAGTGAGAGTCTGAGGAAGCAGATGTAGGACCTGGGAAGGTCTCTGAAAGATACGGGATCTGGGAGCAAGGCAGAAACAGAGGATATAACTCTAGAAGTCCTGTATTCCACCAACAAAATGTCCATCACAAGAAAGGAATTAAGGCAGCAGAGTATTGCTGGGACTGGTTTTGAACTGGCAAGTCCTGCTGTATTCAATAAATATTGATATTGATAAAATGGCAGGGGCAGTATGGGCCATTTGAGCAGTTGCTTATTTAAGTAACTAGAGAAATTAGTTTTAACTAAGTAACTAGAGAAATTATTTAAGTAACTAGAGAAATTAGAGAAATTAAACCTTTTGCAAACACCCTCTGGGACTGGAGGAGAAGCCTTCACTCTTTTGGGGCATTTCTTTCCAGAATTCTCAGCCTTGCACCCTGCAGGAAAGCAAGCCAGAAAAAAACAGATTGCTCCAAAAAGAGGCAATGCAGAGAATGTGGTTTCCTTCTCAGTGACCTTCCAAAATGGGCTGTGGAAGGTGCTGCTGAAAGAAAAGTCTTACAGCAAAGTTCACTCCAGAGAGCTGGTTCCTATTCTGACCCCGTTGCTAATGTTGAGTTTCCCACTGAGCTGTCTCACTGACTTGACAACTGGAAGATAAGTTCTCCTGTTTCTTTAAACTCTTTTTTTCCTCTTTGTTTTTCTTTTTAACTTTGGATATCTGATAAGAGAGGGTAAAGCCACAGAGAGACTGGAAATTTCCATGTGAAGTGCCAGAACCATTTTTTATATATCACTAGTACACTGAACTTGTTTTGGCTCCATGTTCTCATCAAGTTTAGAATGGCAAATTCACCTTTTTACAGATATGCGCACATACAGGACAACTGTCACAGACTAAAACTACATATGGAAAGGATCAGAAAGCACCAGAAAGCACCTAGTATAAAGAGTTTAATGATAAAAGACTATCTAATTAAACATGAGACGGCATTTCTCATCAATTGCAAAGTAGAAACTATCTTGATAAGCCCTTGAGGAAAACTGCAGTTATTCATAGAAATCATCAAACAGGAGATTAGGGCTTCATGTCTCTTCCTCAGTTTGGCGTTTGAGAGCAGTTTCTCACAATGGTGCATAATAGCTCAAATTTAAAGATGCCTTGGTCAGTGGCAGCAGGACTTACATTTGTTTTTTTCTCAGAGCAAAAGGGCAGGAAAAGGATCAGGCCTTATTTGTGCACACTTGCTCTTTAAGGCCACCTCTTTCATGATCATTATTATCAAGTCAATCTCTTTCTTACCACAGAAAGCACCATACAAAGCTAAATTTCCCACACTGTTTCACGGTTTACACCTTCAGTATACTTTTTCTTGTTACATTTTAAAATAATTTTAAAATAATTAAAAAATATTTTTGAAGACTTGTTTTTCAAAGATGTAAAGAAATGCCTTATTTTGTTAAGGTGGCAGAGGGTTTGCCCATCCCATATGACATGACCCAGCAAAGACATCAGTAGTGCTGCCATACACAAATATGCATGAGGAATAGAGCACCATTCACCGCCCTCCCCCCCCAAAAAAAGGCAGAAGTTGAGTTTAATGCAAGACAGGACAGGCGATGCTCAGCAGACGCAGGGCATGGGCAGGCAAGCACACTGACCAGCCCTGTTTACATATGAATGGCCTCTTTTATCCCCTTATCCCTCTGTTTTCCCCATGCTTGTTCCTCTCCAAACCACCTTATCCCTCCTTTTTTCCCAGCTTTGGCTCATCCCCCAAATATCCCATAGTAGGTCTTGTGCAATCTGACAATCCTCTTCCCTTGCATCCTACATCCTCCCTCCACAGCGAGTGATCCCCCCTGTCTGTAAGGTACCGAGGTCCCTCTGGGACAGCCCTGGGAGGGACCATGTCTTTGAAGGGGTTATTTGGGCTCCCCCACCTGCCCTTGTGCTCCTTCCCATGTGTGAAGATGGACCTTTGATGGGCTGATAGCTCCTGTGGTGGGCTTGGGAGCAGGCAGGCAGGGAGGAGATGGAACGACTGCCTTTCTGCTTTGGATAATGGCTAGAGAGAAAGGCATGTTGAATGAGGGGGTGAAGGAAGAATAGTGATTCACTTTCTGAATCTGCTGGGAATATCACTACACAAAAATACCTGCAGGGTTTTTTCTTAAAGGTGTCATAACACTTTGAGTTGTACCGCAGTCAAAAACATGCTTATATCTTTTTACTGCTCTGAGAGCTTAACAACTCTGTGACCATGTATGGGCAACACTAAGAGGAGGGTTGGTAGGGCCCTTCCTTCCGTCACTAGCTTTGGCCCTCTTGGTGCCACCTTGAGAGTGCTCAGGCTCAATCCACATGAAAAACAGACACTCCATGTTTATACAAAAATCCACATTCTTCAGATCTACTACACCAGCTGTGGGGACAGGCTGTATACCGCTGGCAGACTCTTTCCATCAGATGTTACTGAGGAATCAGTCTGAGGGTCCTTGCCATGCATGTTGTTCAGGTATTTTCCATATTGTAAATACTCCAGCTACGAACTGGCAACTTACGTCAATTGGGACGGCCCCTGCAGACTTCATCTGAATCCATTTTAAGAACAAATCACTAACTGTGAGTATGAGAGAACACATATATATATCTTAACAGACACAGCACACACCCTATACACAGTTTTGCAGCTGTCACTTGTCATGATGCTGGAGGGCTCTGCCACCTGGAGCTTCCTAGCAGCAAGGAGCTGCTTTTCCGTAAGGCTGGGTCCAAAGTCCTTGATTAAAGAGGCAGTTGTTTTGGGCTATGGGTGCACCAGACCCATCAGTTCCGGCTCCCTCCGGCAGAGGCCAGGCGTACCTACAGCTGCCAGCAGATACAGCGTGTCTGGTCTAAAAAGGCTCAGGCTTACCCCTGCCTTCCTTCTTCTTCTTTGGGACTGCTGTGAGAGGGGAAAAAAAGAGATATTTAACACAAAAGGAAAATATGTTCTATGTAGCGAGAGTCTCAAAAGGGCCCCCACTTCTAATTAACATACCAAAACATGTTTATCGATCTGCACTGAAGAGGAGGTCAGTGTGGGTTTGAATAGATACAGCTTAGTGTGCTGCATTAGGATGAGTAAACGGGATATGTGGACGAGAGATGCTTAAATGAAAATTATTGCGGGAAGAAACCAAGTTTTAAGCTTTCACAAGGTCTCCATTTTGATCCTTGTGAACTGAATGAAAGCCTTATTAAAGGCTTATTAAGCCAGAATTTTACTGGATAATGCATAAAGCATGCTCTAGTCCCTAGTTTTGTCATCGGGAAAGAAAAGCCACATATAAAATACATGAAATTCAAAAGCCACATAATTTACCAAACCTTTATACTGACGATATGTATACCAAATTTTCCTCAAAAAAGCACTAAATGGTTTCACCGTACCCAAGTCTGGGTAAGAGGGGAAATATAAGAATTTATTTTTAGCAGGAAGCCAGCGCTGATGATGCGGGATTTGGGGAGTGAACGGGCTCGGGCCGGGAGCACAACAGGGCAGTCACATAAAACTGGGCCGCTGCAAACGGGACCGGAGCAATCACCTCACGGGCTGCCCGCTCCCGGGCTCTCCAGAGGCTGAAACCCTCCAGCTGCCCCAAAAGAGAATTAAAATATAAAGCAGGCACCGTGAGCAGAACACACGTAACGGCTGAAGCACCAGCTCTCCGTGACAGGGGCTCGGTGCTGTCACCCTGCTCCCTGAGGGACTCCGGCTTCAGGGACCACCGCGGTGCTTAGTGAGACGCGCTTTAAGGGGACGGTCCTGCTCAAACACCCCGCGAAATGGTGGCGTGTGTATTTTGTTCCACTAATTAAACAGAAAAGCACTTACTGCGGCTTCCTGGACAAACAGATGACTGAAACCTCTGTTATCGCTGCCTGTATCTTACTGCAAACAGGGGCGTATGTTCACATCTCTTCGGGTACCTGTCACCAGGTAAAGCCAAATACTGACCGTTTTACCTCAAGGCGGCTGCCTATCACCAGCTAAAGTGAAATACTGACCATTTTACCTCAAGGCAGCTAGGCAAGCCAGGCTGATACTCCCTGCCTGGCCTTAATGCGAAGGAGCCGCTTTCCGCTGTGGAGCGAGCCCGCCGCCACGACCCCCTTCCTCAGAACTGCCCGCTCCAATCTGGCCCCGAAGGCTCCGGCCGCACGGCGGACAGTCNGCCCCCCCCCGCCGCTCCGTCCCGCTCCCTCGGGACGTCCTCTGGGTGCCACAGGTGACACGAACCGCAGGGCGGCTCCGGTCGGGGGCGGCGGAGGGCGGGGACCGCGGCGCGGGGAGCCGCCCGGCTCTGAGGGAGGCGCTGCCGCCATTGGCCCGGCGGCGGCGGGTCGGGGCTGCCTCTGCCCGCGCCGTCGCCTCCCTTCCCCTCAGACGAGCGGGGAGCAGCGGCTGCCGGCTGGGAGGAGGTAACTGGCGCGGTCTGCGACCGGAGAGAAGGGCTGGGGGAGCCGTGGAGGG
>VZSZ01011367.1:784315-848249 GCA_013398815.1 Ibidorhyncha struthersii | reverse complement strand
CAACCTTACCTGCACCTAGCTTCTGCAGCAGCCTGCTTTAAGAAAAGGGCCCTCTTTATTTAAAGAGGGCGCTTAGATCTCAGTCGAGAGATGTTAATGACCTCTATGTAAATAGTAAACACTTGCCTTTGGAAACACTGAAATAATTGCATCTTCCACGCTGCCTGTGGAGCTTGGCCCTAAAGTCGGTTGTGTCTTTCCTATGTGAGCAGAAGGATCTGTTTATAAGATTGCTGTTGCTGGATAAAAGTCACTTGAATTTGGGGACAGATTGTCAAGTGGCAAGACAAGTATTTCTGAACTTTCCCAAAAGTGTAAGGGGAGGGGACTTAAAACATGCTTGATGGGATGCTCTGAAAAGAAACTTGATTTTGTTGGATAAAAGAAGCAATCGAAGTGTTGCAACAAGATATTTGTGTGTTTATATATATCAGAGAATTGGAGATCTCTGTGATGGAGTGTTTAAAAGAGTGATGGATCAAACCGCTTTACTAAACTAATATACATCAACAATACAGATTTCCAGTCAGTAGTTCTTAATTACCATCAGTCATTATCACTACATTGTCCAAACGGTTCTTAACAATCGCATCCATAAGTGGCAGTAAACCTAGGAGTATACAATGCGATGGAGTTGATGCCCTATATTTAGTGCTCATGACAATAGTTCTTGACAGTATCAGTTGCTGAGGTAGAATTAAAGCTCTTGAGTTTGGCAAGGGAAGCTGGAATCAAAGCATTTTGTGATTTTCATAAATTACCATCTTTCTTTGCTTATTGGTAGTGTTTTATGCACCTTGCTGCCTCCCTGGAAGAAAACAGGATGATCTCATCTGCCTTTGACATAGTTCACCTTATTTTTGGGAGTAAGACTGTACCGTAGTTTTGCTAAGCACCTTTCTTATGCCTGATGGAACCAGAATAATCCTTCAAAATAAGTATTTCCTCTTTGTTCTGCAGGCTTATTTTGGTTTCACCTGACATCTTTCCTGCCCACTCTACATCCTTTGCTCTTGCAGATTTTATTATTTGCATGTTTTCCTGTGCACTGCTTGGGCAAATATACTGCAAGTCTCTGTCCATTTGCACTTAGGCATTATCTATATACTTATGCATAGCTACGTTATAAAATACTACCGGTAATGTTACAATATTAGCAAATGCTTATGCACTGTTACCAATTACCATATTTTAGTGTGCTTGTGTCTGGGTTTAAGGCAGGGAAATAATAAGCATCTTGCTTACTCTGCGTCTGCCTTATGGGTGCAGCAGGCCTCTGCTTTGGCTACAAAGCATGTTCTTGAATTTTCTGAAGCTGTCATTGGGCCTGTCTCTTGTTAAAGAAATTTCCTTCTGGCATTTCTTTCAGCCCAGAATAATGTATTATCAGTTTCACTGTCAGGCTCTTAAAATTCAGTGAAATAGGTATTCATGTTCTTGTTTACCAATGTTGACAAAAGCCACAGTAAACAACACTTCATTGACCCCAAAAATTAATGCTAGAAAGGTGAATTTGTCTTTTCTCTAAAGCACTGGGTTGCCAGACTCCCAGGTGGAAGTACTGCTCCAATGCAGCACTTCGAAAAAACCTTTGGTGCTCACAAAGAAGGTGAGATTTTTAACTGTTGCATGGGGAGGGGGAGATTAACCAAGAAGCTGAACAGTGGGATGAAGTCAAAGGAATTACGTGTTTTCTACCCTGTATTGTGTTTCCTGGGCTCATGACAGAAAGGAATCAGCTTTCCCAGTGGTGAACAGAACCGACTTCAAACAAAAATGTACTGAGAAAACACTATTTACAGGGAAACTTAAAAGTAATTTGTAGTCTCTCAGTAGGAAAAGATGTTTGATTTTATTTTTCTTTAATTAAATTCTGTCCTGTGGAAGTCTGGTTTCATTCAATAGTGACTTGTTTTGCACCGTTGTTTCTCTGCACAGCAAGTGTTGTTCATCCCGGATGGGTGACTAACAGCTGCTAAAAGTGGTAGGTGGACTTCTGGTGCTCAAAGTCCATCACTTGTTGCATTTAAAGTCATCTTATTTAGGTTGCTAAATATAAGTCAATTTAAGGAGGCTCCTTAGTTTGGTCCAGATGTGAGGCTTAGGGACATGGTTTAGTGGTGGACTTGGCAGTGTTAGGTTAACAATTAGATGATCTTAAAGGTCTTTTCCATCCTAAATGATTCTATGATTCCAATGGCAGAACACTTACACTTTATGGTATGTCATACCGGTGATGTTGCAGTTGCTGTATTCGCAGTCTTTAGCTTGTAAGTTCTTTAGCTTCTTAGGGCACAAAGTGAGTGACAGCTGATTTCAGCAGACGTATGCTTCATTCTTGTGGTAGGGAGTCATTCTAATTCACCTGGGTACAGCAACTGGCTGTGCTAGATTCTTACTTCATGGTATAAGGTTTCTTTGCTATATGTAACTTGACTCTGTTTATTGCATTGAGAGCAGCGATACAATGTATGTGTGAGGAGGTGGAAAAGAATACTTATCCCTTCTTATTCTTTTATAGCTGTTTATCCTGATAATAATGCCAGACTCTTTCACCTTAATCCCACTCAGTATCCTGTGAGAATACACCAAATTAATGAACAACTTGACAATTTTTTTTTCCTCCATCTTGCTCTACTTCTTTTCCTCTATAGTATAAATCTTCTAAAAGTAAATTTTTCTTTCCTTTCTCTCTCCTAGTCAAGGAGATTCTGCATTTCTGGCTGTTTCTAGATATAAAGTGTGTGTTCGTATAAATAATAAGTGTCTCCTTTGTTCTTATTTTTATTATTTGCAGAGTAACTAGCATAATGAGTATCCTAGATTCATTGCCAGATGCTTTTGTTCTACAAAAGGATCAAACAGAATATCAGTAAAATCTATACAAATTGCCTGCCCAGTGTTACTATCAGTGTGATACTGACTGATAAATTGACAGTGATTTACTTCTGTACAGGCTGGATAGAGTACAGTTACACTGTGTAATCTCAGCTATGTAACTAGAGCTCCAGAAGTAGATCAGCGTACTCAAGAACTCCTGGATTAGAAATGGTTTTAGACCATTAGCTTTTTAGATGTTAAAATCTCCCTACATGCTTTTCTTCTCTACTGAATTTAAATGGCTTGTGTGATTCAAAAATAGTATTAAAAACAGAACATCAGTTATGAAAAATTATGGGTGAGGTCCACAAATCTTGTGTAATTGCACTTTAGGCACCGTAAGCAAAAGGTATGTAAGCAAAAAGTCCTAGGCAGAAATCTTAACAACCAATCAGAAGTAGTGAGCCCTTGACCTTCTATTCTGGTCCTGCCCAACAAAAAATTTTTTGGTTTTTTTTTTTTTTTTTTCTTTTGACTGTGCTGAATTTGCAGGTTGGCTATATTCCACCTGGGTATTGCATGAGTATGTAGCTCTTTCAGTTACGGGTTGGTTTTGTTTGTTTGTTTTTCAAGCCTGGAATAATTTATGTTCATGGAAATGTCATTAAATTTGTCTTGTTTCATAGTGATTGGAGTACTTGTCTGGAGATAGAGAGACCTGGATTAAAAATTAATACCCTTGGGTTACTCTCCTGTTCCCTCTGCCCTACTAGAACTGGACTGCTCTGCAGCCAGGAGTGCAGGGCTGGCTGGGGGAGGAGGGAAGTCAGGAGAGAGAGCTTGTTTTGTAATGTCGTGGCCTGACTGAGAGAAAGTAGACCTGTGTTCGTGTTTCTGCTTGCAAGGTTGTGACATCACTTTAAACTAATAGTCCTTCTGTGAGATGAGTGGTTTAATCCTCGGTAGTGCAGCCCTAGGAACACTTGACAGTGAACTGAGTGAAACCTTCGGAGACCATCATATATTTTTGGTAAAAGAGAGGACGTGAGTTTGAATCCTCTTGGGTTAAGTGTTTTTGGGGGCTCTGGTTTTGGCTGCCTGCCGGGTATGTGCTTTAGCCACCGGGCAAGAGAGAGCTAACACCTTGCATAGCTATGCTCTTAAAGAATGAGCCACTCCTGCAAAACTAAATACCTGTTCAGGGACAGGCATTATACTCCAAACCCCAGCCTCACAAATTCTAAACTCCTGATTTAGTTATCTGTGTCTGAGAAACAACTTCAGTTGCAGCCGCCTTCTCCCTCTTTCCTATCCCTTCGCTATTCAGCAGCGTCATAGGGCAAATCCCATTCATGCAGCGTGATTTGACACCATACCTCATCCAGTGCAGCTGGAGGCCACTACAGAAACTGTTCTCTGCTTCTCACTTGTCATGTGCAGCGATCAGGTTTAGCTCTCACCATGCCCTTTTAAAGGCTCCTTGCATCACAGCACACGTTGCTTTTTGGTGCCCTAGTGCTCTGTTCAGATCAGTGAAACTGGTACCAGTAGGGGAAAAGACTGGGTTTTGTGTGATATGGCCCAGCCCAGTAGTGCAAACAATCTCGTAAGTGAAGTTTTCATGGCTGATAGACTTCCTGTTATTCTTGCAATTGAATATCACTATTAAGGAGGACTGACGTTGCTGCTTGCTGGTTTCAGCTTAGCCAGAATGAAACTGCTATCGGATGGAATATTCGTATTATGTGATTATCCATTAAAACATGGTTATGCATGGGAAGATGAGTGATTTTTGTCTTACTTGGAAGCTATAGTATGATCTCTTTTTAATATATCTATTAAAAAAAACCCACAATAACCATGAAGTGTTCATTGCAAAGGTTAAATTAATTTTGGTGACTGAGAAGAGACCTGATTCTGACTGTTCTATCTGCAGACTGTAGGCTAGCTTTTTTTTAACTGTTTTGATTTTTAATTTAACTGGAAACTTCTCCAAAGTGCTTTTTCTCCCACCTCTCTCCTTAGCTTACTTATCATTTCTATGACTGCAGGACTCCCAAAGAACATTATGTTTCTACTGATGCCTAATTTTTGCTGATAATTGGATTCTGCGTAAGGCCCTGTTTTCAGATAGGTGTCCACTTCAGTTACTGTAGCAGATTAATTGACCCAAGCTTTCTCAGTAGCCTTCAGATTACATCAATTATTAGGTGGGTAATTTTAACCTTAAAAACTTGCATGAGTGAATGTCTAAGGTCAGTCATCTTGTGAGAAAGGACAGCCGAAGGGCTTGTTTTGTTCACTGGCTGTTTGTGCACATTAGTAATCAGTTAAACAGAGCTGTAGTTACAATAACAAGGTCGGTGGCTGAAAAGCAGGGGGTCTGCATTGACAAATTAGTGATTTAGGTGAGTAAGGGATGATTTTGTTTCCCATAGCTACTTGTTTATACAGTTAATCGTGTCTGAGAATGATGGAGGGGCTTTTACGATGTTCATTGTGATCTCGATTTTGTGTTAGGCCACAGGCAAAACAGCTCTGGTGAAGCTGAGATCAGTGGCCTCCCTCAGGGAAGGCAAAGATGACATAAAATGTTGCCCTCCTGATTTGGCAGTTTTGTGCTCAACCTGTACCACAAAGCTGTATTGTGCACCCTCCTGCAGAGGAAATGAGTGACCAGAGCAGTTGGCTGTGACAGTGCTTTAGAGCAGATCAAAGTGATACATAAAAGGGGGGCAACCTATTAACCCACGCATTCCTAGTTTCACAAGCATAGTGGAGGAAAATCAGTCTGTCAGTGATGGTGACTGGCCTTGCTCAACTAGCTCATCACCTCGACTCAAATGAGGAGCAAGGGTGGGGTGTCTTAAATGCACAGGGATGCAACAGATACTGACTGATAGATTCCCATAATGATGGGATAAAAATTATGAGAGAAGTCACATGGACGGGCTTTGAAATGAACTTTTTCCAAAGTTTCTTCAGAAACTGTATACTTAATTCCAGTTGGTGTCCAAGATTGAAACTGGTCTACAAAATGTCTTAATGTCAGCTCAACAGAGTGAGCATTAGTCTAAGTATTTGAATGCAAATCCACGTTTACTATTTGTAACATGAATTTCTTTGTGTCAGCACTGCTAGCCCCTTAGTAAAGTCCTCTTGTTAGAAAGCCTGCATTAGCAAAGAGCCAGGACTACACTGTGTAAACTGCGGCTAAGTGTTCTTTGCTGTCATATAGAAAAGATTATCTAACCAAGACACAGGAAGCGTGTCACTTCCCAGTAGCCACCGATAGGAAATACTTGTAAATTAGTTGCACAGTTTTGCACGCTTCCATTCTTGAGTGGTACAACTTCCAGAACACAGTCCTAGCTAAAAAGTACCCAGGTACTTGCTAAATAGTAGGAGAGCAAGGAAACAGGATAGAGGTAGGATAGATCCTCTGAAGGCTCCAATTTATAAACTTGTCACCACCTCTACATTGGTAACATCGTAACTTTGATTTGCTTAAGGATAAAATTTGCTTAAACCAAGAACAATGTTTAACAAGAGGTGTTTTTTTTTTTTTTTTATTTATTGGTTCCACAACACTATTCTTTGACCATTCATGTCAAGGGAATTAATGTAGAAAACATCCTACAAGTCCAGCAAAGACTTAGTGAACACCTGCCTAGGAAGAAAACAAAGTACGGGGTAAATTACTAGTTATGATTTACCAAGGACTATAACTACTCTCAGAATCTGGTATTTTTTTAATCAAAGAAGAGGGGAATATAAGGTTAGTTGCCTTTTTGAAACTGCAGTAGCACAGGAAAAAGTAGAAATCAGGCAGAGACTCCTTGTTGCTGGTTGTATGCTGGATATTTTGGGGAAAGTTCCTTTCAGGTATCTCATATATACAAGCATCTAAGTGAAGAAAAGCCCAAGATGAACGAGGGAGAAGGGTCTGCCTGGGGGATTTCTGCTGCTTCAGCATTTTCATCTTTTTTTTTTTTTTTTTTTTTTTTTTTTTTTTTTTGTCTTTCTGTTTTTTGTTTTTTTTTTGGGGGGGGGTTGTTTTTTTCTTTTAATTATTTTTTAAGGACTTCCTAGTACATAGTGGGTGTTTTTGTTTAACTTGCATCAAGAAACAATGCTCATTAGCCTTGTAAAGGGAATGCCAAACCTCAAACTAGAATACATGTATTTTTTGGAAGAATAGGGCAAGGGAAGAAAAGGAAGGGGATTCAAAGGGGATTCAGCAGGTCCTGGTTGTATGCAAATGCTCTCTATGGGACACTGGGAGTGAAAGGAAAAGCTGGCCTGTTTCCTAGTCTACAATAAAAGTTTGAGAAGGGAATAGAGGTGCTGTTGGCCCCTGCTTGCTTTTATCTTCTGTGCTGAATCTGTACATTTAAGATGGCAAGTGGGTGGGATGGAAGAGAGTGAGCACTTCTTTCCTGTAAAATGAAGGGAAGCCATTGGCATCTTAAATGGCTTTTAAAGGAATTAATCAATAAATTGCATTGGGAGTTTCAGGTTTTGGGGGGGAGGGCAATCTTTTGGCTGTTTCTTGTGGAACTTCCTTGCTAGGCTTTGAATTTGCCTTTTAATTAAGTTGGGAAAACATTTAGAAAGAGCTAGCCATTAAATGCAGAGGTGTGTCAGATAAGCATATGTATGGTCAGGAGATAACTTCCCACCAAGTAATCAGTTTGCTTCCAATCTCTCTTAAACACTTTAGTGTTTTACTTAAACCTCTTTTCAAGCAACGCATAAAAACACTCTCTTAAGCTTGACCCTGTGTGGATCTAATGTGAATGCTGACATTAGGAGTGAGAAATTGACAATGGGAGTTTGAGCCTTGTGAGCCCCTCACACTTCTGCTCCTGGAGGGAGTCTAGTCCCTCTGTAAAGGGAGATGAGAATAATTGGTACACAATAGACAGTGCTCTGCCTCCAGAGATTTAGAGGATTGAGCCACCTTGATTATTATATTTCAAGTCCCTTAACTGAGAAAATATTCTTTGTGTTGTAACTCTTGATGAAAAGAATTAGCAACTAGAAGAATGAAGTTCTTGCAAATGCAGTATGATTAATTCAAACAATGTGCCTACTGGGATTAAACCACAACAAAGTGCCAATATGATGCGCAAGGAAATTCAACGAGATTTGAAGAACCTCAGAATTTATAATGAGGTATGCTGATGTTATTGATGTTAACTTGCTGGAATCTCTGTAATTTTGAAGTTACCTCAAAATTCAGGTTTTTTGAGTAGCGTAAAATAAATTGCATGGAATCTATAGTTAGTCTGACAAGCAGTGGTCACAGGGAAAAGAAAAATTTAGGTGTGTTTCTCTGAGGCTTCTCTTTAATTTATGAACCTCTTATTCCACATCCTCTGGAAACCACTGGCCTAATGCTTGTATGCCATAATAGGTACAGAGACTGACATTCTTAGGCACTGCTGCCAATATCCAAGCCCTGTGAAGAAAATGGCAAGCTGCCATGTGTGATTAGAGGGATTAGCCACAACCAAAGCAAATTATTCTTTTCTCTTCCAATTTTCAGTTGTTAACTTTTCTTTTTTCTGCTTAACACTTTGCTTTTGTGTTCAGAGTAAGTTTTGTGTAAAACAAAACAATTATCTGTATAGTCTTCAAAGTGATGAAGGTCTTGACTTTTTACCAAACGAGTAAAACTAAATCACAGGCAGAGCCATGTGGACCAGCAAAGCAGATGTTACTGGAGAAAAGTGGAATTTTTCTTAAGTGCCTGCATTACTATAGCTGCATGTCTTCCTCTTCTAGCTGGCTGGTGATCATTATATAAAGCTGTCAGTGAGAATATTTTAAGATTGCAACTATCTTGCAGGTTAAAAAAAAACAACAGGGATCATTTTGGTACTATTGAGGAAGGCTAAGGTGGGAGTAAGTCTTGTCGTGTATCATATTTTAAATCTTTTTCCCCATTGTGGCTGTTTTGAGCAGTTGTCTGGTCCTGTAGTCGCAGATAAGTAGATTCTTTCCCTTAACTGTATTGTAATGAATATTCCACAGGGGAACACATAAGAATGTTTATTACTTGAATGAAATAAAGTATTGCTGTGTTTGTAAGAGCAACTCCAGTGTTGCCTTCTCATAGGTATCTCCCACTTCTGCGAAGATCCCTGTTCCACTAAAACCTTCCACTTCACAACTGGCTAGGTAAGAACTTTGCTACCACCCACTGATTAAACGTACATGTTGGCAAATACTGTTCTCTAAATTAATCGCTGGGACTGCTGGAAATATGATATGCTGTGTACATTTAGATGTTACCATTTTGAAAATGCTCTGATAACACCTCTTGAAGGAGCAGCTGGATTGGCTACAGATAGGCATATCTTACTGGATGATCTCTTCCTTTCTGCCCCTTCAGGAATTAAAATGACAACAGGCCTTCTTGTGTTTGTTTTAAGTTCAGGTCCTTACTGTTGTAGGCATCCGTGTTTAAAACTCTCTTGAATGATGACTTAAGTCCCTCTTGAAAGTTAATAGCTTTTCTTTCTTCACTACTCAAACTAAAATCTGTAATCCTCTGATCTTCTGCACAAATATGTTCACGACTAACTTAAACTATTTGTGCTTGCGCCAACACTGGCATTTAGCTTAATTAGCTGTTCTCCCCTCATGGGATTTGCCTCGAGTATTTACAGAAAAATTATATTCTGTAAGCCTAGGATGGCGCCGAGTTACCTGTGACTGTACTGCATAAATGTCAGTGGAGAATCAAATTTGCTCAGGACAGAGTGTTTTTTTTTTTTATTTTTATTTTCTTCTCCCCAAAGCTGTAGCTTGTAGGCCTTAGTCAGAGGTACCGTTACTGCCTTATGTGACCTCCCCAGGGGACAGGGGCAAATTATGCAAAGCCCTTGTTGCTCCTAATGTTCTTCTTGGCTTCCTTGCTTCAAAATAAAGGTTTATTATTTCCTGAGGACAAACTTAGTTACATCTTTTCTGAGAATAATGAGTTTCTCTGCAGATGGAAATTGTTATGTTACACAATTCAATTTATCTGTCTTCCTCAGCTTCCTGTTGCCTTATGTTTGGACATCCAGCTCATCCTTGTTGCTAGTGCTGGTATGTTGTAGTAGTGAAGAAATAAAGTTAGGAATATGTGTCGCTTTCAAATGCACAAACCCAAACCCTCTGGTTTTTAAGAATCAATAGGTTACTTGTTACTGAATGCTTTATGGGATGGAAATGTATACAGATGAGAGTGGCTGATCTGCCAGGCCTTCAGGGTAATTGTTCAACTGAAGGAGCTGGCACAAGTCGGGGTGTGAAAGCAGCCAAAAGGGTAGGATTGGCTGTCACCTTCTTCCTCTTGTTAGAAGACGTTGGCTGCAAGACAGATTCTATGAAGCAAAGCTCTAGCAGCTTGGGTCTAATGTACAAGAAGCACTTAAAGTAATTTTGCAATGTAAATTTAGGACATCGTGAGGCTTCTGCATGCAAAAGGAAGTCTTGTTGATTGGATGGAATAGTTGACTCTGGGGTTTTGCTGTGGTTTTTTTTTTTCTGATCCTGTTGATGAAAATGTCAGTCATGGTAAACTGCTCCAACCTCTTCCTTGCCTCTCCCTCATTAAGGCCCATATGTATACACTGAGTAAAAATTTTTAAATCTAAGCTATGGCTGTGGTACCTATTTCATGTGATATCTCATAATGTTTGGAACACAGTATTTGAATTAAGATTCCTCTTTTGTACCAGGGGAAAAAGCAGTGGGGGATAAAACAGAGCTCTCCGTAGGGCAAACAAGTTTGTGGACAAGATTGTCTTTCTGTTATGACTTGTGTTCTAGAAAAATGTGCAGCCTTAAAGGAATTGAGGTGTATAACTGCCAGAGAAGGTTTTGAGAAATGTTATAAGATGAAATTATTGGATGGATGCCTGGCTTAAAGCACTTGGAAGTTGTGAGTAACTTAAGAGTGGGGAGGAGAAACTACATCTTGTGTCTTCTTTCTGTTTCTTTTGTTGCCAAAACATAGAAGCTTTCATGCATGAGTTACATAAAATTTAATTTCACATTCCTGTTTATTACAGGGATTAGAAATCTTTTATGAAAGGGAAGATCTTTGTGTGGTTTCACTTGAATTTAAGGTTTAAGAAACAAAAATCATGCCAAATATCCTAAGACTCACAAATGTTAGTCTACAGCATGTGGCAGCTGTTCTCCAGAAATCAATCAATGTGGTGTTTCTATCAATTTCTGTGATTTAACCAGTCTTACACAGATCTTTCAGTCTTATTTGAAGCTTAGGTCTGAAAACTTTCCTGCCAAAGGAGAGCTTCCCATTGAACTTGCAGTGGCACCAAACAAGCTGTTAAGACTTCTCAGTTCTTTTTGGCATGTATAGGGGGGGTTAAGAAAAGAAACTGTCAAAAAAGAAATCAAAGTAATTGAGCTTGGGGTGGTGGTAATGGGTGACTTGGAGGAAAGCATTGATTATTTTTTAATTTCTAAAATTTTTTTTAATTAGCCTTAGGTCTTCTAACAGGTGCTCTACTCTAAGCTGGCAGTTTGTACCCTCTGTGCTTGGAATCAGTGCTAACAATCTTTTGCAGAAAGCCAGCCTTGCAGTAACTTATATCAGCAGGTCTCGTGAGGCTGGCCAAACAAACCACACACAGAATGAGGTTTTTGTTTTTAATGCAGAGACTAAAAAACTGCTCTGGTTTCAATTTGTAACTGGCATGGTTCCAGTGACTAAAGACTCCTTATCATAGTGAAATACACAATTTGCACTATATGGATGATACACATTAAAGCGGGGAGGGGGGGAACCCCTACTGGTTATTGCTAGTTTTTTTCAACTACTTATCCAGTGAGATCAGGGGTCAGGTTTTCAGGTACTCAGATATACCTTAACTGAAGCATTGTTGTTAGCTTTGCAGAGGAACCTAAAGGGTCTCAGCTGCACTACTTGGGACTGGAAGCTTTTTATCATAACCTAGGATGGGGGCAAAACCAGCTAATGTGATGCCATGTAAATCTGAATACATGATGAGTGCAAGTAGATCTGAATTCATGTAGGATTCTTCTCTGAAGAGCTGGGAGGAGGTTGTGCTCCAGGTAAGCCAAGTGTAGTAAGTACGTTAAACTTAGCAAAACACAGATTTGTGAACTGTGGAACCATGTTGTATGATATCTACCAGGAAAAAAGAATAGTTAAGAGCCTGCCAGTGTAGGTGGTATCTTGCACCTGATTGAAAACAAAGTGGGAGTGCAACCTTAGTTGCAGAAATGGCTCTACAGGATGATGGTATCTGGGAAGTTTAGTAGCAGTGCAGCTTGCTGTGAGTTCCCACAGCCTACGTGGATGCTCAGCCCTTGCAAACTGTTATTCAGCTGGGGAGAGCTGAAATTGTGCTTCTACTAGCTTTGAATTTGAATATTTTGAGACACTGATGAAGTCTGCAGCTTGTTTTGTAAATGTGGTGCAAGTATTTCTTTCAGATTTTTAAATGAATCTAATAGACAATGTAACACTTACTCCCTCAGCCTTCTTTAAACATAAAGACAAAGACATGGCAAGATATCATTCATACAACGGCTTTCTTACAGGCTTGATTGATCTGAGGCAAGAAACTTGCCCAATTTACAAGAAAAATCCTTAATAATTCCAGTTCACAGCTGTCCAGGTTTTGTGGTTGCAACATAAGCTTCTGTGCCTGTTGACAGCTCTGCACATGCCATTCAGTCAGCACCCGGGGCATTGGATTAGCACTGCGGATGCTGGCTGGTGTATCAAATGGTGTGAAGAGTTCCCACACAATAGTCTAAACAGATACTCATATGCATTCATAAGCTGAAGGAGTACTATTGTAGATCCTCAACAAATTTAGGATTGTTATGTTTGTTGGTAGCCCTTTTTACTTTTGCCTAATTGTAAAACTGTCATTTTCTAAATAGAAATAAAGTTACAGATGGCAGTTTTTTTGAGATACTGTTATATCAATCTCACGGAACAGAATCACGATGGGAATCATGGAGAAGATAAATATGGCAGCCAAACATAACCATATGCAGAAGGTTGTGGGGCATTGGGGTTGTTGGGAGGATAATCATTAACCTGGCTGCAGCTGCCTTCCACATGTGTAAGAAATGTTGTTATCCTTAAGAAATGAAATTTCCCTTTGATTAGTGCCAATGCCAATATCTTATTTTAATTTCCTGGTTGAACACTGTGGCCAGGGGATCAAGCGCAATGACTCGTTGCATGGTTTTAGTGCTCATTAGATCAGGACGATGTCAGCATCCTGTATGCCAGATGGTAGTGTCAGACTGTAAGGACCTAAGGCAGACACACACGTACCTAAAGGATTGTGATGGTAGCTGCCTAATAAAGAGATCAGTCCAATAACTGCATCTGCTTCTCTCCTGTCTCTTGCCAGATTTGTCACCAGGGATGCTTCTGAGGCCTACGTTAAATTCAAGCTCTTTATTTCTATTTCTCTGGCTTCATTACATCTGTGGTGCTGTTACCCTGAGGCACTAAGAGACTCAACTCTAGATGCATCTGACTTCCACCCCTGCCTCCTCTTTTATTCCTCTGAGTTTTTTTGAAGAAGAGAGTTTTGCCTTTGACAGTTGGGATTGCCTTCTAAGTGAATAGTCCTCTGCTTTTTTAGAGATCTAGAACCATGGCCTATAAAACAGAGGCAAAACAGTATTTTAAATTACAGCTTATAGACACAGTTTGGTTTGGATAAAGCAGTGAGGTTCATGTTACCACATGACTTCTAATTCCACATGGTTAAGTAGAAATTATTTTGCATTTATTCCATATGTTCTGTAGGACAGTGATTGGGCCTCCATGGGATCATATTCCTGACACAGTCATACACTCTTACTGGTAAAATGTGATCAAAAGTTACATTTATATCCTGTAAATTAAATTTTATTGCAAGCTATGGCAACCATAGATACCTTGACTTTCCTTCCCAAAGCAGGGGCTGGTACAAAGGAAAGGGAAATGACTGAAATGATTCCCTTCCTCTTGACCTCAAGGTAACTAGTCAGAACAACATAACGCTCTGACTCCATCCAGCAGCTAACAGCACCTTTTAGAAAGTTTAAAAGGTTTACTGTAAGGAACTTGACTGTGCGAACCTGGTACCTGACCCTTCAGTGAGGAACGTTGCGTGTTTTTGGAGGAAAGAATATTTTGGTCAAAAGTCTGTTACAGGATTCCCATTTGGGGGGATTCTGAGGGGGGGCGGATCTCTTAAGCCTATTGCTTTTAATTCTGAGTAGCATGTGAGAAGCTTTTATGAGCGATACCCATTTTTGTTACAGTCTTGAACTGGAGCATACAAATTCCTGTGACACATTCCCAGCCTCCTCCCATCTCACTGCTGCAACATGTTGCATTTGGCAGCTTTCTGACTACTTCCTCAGGGGTTTTCCTCCAGGGCTTGTGGTGACTGTTGTCTTTCTGATCTCCTGGAAGGGGAAAGGAGTCTTTGAAGACTTGGAGTGGGAAGACAGGTGTGGAGAGCAAGGCACACTGCTTGGTAAGGAGTGGAATAGGGTCCAAAAGTTCAAAGGCTTGCCCTCATGGGATGATTCTTTTGCTCTGTTTGGTTGGTGACTTGCCAAAGATGGTGTCCTAGAAATGTGCTAACAATAAGTAAACCAGCATGGCAAGCTCGTGAGTTTAGCCCAAGTGGTGGGGTTTTTTTTTTCCTTTAAGTCTTCTGTTCTAGTATTCAGGCAATCTTTCTTTAACTGAATAAACCCCAATTTCTAGCCCTTGTGAAGAGAGTTCGTGGACATGATCCAAGTCTATGCAGAAGGTGAACTCTGTAGATGTGTGTTGGGCTGCCTCACTCTGTCCACTGCTCCGCTGTGTATCAGGGCTACAAGCAGCAGTGAATTTTTCTTCAGAGATACCTGGCTCTTGTCTATCTGTATATGATTTCTTCTGTGCTTTCAACTATAATGTCAATTCTTGTGACTGCACTTTTTGTTTCTTGCTTCTTTTGTTATTTTTTTTTTTTTATTCTTTAAAGGAATGTGTTCTTGGTTGTCCCACCCCCCCAAATTGTTCTGTTGACTTAAGGAATAACTTAAAATGCACTTATTTTAAAATGTATCTTTTGAGTGACACTTGATTCTGTGTTTCAGGGTGTGAGTTGTCATATTGGAAAGGAATATATTTTCATGGCCACCTTGTTCAAGAGGCCTGTAAAACAGGTTTGACTTGAAGTGACCATCTGAACTTCACAAAGTAGTTTAATTACACTGAAAAACTTGTTTCTTTTAATTAAAAATGCATACATAATCTACTTCCCTGATCCCTGATATTACAGCTTGTTCTTCCTTGTCTCTTTTTTAGGGGATGTTTTGTTTGTTCTTAAACACTGGATATGCTGGGTCAATGAACTGTTACTTCAGGAAACAGATCTGAGAGGACAAGCTGAGAAGACATCATTGTGATGGCAAGCAGGAATGCAACACTTTCCCAAAAGTGTCTCATCTAGGGAAGCATGCACATACTGTACTGTAAGAAAGAAACATTTGGGGCTCTTTAAACCACTGATTATAATCTAGTCCAGCTTTCTCAGTGCCTGCTGGAAAAGACTTATCTTCTGCCATACTTCTAAAGCGGACTACAAGACTGTCCTCCTCAGCAGGATTTAAGATCTTCCTGGACACTTTACCAGCCCCTACGCACATAACAAGATGATTGATCTAAGCTTCCTAACAGAGGAGGAACAAGAGGCAATAATGAAGGTGCTGCAACGGGATGCAGAGCTTAAAAGAGCTGAAGAAGAGAGAGTCAGGTAAGGGGTCTAGCACCCTGGGTTGTCCTGGGAAGACCTTTCATATACTGAGTTATTCAGAGCATAGGAGCAGATAAAACCAGTTGTTGCTGGGGGCCCCATGTTCCACAGTATATGTGGCTTGGAGATTTTTACTCTGGACTTAGATTTAGTGTAGTCTGTGGATAAAATGCCTTTACCACAGAAATGATTCATTACTGGCCAAAACACTAACTGTTGATTTGGACCCTTACCATTCCCTAAGGGCTAAGCGCACTTGGTACATGTCTGGCTTGACGTGCCTCTGGCTTGGTTTCCTCAGAAAAGGATTCAGTCTGCAAGTATCAAAACCTCTGCAAAGTGAACTAATGCATAATAAGTGAGGAGATTTCTTTCAAAAAGAGCATTAGTCCTCCAAGCAAACAAAACGTCAGTATGGATGCAGTGAGCAATATGTCTGAGTGATGAAGTTATACCTCAGATGTGTAGAGCAGTGGAGCTGCAGTCCAGAGGAGGTACCAACGCTATGCTCCATTGCCAAAGAGAAGTCCTTGCAATCCATGGTGAAAGCAGAAAATTGCTCCCTATTTTCTTTGTGGCGTCACAGACAGAGTGATACCTTGTTATTCGGGAGTGTTTTCTGTGCTGGGAGGTTTTCCTAGAGCTACTACCAGGGTAACTGCCATGAATAGAGCTGTATGCACAGAAAGCAGCATTGCCCAGATGACTTTGAGAAAGCTGTCTGCGCAGGTACAAAGCAACTGAATAGTGGTTTCAGCTAATACAGACAGCTACCTGCTCAAGAATGAGGATTTTAGTAGTCAGGCTTTTTTTCAGTGTGAAGGAAAGTGTCCCTTACAGGTACACAAAATGACAAGTGGCTGAATAATGAAAAAAGGACCCACAGACGCTGAAAGGTCGAAGTGCTGTAACACAAATAGATGTTTACAGGTCTCTGCTGAGGCAGGATTTTCTCTCATTGATTCAGTAATCTTCTCTAGGATTCTTTTTATTATGATCTTCCTCATGAAGACATGTATTTCCTATTTAAATGTTTTGAAATTATTCCAGGCATGTATTTCTTATTTAAATGTTTTGAAATTATTCCAACCGTGATGCATCTGTGATGCTTCTCTTCTGCTGCGAAATATGTTTTGACAAATCCCCTCTGCATAGGCATACCCTACACCAGGTCTGAAAGTGCTCAGGGAAAGTAATTGTAGATGTGAGTTTGAAAACAGTATCCGGGGAAAGGAACCCTTCCTGGAACAGAAAATAAAAAAAAGCCATTCTCAGTAGTGGTCTGAAAGGGCTGTCGACAAGTATTTTTGTCTGTATAACTTCACTTTTGCCATTTGTAATTCAAGTTTGAGAGGGTGTGGTGGAAAATGCAAGGGACTGCAGGTTGTAGCAGCCTGTAATCAGCATGTTTGTTTCTACAGTAAAATGTCTCTTCTGGTTTCTGAATATTATAGCTTCTCAGAAGCTGGAACCTTACATCTGAAACTGATTTTTCTGAATACATGTGGCACATGGAGCTTGCTTTTTAATGTATTAAAACACTACCTGAATGATATCACCAGCCAAGGAGATGCAATATTTTAGTTTGAATTCTACAGCCTTGCACACCTGGAAGATCCCAAGAGCTGGGATCAAATGTCATCATACAAACATCACACCGTGACAAAGTGTTGTTTGTATGTGTGTATAATGGAAGTCTTTTAATATGATCTTTTTCCCTCTGGCAGAAATTCTGAGGTTTGAAGGAGTGTTCTAATAATCTGTGCCGTGTTCCTGGAGTTTGGACAAACTGGTAACATGACAAAATCCTCTTTGAGCAACTTCCTAGTGGAATTTTACAAATCGCCTGATGGCGTCCCTTCTCTGCTAACAGGTCCTAATATTGCTTATCTGTAGTAAAATTGTGCTGATTAGACTGGCCAAAGCAAGCAGTCTGCTTTAATTCTTGGCCTGAGTGCTGTAATAGGTGTTTGCCCCATTCTGTGTCTCCTCTTGTGTTTGTCTGAATCGGGCTGATAGTTTTGGGAACGGCATCGTTTTGGGAACAGCATGCCTGCTTCCTCTTTGACCTCTGCTGAAGTCTGTCCTGAAGGAAAGGGGATACTGACACTTTCTTCTCATGGGCAAAAGAGTGATGAAGAAATCTCAGATGACAAGAGGGTGTGATGCAAGGAAATCAAACGGCGTTGCATTCTTTTTTATTTCTAGGGCAAGAAGATGCCTCTATTTGCTTTGTTACCCCACAAGCTGCTGCCAGCCCTTGAATGGCAGTGTTGCTGAGGAGGGGAAAAATGGCAAGAAATGGAAGACCTGAGTGACAGCTTGTCAAGACTAGAAGCTGTTTCTCATTGTATTACTAACTTATTTTTTTGTTGTTGTCCTTATTCCTGTCCAGGAATCTCTGATATACCCTGCTCCAGCTGGGTTTCAGGTATTGAACAAATGAGTGGGCTAAACACATAACTGAATTTTCTGGCGGTAGCTTCAGCGTAGCCCCTAACTCTTTTTACTGTTGTGTAGTTCAGAATTAACACAGTTTCAGGCCCTTTCTGGAGACAGTGATATGGAACAGAAATATATCTGCAGTTCTGCATTGCGGTTGGGTGACTCTTCTGTGGTAGAGTGGCTGGCCCCTGTGGCACCAGCGTGTCTGAGGCAGAAAGCTGTTGTGGTAAACTTTGCGACAGAGTGCCCTGCTGTGGCTATCAGTCCTTTCCAGCAGAACCTCCTGGCAATGCTGTTGTGGGCTGTGCTTGGGATTGTTTGCTCATTGTGTAAATTGAAGGAGGCTAGTGATGGGGAAATTCTGATGTGAAGATCTTTGTGTGGTGGGTGGTGACTGGTGTGTGCCAAACCCCTTTAATATATACATTGGCGTGGCATTGTGAAAAAAGAGAAAGCTTCAGGGATCTGATTCTGCTGGATGCTACATACACTTAACCTTTCTCATAATGTTCCATGAGAGTATGTGACTGTTGAAAACCTAGCGTAAATTCTTTTTTGATTCTGGTCAGCTTTAACAGATATCCTCTTCTGTCACTCT
Source organism: Ibidorhyncha struthersii (assembly GCA_013398815.1). Lineage (NCBI taxonomy): Eukaryota > Metazoa > Chordata > Aves > Charadriiformes > Charadriidae > Ibidorhyncha > Ibidorhyncha struthersii. Next base: position 829,571 of record VZSZ01011367.1, on the reverse strand, counting down.
TCAAGACAGTTTTCCTTATATTGTAGATGGTCAGAAGCAAGGCTCTTTTGTGTTGTTTTTCTTTCTGAGGATGGGATATATTTAAGGTATATTTAAGGTATTGGGTGAGTCAAATATTGATCTTGGGGGAACCAGACTTACCACTGTAGTGTGAAAATGACATTCAACAACTGTCACCAGAGTACATTCTTAAAATCTTCATAAAATTCTTTTCTGTTAGATGTAACAGTTCTGAGGGTGCACTTACTTAACAGAGGCAAAGTTCTTGATGGAAATGGTTTTGAACATGGATGCCAGTTCAAGTTTAAAGGGCTGGTTGAAGGTAGAAGAGTTTAGAGATGCTGTCTTAGAGGTGCTGTCAAAGCTAACCTTCTTGTTTCTGAAAAGAATTACCAATTTTTTCTACTCCGCCTCCACAGTATTTCTTCCAAATGTTCTAGAAACTTTCAAAATACGTCCTCAGTATCCACTCAAGTGATTGTGGCAGCTTGGTAGTGTCTGCATAGTTTGGTAGACACCAATGAGAGAGTTGGGATTGTTCAGCCTGGAGAAGAGATGTTACAGCAGCTTTCCAGTATCTAAAGGGTGCCTACAAGAAAGCTGGAGAGGGACCTTTTACAAGGGCATGTAGTGATAGGACAGGAGGGGTAATGGCTTCAAACTGGAAGAGGGGAGATTTAGAATAGATATTAGAAAGAAATTTTTTTACTATGAGGGTGATGAGACACTAGAACAGGTTGACCAGAGAAGCTGTGGATGCCCCATCCTTGGTATGTTCAAGGCCAGGCTGCATGGGGCTTTGAGCAACCAGGTCTACTGGGAGGTGTCCCTGCCCATGTGAGGAGGGCTGGAACTAGATGATCTTTAACATCCCTTCCAACCTAAACCATTCTGTGATCACTTTTCTCATTGCCGTACAATACCTAGTGACTCTAAAGCTAAATCTCCACAAGAACGTTCATTTTACCTGTTCTCCGCTCCTTTTCCTTATAAACTCCTTAATATATATCACTTACACTATTTCACATTATAAGTTTTGGCATTTGTAAATGAATGGAAAAATAACATGTGGAAGAGGCTTGGTTTACAGGCAAGGCAAGAGCACAGTATGTTTTTGTGCTCTGCATTCTGTCCTGACCAGTAAACAGAACGGCACTTTGTGTCTAACTGAGGTCTTTTAGGCTGGCCATCATCCCTTCTGATCTTCACTGAATTTTTTTTGAAAGCTTGCTTGGGCTCTGGATCAGGGATGTCGCAAATAACAATAACTTTCTCTAAATTTAGAGCTAAGCATATGTTAAGATCCTCTTGGAGCATCCCTTCTAGCAACATGATTCTGAGGTTCTTCTCAGGGTACTGATGTTATCCTTAAGCCTCGGTGGATTGAAATTAGTCTAGTAACAAGTAAGCATGACTGATAAGAAAATAAAGCTCACAATTCCTGTGGAGCTGATTTTAAAAACAAATTAAAAAACTAAGCTCACTTTGCAGCATATTTAGTTCTTGTATTTTTAGGTCATACATTTGTGTCAACAAGGAGGTCGCTTACAATGTGAACAAAGCTTTTTAATCTGAAGTTAATTCTACCCTTAGTGATAAAAAAATCTCCGCAGGTTGATTTATTGTAAGAGACTAAGAATTAGGTGGCTTGAACTCTTTTGCTGAAAATTCAGACTGAGAGATCTTAGTATCTGCTCTTGTCAAACAGAGTCTGCTGTCACACATGGCTCAGATATATTATAGGAGAAATAGAAATTAGTTATTATTAATTGAAACTCATGCTATTTTTATAACTAGTTCTGAAATGATATACCTGTGTCTAATGGTCATACCACAGACTTCTGATTAACTTTAATGGGCTTACTTGTTAGTAAGTATAACGTGTGGATGGCCAAAGTGTATACGTGAGAGTGTGTGCTTAGAGATTGCCTTCAGCCAAATCAGGGACATCCTGTAAGCTCTTTTTCTCATGCCCTTAGTTGACTGATTTCTTTCTAGCTGGGCAGATTAGCTGAAGAAGGAGCTTCATCACACTGAACAACCTGGAGTACTACTCAGAAGGAGCTTGAGAATAAGACTACACTTGCCTGCTGTCCATACTTTCCTTCCTTCCTTTGCTTGCCTCTGTGTAGTGGTTGCATGAGATGAAAGCGGCTCAGAGGCATTTCCCATTGCCAAAGACAGAGGGGATCCAGCATGCCAATTCAGCAACAACCTTTTTCTTCAAATAAATAAAACCTGGTCTATATTTTTTTTTTTCTTTTCTAGCTTTAGCAGTTTCAAAATACTAATTTTTTTTAGTGCTTGATTTAATGTGTTAATGGGGCAGGGCTTCTGAGACATTTGGTAAAAATCAAAGTAGCACTCCCAGTTGCTGATTTTTAAGGTGTGTAAATACCTAAATACACCCGGATGAGAATGTTTCCCTTGGGCTGTAAGGTGCATCTGTCTGGGAGGAAAAGGATAAGATCATGTCTTCTGGATTAATTCCCCCTTGTGGACATTGTTTAGCACCAAATGTGACTTTCTAAATACAGTGATTGTTCAGGAAATAGAGCAATTTTATTCTCTAATAAAATGTGTGTGCCATTATCTGTCCTTTTTAACAAAGCCAACTGACACAAGAATGACTGTGGGTTTGGTGAGGTGGTTGGTTGTTGCTCTCCAGAGATATATTAAAAAAAAAAAAATAATCCTAACAACACCCCCACCCCCCCTATTCTGAGCAAACTCCTTTTTCTGCCTAAGTCTCCATTTGTCACTGGACAGACAAAAAAATGAGGGGTTATATACCCACCAGAAGGCTCTTCTGCATCCTCTATGGTTTCTGCCAGGTTCATCAGACCAAAGTAACAGTGAACTACCTTGGTCTTGGCCCACCTTGTGAAAAGCCAGTAAGAAAAGCAGGACTGTTTTCATCCTAATCTGGTGAGATAAGTGGGTTTAAGGAAGAGACCCTACTTGCTGGTCTTGGTAGCAAACATGGCATTGGACTATACTGGGAACTGGGCTGATACCTTTTCTTCCCAGTAGTGATCGCTAAGTTGTCTGCTAGTAGCAGATGGATTATTTGACTGGATGATGTTTGTTTGGAACAGCTCGTGAAGCAGGGTGGATGGAGCTTATTTTGTACGGTAGAAGAGTGTGCTTAAGGGAAAAAGTGGATACTAGTAAGGCTTTTTAACCTCTAAATGGAGTACTCCTTCAACAGGTATATTTTTCCCTACAGTACAAAAACTATCTTGGTAAGATCTATCACTTGTTTGTGCATGGAACTGTGTTGTATTATTGAGTGCCAAACTGAAGCCTTTGTCTTCAGAGTAGATTAGTCTTGATTTGTAGCTCGCCTGAAATCCTAAAGTGTGACCTATTCTTTAGCACAGCATCAATTTCTTGGAGATGCCCTTGCTGGTAGTGTCAAGAAGCCTATAAAGTACTGGGAATGCTGTTTGAGCAGAACCTGTGAGGGAATGCACATACTTTCATGCAACCTCTCCTCCCAGATTCAGATTGTCCTGTACTGCTGTCCAGGCTGACTCTAATACCAAAGGTGTATTGTCACAGGATAACCCTTCATTGTGAAGGTTTTGTTGCTTGTTTGTTTTTTTCCATGGCAGGTTTACTTGAGTTGTGTATAAAGAGGGAGGGGAGGCCATGGGGAAGCCTCTATGCCAACCTGTTAAAACAAGCAGACAAACTAACCACTGGAAGGCTGTTCTAGAAATTAGACAAGTGGAAGCTAATAGAAACTGTGAAGGCTGGCAGACCTTTAAAGACTCCTATCTGCTGTACCCTGTAACCTCAACAGTACTGCTACAGATTTCCTGAATTGAATAAAATTAAGCTTCCCTATAGTAAGAAATGCCTAAACAAAATTACATATTCTGTGTGTCTGCCTAGGGAGTATCTGATTACATGATTTATAACATATTACTTATAAAATGAAGTTTACTTCAAACTTGACAGTGCAACTACTAATAGGAGAATAAGTCTGAATGCTAACTGCCCATGACATAGCTGAAAAGCATATAAAAATAAAGGACTCGGTCTTCAGTGCAGAATGTATATGTGATTTAATCCCCCATGGCAGTGGGGTTGAAACTAGATGATCTTCAAGATCCCTTCCAACCGAAACCATTTTATGATTCTAAATGAAATATGGGGACAACATGCCAGCCTGATGCCCCACATGTGGCCATCTTCTAGGAGAGAAATGATGTATAGCAGGGTTAATCTGGTCAGTGTGTTTCACAGACACTTTCACAGCGCAGGAGTTGGGATGATAGTTTTGGTTCCAGATTCTGGTGGAGACCATATTTCAATGGGCAACAGAGCTGTCTGCTTTCACTTCTTCCTCTCCAGAATCAGTTGACTTGTCTCACACCTATGAGCATATAACTCGTTCATTCTAATGCTCCAGGCCTGGATGTGTCTGTCTTCCTTTCTGACTTCAGAATAAATGTCGGTTTGTCTTGTTAGTCATCAAGACTTGTGCTGACTACAGCCTAGTTAGTTCTTCAAGGATCCAAAAGCAAGATGGTAGCCGAGATTAATTCATCAGGGTATTGTTAGTAGACCTAACATGCCCAGACTTCTGAATAGGCATAAAATGGAAGAACATGCAGGACTACAGACAAAACTAGACTGCCTTTTTCTTGTCTCCACCTACATCTACCTACTGAAAACCTTGCTATCCAAAGAGACCACAAAGGCAAGAATTAAAGAAGTGTTGCTGATGAGGTGTCATGATGACAAGGATGGGGAAAGGCTGCAAAAACCCATTGGTTTGCTTTATTCTTCCTAGTATAGCCCTTAACCAGTTTAAAATTTTATTGCTTAAACCAATCAAATAGTAATTGGTATGTGTGCAGCTGAAAAAGGAATAATTTGTATTCCCAACTCAGGACTGCCCATTATAAATGTTTTGAGCGTAATTTTCTAACAAATGCCAGAACAGACTTTTTTTTCCTGCACCTTATCTAGAGATGTGCAGACTAAAGAGGCATGTTCATGCAAAGTAGAATGTTTAAACAGTTACTCCTCTTGCCTTGTAAACCTTTTATGGCTGTTTCCCACTCTCAAATTAAAAAAAAATAACCTAATCATGAAGTTTGACACTTATAATGCCTTGTGTAATGTCCTTTTAGTTCTGTTCTTGCATGAGTGATATTACGAAAAGTTTCTTCTCTGTGTTTGTAGGTGATGCGGAACCTAAACCCTTTGTCTTTTTGTTGATTTGGGGCTTATTGTTATGCTTGAAGCAAATAGAATTGAGGATAAATTCCTCGAAAGTCTCTCTCCTTCCACCTTCTCTACTCATTTGGTATTTCATTTGCAGGAGGGAGGTTTTGGAAGTGAATTTGTAGATAAGATGGTGGTATCAGGCTTTAAAAAGTCTTCATTTTGCTGCCAGTCACTGGGGTGCTTTTTTCATACGTTCAGAATAGAGGGTGTGAGACGCTAATGAATCTGTGTCTTTGAGCCTGTCCTGGTTTAAGGTAAAACTGGACCAATTTTGTTCAGTAACTTTGCTTCTTAGCCGGGCCTCTTCTAACTACTGAAATTAACAGCATGTTGTGCAGGCAATGTTCACACTCTGAGTGATAAAACCAATGTTTATAGTTGATGCCCAGGCGTGGTATGCAGAGAGGCTCTTGCTTATACTTATCGCTATAACAGCCAAGGCCAACCAACTTTGTTGTTTGCCACGTTGGAGGGTTGGAAGTGGAAAAGTGCAGTGGGGTCCCACCTGCAGGGAGGAGCAGACAGGCCAGATGACCCAAAACTGACCAACAGGGTATTCCATCCCATCCGCATCATGCTCAGTATAAAAGCTGAGGGTCAGATCCCACTCTCTTGCTCTCTTCACTTCAGTTGTCTGCCTTTGGTCCCGATCCTGAAGGCAGACCCGGAATCCAGTTCCCGTCCGCCACTGAGTCCAGCCTGGGACTGCCCCAGTGCCAGCCGGTGTTGTGATTGTCATCTTGGGAGCTCGGTATGGTTTTGTATATATTTCATTATTATATTTCATTCATTATTCATTAATAGCCTTGTATGTTATTATTAATATCTCATTAAAGTAGTTTAGTTTCTTCTAAACTCTTAAATCTCTTTTTCCCTCCTCTGCCTCTCTTTTTGAAGAGGGGTAGAGGGGAGCATCTGTCAGTCCCATCTGGGGTCCCCCATGTCCCCAGTGACCGATTTGGCCTAAACCGCGACAGAGCCAAATGTAGACCCTGATTTAAATGCTTTTTTAGTTTGTCACAAGAAGGCCTAGAATGTACTGGCACCACACGGACTTCCCTGCGCGAAAAGCTCAGTTTAAGCTGTCAATTGAGGAATAAGGCAATAAAAGAATTAAGACGTCAGTTGTCACATTTTGCAAATCCTGTCATGGTTTGTAATACAGATTATGAATAAGGGGGGTACAGGGGAAAGACTTTGCCAACGGCATCCTGGCTTGTATTAGAAATAGCGTGGCCAGCAGAAGTAGGGAGGTGATTGTGCCCCTGTACTCAGCACTGGTGAGGCCACACCTCGAGTATTGTGTCCAGTTTTGGGCACCGCAATACAAGAGAGATATCGAGGTGCTGGAGCGAGTGCAGAGGAGGGCAACGAAACTGGTGAAGGGCCTAGCAGACAAATCATATGAAGAGCGGTTGAAGGAGCTGGGACTGTTTAGTTTGAGGAAGAGGAGGCTGAGGGGAGACCTCATCACTCTCTACAACTATTTGAAAGGACCCTGTAGAGAGGTTGGTGCTGGTCTCTTCTCACAGGTAATTAATGACAGAACAAGAGGGAATGGCTTCAAGCTCCAACAGGGTAGGTTTAGACTGAACATTAGGAAAGAATTTTTCACAGAAAGGGTGGTTGGGCATTGGAATAGACTGCCCAGGGAGGTGGGCAGGGAGGAGTCGCCATCCCTGGACGTGTTTAAGAGACGTTTAGATGTGGTGTTGGGGGATATGGTGTAGGGGAGAACTTTGTAGAGTAGGGTAGATGGTTGGACTCGATGATCCCAAGGGTCTCTTCCAACCTAGATAATTCTATGATTCTATGACTTAAGACACTGAGGAGGCTCAACTGAACAGTTGAGGTGCAGATATGTAGATACTGTTGTTTCAAAAAAAGAAACAGAAGTCATTATCTCTTCACCATAACATGCAATGAGCTATTACACTAGCCTACAAAGCTTAAGATAAACCATTCTGCATTTGCTGATAGGAGGGTTGACAGGGACTGATTATATCAGAGCAGATTTCCTGCCTTGCATGTGATTTAGCCCACTATCAGATGTTCTGGAGGTGGGGAGAAACAGCCCAATTAATGCATGTATAGATTTACTGTTTGTCTGCAGAGTGCCAGACGGTTGCTTTGTATGCCCAAGCAATGTAATTCTGCATGTACTTAATGCACCAGTGGGATGAAAAAATTGTCATCTTGCCATCAAAAATGTTTCACGTAGGCACAGAGGAAAAATATTAAGTAATGGGGAACTCGGGCTTATTTTAAAAGGGATATTTAAAGTGAATTCCTTTTCACTACATACCTTCATTTTCTTGAGTTTAATGTTCCTATAGAAGAAACAGGCACTAGGTTTATTATAACTTTAGGTGGTTTCACTCTGAAAACTGCAACATAGGCTAAATGGCATTTTAACAGACCACTGAGGGACTCCAGAATACATGCTTACATCATATGTAAAGCTGTTACTGCGTTTTCTCCTAATTGCAAATGTGGCAACTGAGCCTGCAATCTAAATTTTAATCTGAATGCCTACTAGTTCTTTGGTCACCAAGAGGAAAATAACATAATGACAATTTACTTAGGCTTTCTGTTGACTGGGGAGCTGGTGTAGAATCAACTCTTGGCTTCTAGTCATGTTGTGGTGTGCTGGGAGGCGTACGTAGCGGTGGAAAATGATGACTGTTGTCTGATTTCTCCACAATTCCTTTTAAGGTAAAGCATAATCTAAATCTAATGCCTAGCAGTCAAACAGGCCCACACGGTGCAAGCAGTTGGATATTATTGCTATGACCTGCTCATAGTAGAGCTTAAGAATTCACAGCATTGTAAAAATTCCCATTTGTAATCTCAGCAGCTGGTTTTGCAACAAGTCTATGATGTATTGGTGAATGCAGACTTCTTAAAAGGTTTTTTCTTTGCCAAGACTTAGAACTACTTGTCTTTCTGATAGCGGAAATCTGCTGCTTTATTTGTGGCTAGGGAGTGCCTGGGAATAGCTCTAATATTTATGTTGCTCTTAGTTCCTCAAAAAATGGGACTGAGAGGCTAAATATTTCTCTTGAAGAGTGTAAGCCAAGCTAACAAAGGTCAAGTGCTGTCAAGGTGAGAAGGTAAAATAAGTAGTTTGTAAGTCAACTGCTGTGAGCTTCTGTGACTTCTTACCACACAAGCTCTGTCAGCCGCACGGGTCATTTGTGAAGGAAGCAGTGGGGAGATTGAGGGCACATTTATACCTTTGTTAGCAGCATAATTGTCTCCCTAAATCTAGAAGGCCTGTTGAGCTGGTGGAGTAAAGGTACGCTAACTTCCATAGGCAGCAAGCAGGGGTGGGAGCAAGGTGCCTGACATTGACTTTCAGCCAAAATGACGGCTGCATTGGCTGTGACATTCAGTGAGAGTCTAGAGCCATGACAAATCCATGCTTCTGTCTGTCCTTCTTATGTTATGTTAATCGGTCGCAGCTCTGAGTCCAGCAAGCAGATAAGTAGGCTGACGCAGCTGAGAGGCCTGAGATCCTCTCCACTTCTACGGCGGTTTATCTGTCTGAGCTGACTCGAAAAGATCTCCTACCACACCCTAGTTTCAGTGGTTGAATACAAAGGGGAAAGAAGTGAGCAGCGTCTGGGGTAAAAGGGTTGAATCAAACAGGGTGAGGGCCCTGAATACTTGTTCTGTGACTCAGTACCTTCCCGCTAGAGAACCTCCCTCAGCATGTGTTGTCATACTGCCCTCAAGCACTGGCTGGGGTCAGAGCTCTGCAGCCCTGCAGGCTGTGCAAATAGCCGCAAAGCCAGTCCCTAGCCCTAAGGAGCATCTGTTCTGAGAAGGCAAATAACACATGGAAAGAAGGTGAAAGGGAGCAGCAGCCTACTGTGTAAAAAGGTCTTGCGTGCCATATTTCCACTATTCTTGTTGGCTGTGTTCATAAACTGGCTGAGCAATGAGGAGCTGGCTCATACCTGAGTAATATACTTGCTTGAGGACAGAGGGAAGCTACTGCTGTGTTCCTGCTCCAACTTGGAAGACCTGCAGCATATGAGAAGCGTGTATTTTGGCTCTTAGAGAAGCACAGTTATAAGCAAGAGGGAGGGCCAAATTTTAAATGGCCCAGTAATTCTATGGACTGTTGAATCTTGGCATTAAAAATGCCAATGGTGACCTCAGTTTCTGGCAGCCTCAACTGGGTGTAGCTGATTAGAGACAGAGAATTTGTTTACACACCTAGGAGGGACTGACTGTTGACAGTACTTTCAAAAAGAAGTTAAGGTATTCAAATTCTAATATAGCTGATGCATTCAAATAAGCCTTTTCATTTCTGGCCATACAAGGATGAAGAAGTTGAGTGATAGGTGAGAATGGCTTATCTTAGTGTGGTGATTGGGACTGGCTCAGTGTCCTTTCTCTGCTGTGAATGATCGACTGTCATCATAGCTACTTGATTGCCCTAGAAGTTCCTTCTCTTAAACTCATAAGCAATATAATACTGGCATGAACCTCCTTGGAGTCGGACTGGATGACCTTTAAAAGTCCCTTCCAACCCAAATCATTCTATGATTGGCCATCAGGCCTGTGGAAGATAGCACCATCCCACAACAGTGTGGGTTGTGTTTAGCCTTAAAGTCTCCAAGTAACTTGATTTGTTTTGGTTTCTCCCTTGGGCTCTGTTATTAGCTTGTTTGCTGAAGGAAAGGACATAAATGGAGAAGGCAGGTGAAGCCTGACTTGACTTCTTTGATTAAGTACTCTCTAAATCTGTGTAGTAACTTTCCTGGTCTGCAGGTTAGTCTCCAGGCTGTGTATAAGTATATGCCTAATGTGTTATATGCCTAATAAGGAAAGAAAACAACCTCTCAAATTGCACACAGTGACTCCTTATTCTGTTAAATGGTGCTTCGTAAAAGCAGGGTGACCCTGAAGCCTGAAATCAAATTATTATAAATTTGCTTCACAGTATTTAAGATGGCTGCAGTTCCTGTGATGGATATATGTAGATTAATAAACTGCACAAACTTATTTTGTTGTTTCTTCCATTCAGTGCTGTCTTCATTCCTAACTCACTGTATTCGTATAAGGATTTTTGTGTAACGTATGGAAAAAAACGCACCATCTTGCCAGTGTACTTTTGGAACATGTGTGTAAAAGTAGTGCCATACGAACAGCCTGAAAAGGCATCTTCTGGGCCCCAAAACAGCCAGGGACTTAATTTTGGCACAGATTTCTTATGCTGCCCCACTAGCTTGTCTCTATTTTAACCTTGGAAAACTGACCTTCGGAGGCAAGAAGTCAAGATCTGCAGTTACTGGAGACTTCTCCAGGGCTGTCTCTGCTTGAGAGTTTATCACAGCAAAGCATGTGGGGTTTGGGTTTCTTTTTTTTTTGGGTGTTTTTTTTTTTCTGAAGAGTTCCTTTAACTGATGCTCTGAGGGTAACAGGGCTGAGGCTCTTCGCTCTCCAGCTCATTGTCATCCTTCATAATTAAATAAGGAGAGTAACAGTTCACAAGATGGAAATAGCATGCTGAGACAGCATTTAAAAACACCAACACAACTACCCCCAAAAAAACCCCAAACCGTCTGACTTTTATTCTGTTCACACAGGTATGTAGATTGTGTGTATCTCATCTATTTTTTTTTTCCTGTCCCCAGGCATTTACCAGAAAAAGTCAAAGATGATGTTCAGCTAAAGAATATGAGCGGGCAGTGGTTTTACGAAGCGAAGTCAAAGAGGCACAGAGATAAGATACATGGAGCAGATATTATTAGAGCTTCCATGCGCCGGAAACCTGCCGTTCTTGGTAAGCATTTGGTTTATATTTGATTTTGGAAAGGCTGGCTCTTACTTAGATAATGTCAGACACTGTTGTCCGTGAAATACATGAAGAATATTGCTATCTCTGCAAGCAGAAAATGATTCAAAAGAGAGATTTCCCACGTAGTTTACAGTGTAAGCTTTCCAATGCTACATATTAAAGAGAGAATTCTGTGTGGTGACTGCTAACAGGAGGGACTAGCTTGTGTTTATGTGTAGGACTAAAAGCCCATTGCACTCCTGCATTCTTGTATCCATTTTTGAGGCCTTGTGGGCTACGCTGGAATGTGCAAAGAATCGGAGATTGAGGAAATTGCTCTTTAGTATGGATTTCCAAGTCTCTGGGTGCTCAGTTTGAGACCTCTGAGGCTTAATTTAGTTTTTTATTTTTGAGGCGACCCAAGGTACTTCAAATTGATTTGAAATGGTAGGCACCATGAGCTAGAGCTAGTGGTTATAGCTACTGAAATATATGTGCCAGGAACTCGGGCAGCTAGAACTGGCCTCCTGTGTACACGTTACCTTTGAATGCACCCACCATTCCCTACATTTGGGTGCCCTCAAATGATCTTTTAGATATGTTTGTTAATGTGAACTGTCTTAATGTCTGCAACTGTTATGTAGCACATGAATTTAGTAGTATAGATAGGGAGTAGTATTGTGTGTAGATTAAGTAATGTCGACAAGCTTGGTGCTCACTTGGTAGTAAATATTATATTCTGAAACTCTTATTTAAAAAGAATATAACGTGCGAAGATAATGCACTGTGTTTAACATCAGAAGTAAATATAGTGTTTTATTTGGAGACAAACAAAACAAAAGAGTAGAACGTAAGAGCTGCTCTACTGGACCAGACCAAAGGCTTGTCTCCCCGTCACCCTGCATCTGAGCATGCCTGGCAGCGAGGAGTGTGTTCAGGCTCCGAGGCCGGGACCCGGGACCGGCCTGCAGCCAGTTGCACCTCAGACTTTTTTGAAATAAAGGAGGTATATCTGGATTATTTTTCCCCCTCATTAATTTGTTCAAGAAGTTCTTCTTTAAAGCCATGCCTCTCTAACATTCACCATGTCCCGTCTCGATGCATTTTAAAATGAAGGTTTTCCAGTGAAGTGGAGGTGACCATTTCCTTTTCTGGTTTTGAACTGATCACTAATAACATTATCCCTGGGAGAGAAAGTAAACAGTCCATCTATATTCACAAAAACGTATATTACATAGTATACAGGATTTCATAGACTTCTATTATAAATCTCTCAGCATCTGACTTTCTAATCTGAAGATTCCTGGTCTATTTTGTCATTCTTTGTACAGAAAGTGATTTTTTTCTTAGAGAAGTTGACCTCTTGATTGAGAAAAATCCCCTCTTCACCTTCTCTGGTTCTACTAAACCCTTTTGACTTACAAGGGGAAGACTCTTATTATTCTCACCAGATTGTACTGATACTTGTAATTTTTTTCCTTTTTTTTTTTTTTTAAAGTTCTCTGAAGGGATTTTGCTGTGTGCTAGTGAAGCAAGTAAGGTACTTCTGTCAATGCTGTGGAAGGACTACAGCTTGCTACTTTCTATAGGTTTTGTAACTACAGTTTAGCCTTGTTTTCCTTTGTCTAATCCTGCAGTGTTACACCTTCTCAGTTCCTATATTCCCAGAGATGAGTTTGGATAACAGCAGTTTAGTCAGTTTGAGGTTACTGTGTGTGATGGGTTTTGGTTTTTAAGTTAACAAGAAAAGGCCTGAAACAGAAAAGAATGCAAAAATTCATAGATGGTTAGTGCAGCGTATTTGTGGCTTTGGGCTGGTTTTAGACTTGAAAATTATGAAAATCAGCTGTAAAATTTTACCTAAATTTTACTTTCCTTTAAGCTATAAGTTACTGTACTTACAGCCATATTATCTGAAAGGAAGGTTAATTACTGCCAATCTTATTGCTTGAACAAAGGGGCATACCGATACCTGCAGAACTATGTGCAGTTGCTTGGTTTCAATGACTCATTAGATGGCAAGATACTTTTGCTTGCAGTTATGGGTAGCAAAATTGAGAATAAAAATCTTGCTTATTTTTGCACACTAAGAAATTCTTCATTTCTAACCTGTTGGAGAAGTGCAGAAAAGCAGTAGAGGAAATAATGTAAACTAATATTTTGACTGTGAAAGCAGTTATCAGAATAGGATTCTGTCCCACCCTAGAAAGAAATGCAAATGTATTTGCTAAATTAGGCTTTTTGTTTGTTTGGTTTTTTTTTTATACTTACCTTCTTAATTTCATGTGGTAATTCTATCCATAAAGGATTAGCCACCTGCTTAAATGAGAGTTATGACTAACTTCCAGTTTACTGCTGTAGGAAGGGAATAATTCACTTGATTAATTGAACTTCAACATATTTTCAGTTTCCTCTGGTTTAATTGTTTTTGTTTCCTCAGGACACTGAAGTTGAATTTGCAATGTTTATCTAGCTGCAAGAACTACAGCATCAGTCTTTACCAGAGTTGTAGAAAACTCCTCAATTTAGGATCACTTTAAGGTCTAAAGCAGATGTACCTAAAGTAGTAGAGTGAAGTATTCAGAGCAGTATGTGACATTTATAGTAGCGTAAAAAACATTGTTCTTCAGAAGGCACCAGATCTGCTTCTGTACACAATTCAAGTATAGTGGACTTCTGAAATAGCTGTAGGTCTGAATGCAAATACTTGTATTTGCCTCTCAAGAAATCCTCTATGAACATATGGGAGACAACAATATTCTTGTTTCATGTTTTAGCTGAAGTGAGTCAGAACAAATCAAACAAAGCAAAGAACAGCTGGGTGAGCAATGTTAATAAAGAAGTCTTTGTGTCACCAGAACTACATGGCATTGTGGAACATCGAGAAGAAGAACAACTGAAATCTAGTTCAAGGTAAGCTGTCTGTTTAATCACACTTGGTATGTGTATATCAGGACTGGTAAAAATTGTGAGCTGTAAGTTCCATCTAAAATATTGTACTCACCTCTTATTTCAAAGGTCATCTAATATTTCCTCAGTATTGCCCAAGGAATCCATGCATGTGAAAGGCTGACAAATCGTAGTCGTGCATTGATAATTGTTCTGCATTCAAATACAGAACAATCTCTGGCTTACCTCTTCAAGGAAAAAGTTGTCAATAGTGTATAGAATGGTCCCATGCATGTTCTCATGTCACAGTTTAGTGAGACCAGGATTTTCTTGTTAGAATGGCTGGCCACGATCAGCCCTCTGCAGTTAGTAACAGGGGGACAATAACATCTGCATCTCTTCGTTCAGTCACTTAATGAGGCCAGACTATTGATTCAGCCTGAATTTTGAGCTTGGATCATATGAAGAATGAGAAACTGAGAAGTTGCTCTTTAGAATTTTCCAGATTTTTGGGTGCACAGTTTAAGATGTCTGAGACTTTTTAAGGAGACCAAATGTATTTCAGGTGGAAAGAACCAGAATCTTTGGATACTTGCAGAAAAATAGGTTAGATTCTACCAAGAAAAATAAATGTCATTCTGGAAGGGGGAGGCTTCCATTCAGAGAAAGGCCAGACAGTCAGTTTGGATATGTCTGAATGGCTATAGCTGTTGCAGGAAAGCTGGGTGATAAGCAGTTTCTGAACTACAGAGGATGTTGTATTAAATGACTCTATCTCAAGTCTGTAAACGTCCCGAACAGCTCCATTTTACTTTGAAATATTCTGAGCTGATTTCTGAGGGAGACATGTCTTCTCTTTAAAATACCTACATGTAATAATTCATTGGCTATTTGAAAAGCTTTCAAAAGGCCAGCATTTGAAAAGGCAAGTGCTGATCTCTTAGCTAGGGTGACAGCAGGTGGAGATGAAATGTCTTTAAATGGCCAGATTCCTCAACATCATTGAGGAAACAAGAACCAGGGTGTAACGCAGGTAGCCATTGTTTGTGCTCTCCGTGAATGGAGTGAGGTAAGAGCCAGAGTTTCTTCTTAGGATGACTGTTTTACTTCTGGTTGTGCCATTGATCAGCTCTGTAACCTTTCACTTTCTTGTCTGTCTTCTAAGTCCTTCTCTGTACGTCGTCTGTTTTTTCTTTGCAGCAAGGGTTGTCTCCTACTATACATTTGTAAACTATCTAGTAGCAGTTGAATCTTTCACTTTCGTGGTCTGCAAAGTGGGCACGCACGTTCACGGTGAATGGCACCGAAGGTTGGTGTAAGTCTTAACCACTCTGGCTTGCATTTGTGGTCTTTCTTATCCTTTACGTATCATTATTGATGAACTCAAAGGCATATTTGTCTTACCCACATCTGAAACCATGCTGAAAAAAGGTCAAATAAACCACTTTGTTTTAGACTTCCCCAAAAAAAGAAGTTGTACAATAAGGATGATAAAGGTTGCTTATTACAAGAAAGAGCCTAGCTTTCCCCTGCCCCAAGCTGGCTGATAATGCTGACAGAGTTAGTTGTTACTGAATGTAGGTTTTTTTACAGGTGGCTTTTACCTTCAGGAGATTGTTATGGAGTTATTTCTTTATGGGCAGCACAAGACACGCTGCTGTTTAATATATCATTTAGAATATTTTGCGTGTCATCTTGCACGTCAGGAAAAGATGACGATACTTTAAAAGAAGCACAGCCTTATAATGTTGTTCTCACTATTACAACTCCACAAATTGTGTGTAAAAAGTAATAATGATAAAGAGTAATACTCTTCATAAACTGCTAGGGCAACCTCTTCAAAAATATATAACATAATGAGGTTTAAGAACATGTAGACAATTTTTTGCAATATGACCAACTTAATAGTGGTCTTTAACTTGAGGTGATCTGATGACTTATTTCAGGTCACAGCCATGCAAAGCTTGATAATTATTGTCCAGGCCCCTCCTCTGGCCTTTGGTCCAAATTGTGCCAGAAATTAATCAGCCTCTATGCCTTGTTCATGTGTGCTCATACTCTTATCGATAGCTCAAGATCTTCCCTCTAAAGCAAGCTGTTACAGTCCAGGATTTATGAGACAGTTTGAACTGGACCTTAGGAAGTGATCTATAATATGTGGGCTGGATGCTTGCATGCATTTACTTTGCATAAATACTTGATTAGATGTCTTGGATTATTTGCTTCTAAAATGTCAAAAGCTGCAGCAATCAAATGTGGCAGGACTCTGTGAAATTCATTGCTTGTGATTTTAGTATGGGCTTGTTTCACTGTGACTGAGATTAGTCTACATAACATTGCATGTGGGAAACTGCAGGAGGCACCATATATTTTTAAAATGCTCCTCCTTTCTGTTCTCTTGATACTGGACTTTGAAAGAAACTGGTCTGCTGTGGCTGTGGGCCTGTCTCTAATGACAGCAGCTGATCAGGAATGGAGGGGAAACAGTGCTGGGGAAGCAATAACCCTACCAGTTGGGGTGGGAAGGGAAAGTCTAAACGCTGCAAACATTTCATTTGGTTGTTAGTTCCTTGCAGCTCTGCTATCCTAATTTCTGTTGATTCTTTCTCTTGCAATGCGATAGTCTCAACATGGCTCTAAGAAGATGAAACAGAGTATTGTTCTGGAGACTGGGATTGCATAAAGTGAGTTAACAGTTTCTAGTGTCCAGATGCTACATGTGGTTCAAGCACTTGGAGTTTCAAAACATTTTAAAGTGCTACTTTAAGGGTAGGTTTGTGGGAGCTTTGGGATTTAAGTTCGGGTGGGGTTTTTTCCCTCTTCTTTCTCTAAGAGTGGGCTTCAGGCCAGCACGGACTTGTAGGCTTTGCATAAACTGAACAACTGCTAACCTGAGGATTGGGACTGGAAGATATGTGATAACAAATTATCCAGACCTTTTCTGTTCTGAATCCTATTTTTAAACCAAAACAACTCTTACCAAATGGGAAGAAAGTCCAGTTCTGGTAGATCTATGTTTGTAAACTGCTGAGGGTCAAATCCTGGGGCCGGTTCAGCTGCTGTTGAGTCAAGGTGCTGCTATATTAGGTGGAACAGAAGTCAGCCCATAGCTATATTCTTAAAATCAACGTGGTGGTCATTATCCCCCCACCCCAAATATCTAAATTCAGTAATGAATCTATGAACAACTTTTTTCTTGGGTGTTATATCATGATGGTACTTTTCTTGCATACCATAGCCTTTACAGGCCAGGTGTGTGAAGTGTCTTTGAAGGTGTAACCTAGCACAGAATGAGTTTTCACAGGGTGACTCAGACTGTCAATATTGCCTCTGTTCAGTGATACCATCTGTCTATATGCCGAATCTCAAAAAAGAGCAATGTTAAAGGGGTTTTATGTTTCAAATTAAGATTTGGTTTTCTTCCCTAGGCTAGAAAATAGTCACATTGAACAGGTGACAAGTGTGGGTCCTGAAATTCTGTAAGGTGAAAACTTGCACAAAAGATCTAGTTCTTAAAATCCATGTAACTTTTCTGGAATAATAGGGGTGTTGGCATACCTAGATAAGGACATTTTTATGGAGTACTGTTAAATTGCACTAGCTTTATTCTCACCAGATTCTCTGCCCTTTGGGATGAGCCCAGGAAAGCATATTTGCTTGAATGGGAGGCCATTTCTGGGTGGACTGTATTGACAATGCCTGCAAATCTATAACCCCTTTCTCCAGCTTTGCTCCTGCCTTTGCCTTAGTGCCTCTGAATTCCTGTCCAGTGCTGTCCAGTCTATGTGGAGTTTGGGCCTTCACTGTGGTTCTCAGCACTTTGTTTTGCTGAACTGCAATGCAGGAATTTTTTTAATCTAGGTGTATTTATCAGTTTGGCTTCATACACTCTCTTAGATTAGCCTTGCGAGTACGGTATATCTGGGAACTGTTTGTTCAGATTTCCTATCTGTATGGGTTGAGGATAAACTCATATTTTCAGACCCTTTGTTGTGAAACTTAGTTATAGGATCCTGTGTGTGTTTTTTTTTTTTTCTCTACTTTGTTTTCTTTAGAGCAGGGTTTTCAGTATGTAATGCCAAATTAACTTTAATTATTCCATGGTAACTCTGAAGTAGCACTGCATTAAAATATTGTTGGATTGTATGTGTGTTCAATGAGACCTAAAAAAGTTACCTCCCCTTCTGTAAAAACTGCAGACTGAAGAATGTCTTATTGGTTTCTTGTGGCCCAGGGTACATAACAGTATTTTCCTTGTTTAAAATGAGGGAAAGGTTGAAGCATTCATGACCTAGACCTTTTTTTAAAAAAAAAAAAAAAAAAATCATGTTTGTCCTGTTGTAGTGGAGCACACAGGTGCTCATAAAAACAGAAACACAAACTCAAGTCTTATAAAAGCAAGAACATAAACTCCCGTTTAGCAGAACAAAGATTCTTTAAATATATGTATTTTCAGATATTTTTTTTTTAAAGTATTGGAGCTAAGGTTAAAAACTGTAATGTGGAATGATATTTTTAAAAGAAATTTAAAGGTGCAATATTGAGCTCTTTGAGAATTACAAAAACTTCTTTTTTTCTTGTTAATATCAGAGAAGAATAAAAAGAACAATAATAATGTTATACCTGGTGTGTGCATGTAAGAGGCTGCTGTAGTTGGTGTTGAAATGTAGGAACAGTTTATTTTTTCACCCACGGGATAGTTTCCATTACAAAATCAGCACATGCCTTAACTTTGTACCACTATGTGTAGTGGTATGTTTCTTAAAGGTAGCGTTGAACCAAAAGAACAAGGAAGAGATATAGAAGTTATAGCCCAGATTACGACTGGTATTTTATTCCTAGCCTTTTGTTCAGGTGGCTCATTACTGTGTCATCTTATTTCCTCTGTAATTATGTTTTTCCATTTATAAAATGTGAATGATGTCACTTCTCAGACACACTTAGCAGTCCAGAGGCCAGTAGCCTTTCAAGGGTGACTGCCAGATGTTTCTAAACTTTGAGGTTAACTGTACTGCACCCTGCAGAAGATGGGACAGTTGTTCTCTCCTCAACAGGGCAGACTGGTGCCAGTTACCCGATCAGAGAGATCTTTGTCCATGTGAGGAGGCAGCTCCTGTTTGAAGCTAGAACTTGATGAGAGCTGGGAGCTGTCTTTTTGTCTCGAGATGCCACACCTGCCCTCAAAAGCATTGTCTTGTGGCTCTGCTACTTACCAATCAATATCTGAAAGTCTTTTCACCCATACCAAAGATGATTGACCAAAGAAATATTTAGTATTGGAAGCTCCTTGTACATCTATATTGGAAAAAACTGTAGAAGTTGCTTTTCTTCTTAACCTGAGGTCTTATTTCCTACCTGGAGAATATTCATTTTTCCTGCCTTGTACTGTTTCCCCCATCCCCCAAACCATAAGCACGTAAGCTAGTTAATGCCAGCATTTTCTATATAAAGTTAAGATACTCAATGTTCTTGTTATATGAAGACCATATTTAAATCCACATCTGACTTCCATCTTCAAAAAACAAATGCTTTTTAATATCTGAGATGTTTAGATAAATTCAAATTATAAAAATCTAATTGTTTGGGAAAAAAAAACCTTGCATCGTTCTGCAAATAGATGAAATATTTCTTGATATAATGTAGGAGCTGTCTCTCCAAGTTATTTTAATTTCTCCTTATTTGGGCTATACTTAGTCAGGATCACAAGTAATAACGTACTTCACTTATGTTATCAAACCACAGATTTTATAGATCTTAATTCAAAGAATAGCCTATAAGTTGTACCTCTGAGGGGATGTGTTGTCATCTGTGGCATGTCACAGCTTTTCTATAGTGGTGATGGGGTTCCTCTGATTTTTCTGATTTGGACACATTACAAAACTATTTTTATCAGATTTTCGCACTTTCATCCCTCTGATTTCAGTCCTAGAAGTATAACTGTAGGACAAGGATGGAGACGGCAACACTGATACTGTTCGGAGGTGCCTATATTTACATAAAGCTTGCTCAAAAATATAAAAGAGATGATAAAAATATGGTTTCTGTCATGCCAAATAGAAGGTGTATTGAATTCTTCAACAAGCAAAGAAATTTTTGCAAGGAAACACGGCAGCAAGAATATCCCCTTGCTATGGAAAAGAGAAGGTTTACTTCTAAATCTGATGAGATACAGGCTAAATACAAAACTTTCAATGCCAAGAGGTTATATTCGAGTATATACAAATGAATCTTTTGTTTTTCTTTTTTAAAAAAAGGCTTAATGTCCTGTTTGCTGATGTCGTTATATGCTTTTTCTTTGCAGTTATAAAACAATAAGCTCTGTGTTAAACAAACCAGAGGAAAGACCTATGAGGGCAGCAGTCTCACCAGTGAAGGTATGACTCGTGCTGAATGTAGCAGAAGTTATCTGTCATGTTTTGTGTGTTTCTTTGCTTCAGTAGTACAGATAATTAAAGATTTGAAGAAGAAAGATAATAAATTGAAAAAAATTAGTATTTTTTGTTTCGGAGGGACATAATGGAAACCACTGAAAGTTCAGTGCTAAAGTGGTGTCACAGCTATCATCAGTGGCTCTCTGTGCTTGGCGTTATTTCATAGAATCATAGAATTGTTAAGGTTGGAAGGGACCTTTAAGATCATCGAGTCCAACCATTAACCTAACCTGACAAAACCACTTCCAAACCATGTCCCCAAGTACCAGGTCTGCCTTCTTCTTAAACACCCCCAGGGATGGCGAATCCACCACCTCCCTGGGCCGCCTATTCCAATGCTGGATAACCCTTTCAGTGAAAAATTTTTTCCTAATATCCAACCTAAACCTCCCCTGGCTTAACTTGAACCCATTTCCTCTCGTCCTATCACTTGTCACTAGGGATTTCCAGCCTCTTCAGCCACTGAAAAGAATTGTCCTGCTGTGTTCCAATATCTCTAAAGTCACAGATTTAGAGATAAAATTACTTAATTTGAAACAACTTGGGATTTTTAAGTGTCTTTAAGTTGTGGCGTGTCTCTGCTCAAAAAGAACAAGATGAGACTATCACTAGCACTTGTGATAGTTCCCTGGTTCCTATTGTTTAGGTTTTTGTCATGTACCCAATTTAAATGGCATGCATTCAGACTCTTTGCTGACAGGGTAGTGAGGCAGAGGAAATCGCTGCACTTTCATTTATTGTGTCAAGACTGTACCGATATAACAATTTGACTGCAATTACAATGCTCATTCCGTTTTTAGCAAAGGAGAAATCCATTTAATTCCATGGCATCACGTGATAACTTGAACAGTGGGGAATCAGAAAACAGACCAGCCACTCTACCTCAGCTACCAAAGAAGGGTAAATAAACTTATTTAGCATATGACTGTGAATTTCTTGGTGGTTTATATGGAAATTATTTTTACTTTAATTGCTTCTTTTTGTAAGATATCAAAACCTGTTTTATCTTAACTGCTTGGAGCTATCAACTAGTTAATTTGAAATGCCATGTAAAATGTTAACATACTCGGGAAATGGCTGTTTATGTAAGGAAACAAAACCCATTTACTTTCTTTTACTCACAGTTCTCGTCAGTATTAAGCACTCTATCTGAGAGGGCTGTTTGTCCTGAATTGCTGTTAAGAGAACAGAGAAATTTCCTTGAATTTGGCATAGCTGTCTGCTATTGGCTCAAGAGAAGAAGCCTAACTCTTTAATCTTTATTTTTTCCTTTGTTTTCTCAGTCCTGTTTGTTTTTGAATCATCCTTTTCCTGCAGTATTGTCTGCAAGCAAGTAGTGATGATATATCACAATGCAGGCATTTGAAGTTGTAATTTAAAGGCTCATACATGTAAATTACTCTCCTGTCTCTGTTATGAAGCTTGCTAGCAGGAAAAAAGGAAGACTTGTACATGAGGAATAAAAAATCTTTAATCTCCCTACTGGGAGATAATTTCTGCATTTTACCTTGTTCCATATGAATGTGGAAATAGCCTGTTTCCATTTTTGTAGGTTGCCATTTATGTTCTGAATCCAAAGAGGTGTATGTGTATTCAAAAGCTGCTCTTCCCTGCAAACTTTGTCCCTTGCAGGAATAATGCTGATCAAAAATTTGTTGTGCTCTCTATCTTTGGAATCATCAAATAGTTAACATTTCTGGGATAAGAAATAACTGCAGGATTTTTATCTGTTAAGACTTCCTATTACATACAAAGGAAATCAACACCTATGTTGAATTTCCATCTGTGTTTTAATGCAGTTGTTTTTAATAAATCAACATAATCACTGCATTCTAGTTCTGCAGGGTCATACTCCTCTGTTTATGCAGATGAATGTCATCTAAACTCATGATTTCTTCTCTATGTATGTCTTACAGAAATGTTGTCACTCTCAGAAGAGAGCCAACCTAAATCAAACTTACAAAATGAAGAAACAGAGAAACATAAGAAGCCTTCTGTAGAACCTACTGATGAATCACAGAAAGGACTAGCTAAGCGTCCTGTCCCAAAAGCTAGAAAATTAATTCACAAAGCAGCAGATGCCGTGTCAGAAAAAGAAGACTTTGTTCCAAAACCAGCCAAGCGGACTGAGAGGGTTAACGGCATTGGCACACCGCCCAGGGGCATTCTGAAGCGCAGTTCAAGTTCAAGTTCCACTGACTCAGAAGTTCGTGCTAGTCAGATGTTAGATGTTCAGAAAAAGAATGCTCTTCCTAACGCAACTATTTTTGAAGGAGAAGCTGAGAAGAACTCTTTTATGGAAGAAATGGAAGACTCCACACAAATTTCACTGGAAAAACTAAAACAAGTGAGGTTCTCATCTAGCACAGGTAAAGGAGAACCTCTGCAAAGCCCACAGCTACACCATGGTAGAGAAAAAGGAGAGTCTGATTTGTTAGAATCTGACAAAATAAAGACTAGTGGAAACGGTGCTATTAGATCCGATTCATTTGGGAATAAGCACATTTCTGCTGTAAAGCCTTTGGGAACCGATTCTTCAGCTTTACAAGTAAAAACAATAGATGGCTTACAGGGTGATACATCGGCATTTGGTCCCTGTGACACTAGTAGGTCAGACTTCCCGGTTAATGAAACCTTGCAGATAAAGACAGTTACTCCTAAGAAACTTGAAACTCCACAGAAGACCTCCAGCAATATCCTGCCAAATAGCAATAGTGAACTGAGTGTTGATGAGACACATGAAAATAAAGCCAACCAATTCTTGAGCCGTGAATCAAAGTCGCACAAAAACGTTACTGGTAAGAGATTAACAGGAGTGAAGAATGGAATGCTATAGCATATAGCACATATTCATTAATGTTTAAATCGCTTGTACCTAAGAATTAACAACTAGGAAACAGAAATAGTAGGAATGTGCTATGTATGGCAGAATTAAATTCTAAAATAACTTTTTTTGGTATTTTAATGCTCTAACGTAGTCAATATTTTTAGATGATCTTCTATTGGTATTCTTTAGAATTAACAATCAGATCAGAGCCTGGGGATGGGCACTTTTGTTGTGGATGATGGAGGTAAAGTGATGGCATTATACCAGGCCTTATAAATTCCTTTTATAAGGCCTGGTAGATCTGTCTGCATGGAAACTCAAGAATTTTTGGTGTGCTGCTATCAACTGTCCTTAGTATACTGTCATCCAATTGTGACCTGGGGATTTGCTTATGGGACTAAATACAAATATGCTGGGTTGTTCCACCCTGCCCCTCACCTCACCCCCTTCAATGTAGCCATTTCCTTTAGAATGGGGATGACCAGTCTTACCTGCTTGCACCCTCAAAAGTAATATGATTAATCTTCCGGTAGGATATCTCAGTGCAGGAATTTGTTTTTCACTCTGCCTGCAGTATTGTTCTTTCCAAAACCACAGGGACAGAGAACTCTTTTTCTCTGCTAAGAGTTTAAAAAAAACCAACCAAACAAAAAAAAAACAAAAACACAACAACAAAAACCGGAGAGATTTATCGAGACAGATGGAACATCTGTGAAGTTGTGTGTCTGATTCCGAACTCTGATAAGTTTGTTTACATTGTAGATGAACATCAGCTTTCTTCTAAGACAGAAGCACATGAGGTGTCAAACACCAATTCTACAAGTCTTCAACAAGGTAAGCCTGATCTTGTTGAGGAGCAAGATGCTAAAACCACTTTCAAGCCTGACAAACATGCTGATGAACTCATAAAAGTGACCAATGAATCTGTATCAAAAGTTTTAGATTGGTTTAAAAGAAGTTCTGGTACTGAAGATAGGAAAGATGTATCAGCTAGATCCCAAGGCAGGGAACCCAAAGAAGAAGTGGACTTCTCAACCAGAACAGCAGTTGTTCCTACAGAACACAGTGGGCCTAGCACAGATGGAAAACCAGAAGTTAAAGAAAAGTTACTGTTTGGAAAGGTTAAGCAACGGAACAGTAGTTCATCTACATCACTTATTTCAGAAGATACACAACTGATAACAGAGACGATGGAACCTAAGAAAGAGGAAGAGAATGAGGAGCAAAATGGCAAATCACGATCTGATTTTGACTGTACAAGAGGTGAAGAAAAAGAACGTGGTCAAGAAATCGAGCAACAAAATAAAAAATCAAATCTCTTGGAACATCAAGAACACAAGCTACTAGCTCAGAAATGTGAATCAGAGAAGGCAATACGAGAAAAAAGAATAAGGGAGATCAGAGCATTCTGGGAAGGGGATAAAACTATCCCCAGTCACGGAGAAAAAGAAGTTAGTATCAATACTAATGCATCAGGTGACGGTGCATTGAAAAGTCTCAGAGAAAGCGATAAAATAAAACCAAATAGACTGGATGATCAAAGCAAGAATATGTTAAGAAGTACTGAACTAAGTTGTGCAAGCCAGGCTTCAAGAAATGGACATCAAAACTCTTCTGAGTGTGGACCAGGCCATGCAGTTGAAAAGCCAGAAGGAACACTTCCATCTGATGGTGAAGTTTATAAATATACAGAATTGCCAAAAGCCAGTAACTTGCAGCCAAGTGTTGGTGCCATTTCAGCTTCCCCAGAAAGCAAAGACAAAGAAGAGAAAGAAACACTTAAAGGAAAAGTTGCTGCTTGTTCCCAACAGAAGCCCAGCTTCCAAGTTTTGTCTTTAAAAGAAAAAATGAGTGAAAAGTCCCAGAATCAAATTTCAGGTCCTTCACAGTTCCAGAGTTTGAGAAACTTCTGGGATACTGGAGTTAAATTGCAGAGTAGCATTGACAGGGGAGATATTTCTCTGCCAAATAATACTACTTCAATAACCTGTGCAAGAAAATCAAGGGAAGACAAAAAAGGCAGACAACTGAAAGAGACAACTTTTCACTCAAATCAGTACGAGGTCTCTGAAAGAACAATAGAACAGAGCCATGACATTTCTCCTGCTGATCAAAAGGAAGAAATAAGCAAAAGCACAGGAAAAGTGAATGTGCCATCAACAGATGAGCATGAAAACATAAAAAGCCTCAGGAGACTGTTTAGGGAATTTGAACCTTTCTGTCTACCGTATCAGGCAGCAGACAAGGATGATACTCTTGGGGGTTCTCAGAGGCCTCAAGCTGGTTTGCAGAACCTGCTCAGAAAAACCTTTGCATCTCAACCTTCTGAATATAGAAGGATAGGAATTAAAACATCTGATGACACAAATAGTATATCACAAACTGATTGTAGTGTAGAATCAAAATGCCAAGAAGATACTGGTCAGCCTGAAGAGGTCAATGAGACCACAGAAAAGTTGGTTGTTCCATCCAAGGTCAGTAGCTTGAGTTCTGCTTTAGAGAATCTGCTGAAGGAGGCTTCTGAAATGCCACCTCCTAAACCAAAACGTGCCATTAGTACAGTACAGAGAACTGCTGAGATGGAAGTTAAAAGCATTACCTATGAGCATGGTGGAGACTTGCCACAGGAAATCAGAGAGACCATAGAAAAGCCCATTGCCCCATCCCAGGTCAGTAGCTTGAGTTCTGTTTCAGAGAAGTTGCTGAAGGAGGCCTCTGAAATGCCACCTCCTAAACCAAAACGTGCTGACAGCACAGTACTGGGGGCTGCTGAGATAGAAGTTAAAAGCACGACCTATGAGCATGGTGGAGAGTGGCTGCAGGAAATCGGTGAGACCATAGAAAGATCTGTTGCCCCATCCCAGGTCAGTAGCTTGAGTTCTGCTTTAGAGAATCTGCTGAAGGAGGCCTCTGAACCGCTATCTCCTGTCGGCACAGTACGGAGGACTGCTGAGACGGAAGTTAAAAGCACAACCTATGAGCATGATGGAGAGTGGCTGCAGGAAATCGGTGAGACCATAGAAAGATCTGTTGCCCCATCCCAGGTCAGTAGCTTGAGTTCTGCTTTAGAGAAGCTAATGAAGGAGGCCTCTGAAATGCCACCTCCTAAACCAAAACGTGCTGGGAAGAGCGNATGGAGGACTGCTGAGACAGAAGTTAAAACCACAACCTATGAGCATGGTGGAGAGTGGCTGCAGGAAATTGGTGAGACCATAGAAAAGTCTGTTGCCCCATCCAAGGTCAGTAGCTTGAGTTCTGCTTTAGAGAATCTGCTGAAGGAGGCCTCTGAACCGCTATCTCCTGTCGGCACAGTACGGAGGACTGCTGAGACGGAAGTTAAAAGCACAACCTATGAGCATGATGGAGAGTTGCCCCAGGTAATCAGAGAGACCATAGAAAAGTCTGTTACCCCATCCAAGGTCAGTAGCTTGAGTTCTGCTTTAGAGAAGCTAATGAAGGAGGCCTCTGAAATGCCACCTCCTAAACCAAAACGTGCTGACAGCACAGTATGGAGGACTGCTGAGACAGAAGTTAAAACCACAACCTATGAGCATGGTGGAGAGTGGCTGCAGGAAATTGGTGAGACCATAGAAAAATCTGTTGCCCCATCCAAGGTCAGTAGCTTGAGTTCTGCTTTAGAGAATCTGCTGAAGGAGGCCTCTGAACCACCATCTCCTGTCAGCACAGTACAGAGAACTGCTGAGATGGAAGCTAAAAGCACAACCTATGAGCATGATGGAGAGTTGCCACAGGAAATCGGAGAGACCGTAGAAAGATCTGCACTGTCCAAGGCTGAATGTAGAGTGTTTCATGTTAATTTGCAGAAGCCACTGAAAGAGGCCTTTGAAACACCAGCTTCTGTGCTAGAAAATGTGCAAGGTACGATACAGACTAGTCAAAGCATGCATGCTGCACATCAACAAGAGAGAGATCATCCTCAAGAAATACATGAAACAATAGAGAAAACTTCTGTTTCAAATATTGCAAAATACAGTGAATTCAGTAGCTCTTCAGAAAAACTTCTTCAAGAAGCATCTGAAGTTTCATGTCCAGGAGCCAAACAGTTACATAAACAAGAAAAGTTTGGGGATCATGTGTTTCCATCACAAAAAGGGCCTATATTCATGACAGTGTCACAGCCATGTAATGATTTAAGTAGCTATCATACACAGATGAAGATAGCTATCAAAGGGGGGACTCCAGAAAGAAATATCAAAACTTCAATATGTGATCTTGCAGTAAGTGAAATTAAAGTTTCTGATCTTCCTAAAAGAAATGGAGGTATTAATAAAACAGAAAAGAGAAACATGGCTCCAGTTGATCTCTCTCCTTTGGAAGGAGAGACCAATATGTTTGCAATCAAGCCATTCCAGATAGAAGAAAAAGAAAGGGGAGATAAAAGCACATCCTTGGATGCCTCTGAAAATAATTCCGAATTTAAAGCACTGTTGAAATTCAGAAGAGCGAGCACACCAATTAAAGATGAGAGCAACTCCCCCCAGCCAGAAGGAGCTCAACGCTGCCTAAGGTCTCAACTTGAGGAGAATGATGAAGAGGACAGGGACGGCTCAAATTTGGGATCCAAGTTTTCAGATGAAAACTCTGATTCCCACTCTGGAACTGGAAGTTCAACTCGTGAGCCGTTTGATTTCTAAAATTTGTGGTGTTGGGTTGTTAAATATGGCTACAATTTTTTTGGTAGCCAACTTGAAATGCATTAACATAGAGTCTGCCTGATACTTATGTCTTAATTGAATGCTTTGGATATTTGTTTGGGAAGGATGGGAAGAACTAATTAAGTCTTTCAACTGGAAAGTGTTTGAAAAACACGTACTATATTTGGGTAAACCTTTTTAGTAAGGGAGGTTTAGCAGCGTGAATCAATCACACCAGTTTTCCTGATTTACCCCTTTCTTCCTTCCCTGTGATATCGCCTTCAAATTAATAACACTGTAACACTCAAACCCTGGTATTTCTTTTAAATATCCTGGATTAAAAGAGGAAGAAAAATATCAGTGGCTGCTGAGTTCATTCTTCAGTATGACCAGCTGGTCTTCAAAGGTGGTACTTATCAGTGGAGTGGCTGGATATAAGGACAATACCAGTACTCTGTGCTATCTAATTTAGCGTTGCTGCCTGTTGCACTAGAAAGTGGCCGTATAAATGAAGTGGTTTGTTTACCAGGATTCTCATTATTTGGTTGAATGGCAGCTCTAGTCGATGTACAGTGTGTGACAGTCATCAAAGAGCTTAAAGTAGAGCAGATAATTTAACCTTTTTAATCTGGTGCTGAGAGACTAGGAATGTTTTCTTCGCCTGCACAGTCTGAGAAATATGTGACGGTTCCAGAGCCCGCCAACTTACTCTTGAGCCTGTTTTGAAAGTAAGATTCCAATGAAAGTCAGTGAAAACTCAAGACAAATGAGGAAAAATTAAACATAAATTGTTTTTATCCATAATTACAGACAGCAACAGTGTAAGGCCTGTTTGTTGGCTGATGGGGCTGGAAGCGGTAAGGTAGGGAGGAGAAAGAGTCTTAAAGGTTTCTGAAGCAGCTAGGTCGGTCTTGATTCTGCCCTTGGAGACAATTGCATAATTTCAGGGATCCAAATATCTCCACAGCTTTTTTTTGTTTGTTTGTGGTTGTTACTCCAGTATTGAAACAAAGTCACTTTTACTGGGGAGAAAATATAATGGACAAATTTACAGAGAGGGGAAAAAACTAAAGGTATTAACTTTTTGTGTGGTGATTCATAACAAGATGGTTACAAAGTGGCTAAAGTCTGAGTTTATCCTATGTTGTTCTTAGGCAATTAAGTGCCATAAGTGCCCCAAAACACCCTTATTAGTCAGTATAGACAGAGATACCTACATAGGGCAAACCAACCAACCTGCCTCTGTCCACTGACGGCTGAGAGAATGTAGAGAGAGCAAAGGGACACTTAAAATTAGATATTTATTTTGGATTTATTTTGTATTTTCATTGAATATTCACTGTCTTTGCTACCTATCAAAATAGATTCTCATGAGAAATCCATGGTTGTTTTTTTAGTGACTGATTTAAAATGGCATGTCTATGTGTGCAGTGTTCACGTGTTTTGTCTCGTAACAGGTTCAGAAGAAGAATTAAACCCTATTTTGATGGCTTTGAAAAGGAGTGCAGATAGGAAAATGCCTTCCAAAAGTCTAGAGGACATTCCATCAGCCACCTCAAGTGAGCACAAAGCTTGTGTGTGTCTCCCATGACCCCCAGTTTGGCTTAAACATGTTCATGCTGGTCTTCCATACAGCTTTGCCAAGTAGTATTTTTGTCTTTGTTTCTCGATAAGCCATGTGAAGCTTGCACTGTAGAACTGAATTCTTTTCTCGTGCAGTTTAGTTTTCAGTTCTTTGTGTTAGTTTTAAAACAACGCTGGTTTATGAAGCGTGTGTCTTCCAAAAATGAACTGTGGTAATCGGTGATGAACTGTGTCTTGGAGAGTTTTTCAATAGTGAAAGTACTGGCAACTATCCAAATCAGTAATGGGCAACAACTGCCATGGTCACCTGGCTGCTTGCTTGGGTCAAATTAGTAGACAGTGAAAGTATGAAAAAATCATTTAGCAGTGTTGCACCTGTGTACTCTAGCAGTTAATATACCAAACTCACTTTAAGGGAATACAGTGAGACAAGATTGCACTTAAACTTCATTCCTGACTTTCCTCTGTAACCTCCTAGGGTTTTCCTGGTTTTTTTTTGTTTGTTTGTTTGGTGGGTTTTGGTTTTTATTATTCCTGTCTCACTTCACCCTGCCCCCGAGTGTTTTCATGCTTATCCCATGTCTAATGGGGAAGACACAAACTGAACTTACATTTGTAAACTGAAGTGTGGAGGTTTAGATTTTGAAAGATGTTGGCTATTGTTGGCAAATTACTCTTCTAATACTACTGACGCTATTGCTTGCTTCTAACTAGTTTCTAGGTTTTAGGTACGCACTAACATTATTGCAACAGCACACGGATAGAAACTGTGTCAACATGAGACTGCTGCTTGGATGTAGGCTTGAAGTAGCGTGTGAAGTAGAAAGCACCTCTTGAATTTAACCATTCTCGTGGCTCTGCTGGTTTGTTTGGGTTTTTTGTCCTCATTACTCTTACTTTTGTGAGTACCACTGCCATCCATTTTGTACAGAACACCAAAATTTCTAACTGTGTGTTACTTTTTTCCTGCACAGATAAAGGAAAAATAAATAATCCAAAGGAAGAATTAGCTCTTAGTGCTGAAGATGGTAAATATCTTTTGTGTCTGCATGGAAGTTTATTGTTTTTTCAATGGCATCTGCTTCTAGCAGAATTGTATTGTACTTTTAGATTTGATTAAGTTCAGCATGACTTGGCATTCTTTTGTAGAATTTTTTTGTGTTGTTTTATTCTTAAGGAATCCTGCTATATCTGTAGAAACTCTGTGCCGCCTGCCAGTGTATTATTTTGGCCTTTGGTCATTCAGCCTATGAAACAGTTGCTGAAATCATTGAGAGCTTTGAATATTAGTCAGTTGAAAGACTTTGCCTAGGTAGACATTGAATTTGTTTGTTCACCTGTTGCATTATAAGATTCAAGATGACTTTTGCTCGTGCAAAACACCTGTCAGAATACATCAGTTGAAAAGGAACCTTGCTTATAATCCCTATCTCAATCCAGCAAGGTAGCATTACACCAAGCAATAGATGAACTGCCAGATCAGCTGCTGTTGGTATCATGAATCCATTAGCGCATTACAGATGCCTTACTGTTAAATTTTTCTTTATGCCTTTAGAAATTCCAAATCTATGCAAAATAAAAGCAAACCTTCTCCAAGAACATGTGAGGATGAACACAACAGAAAAACATCAAATAACATTGAATACGGTGGAATGTAACACACGGTTCTTTATTTACTGCATTAAGGCACTATGGTCTTTAAGTTGTGCACAGTTGCATTTATTGTCATGTTTTAGATGCTTTAAAGCATTTTGCACGTTAGTAGCCTATAGTATAAATAAGATGATTGTAGCATAATGTTACCTTTGTTATGATCCAGCTCCTCAAAGGAGGACAGCAATGCAAAATACAGAAATGTATGGGGCCTGGGGAAGTAAAAAACTCCCCACATATAAAATATATTGATGCTATTTGTGACATTGCAAAGCTGTTTGTGCTACTGAATGATGCTACTGAATGACTGTTGTCAATACTGAGCAGGTCTGAAGCCTGATCAGCATCAAGAGAGGAATGAAAATGCAGCAGGAAGTGAGTAATAGGATTCTTCCAGCAGACAATGGAGACACTTCTCCGCTGATATTTAAACTAATCCATTAAAAATCCTTTTTTATTTCTAACAAGTTATACATGTGGACTAGTTACTTGCTCAATGGTGAAACTGCATGTAACTGCATACTCACAATAACTGATATGTTGAGTGCTATTTGAGCTTCAGCAGCAAAAGCTTTGCAAAAGCCTAACTCGCACCTTGCAAACAGTCCTGTTATATGTGCAGTGTTTCATTTTATGCAACAGATACGTGCCCCTGTAGCTGGCTGTTGGTTGCCAAATAATTCTCTGTCACACAATATTGACTACTGGTGCATTTCACAATGTGTATCCAGTCCAAAGCCACAGCTTTAGTGTGTTATTAAATATAAGGGGGAGGTTAGAGCATGGAAAATTCTGAGAATTGTGGGCTTACCACAAACTGGATTTTTGCAAGGCTAGCTTGTGCAATTAAGCTTTGTACAGTGAAAGAGCATAGAACTGAACTTCAGTAGAGGTATACAAGAGTTGAAGAGATGGGCTGCAAAAAAAGTGCATTGTTAATGAGATATGCATCTTATACTTAACTAGGAATACTTGAAACTTCCTTGTTCAGGTCTAGAAGTTGCTTGATTAACACAAATGTTCCTCTTGCAATTAATTAGACTGAGTAAATAAAAGAACAGAGTTTGGCTTGTACACTAACTTCTTAACAAGAACCTTATGATGACTCTGATGTCAATGATGGTATGGTTAGTGCATGAGTGCACTTATCCTTGTTCTAGGAAGAAAATCTAGAAAGTAAACTGAAAATGTTTTCTTTATTACATTTGATCAGAATTTGCTTGCAGCACCCAGGCTTTTGCATCACATCAAGCAATGCAAACGCTTCTGCTCCTGCCAGACAAAGTTCTTTGGTCAGTGTTATAGGAGATGTCAAAGTAGATTATTCTTCCTAATGGTAGCTTCTCTGAGTCCTGGGCTGGGGGGCAAATCTTGCATCCAGGTTGTAAACTGGTTGTGCATGTGCATGTACGTCATCTGAAGTTTGTTTCTAACCGTGTCCTGTTAATGGAATCTCAGTGTTTTGATGTACAAACTTATTTTTGAAACTTTTTGAATTGCTGCTCTTCAGTTTCCACAGTGCCTTCACAGCCTGATAAGCGGGTTTCCAATCCTGAAAAACTCAAAGGACTGAGCAAGTCAGTACCATCATTCCTACAGGAAGAGGCAAGTTTCACCTCTGAAATATTGTAACTAAAACTTCTGATTACTGTGGCATTGTGCATTTGTCAAGTAGCATTTTCCAGGGTCTGCCAAGTCAGTTTACTGCAGGACCATGGCATGGTGTTGAGTTTGTGGTGTAACAATCAGGAGATGATCCCAAACAACCTGTGGCTAATTAACCTTTCAGAAGTTTGAGTCTAGTAACTAGAGCTTTATTCTTATTGTACAGCTAAACATACACAGCATGTTTTATCTACAAGATTGAAGCATAGAGAATGCTTGCTGTTATTCCCAAAGGCAATCTCTATCCTTAAACTAACAGGTCTTTTTTTATCTTCAGAACAATTAAAATAATCCTTATCTTCAGCCAATTAAAAAGCTTACTCAGTGAGTTTTGAATGAAATAGTGACAAATACTTGAAAGTCAAAGGACTATATGGATGGTATTTCTACTGGTCACAGTAGAAGGGATTTGGGGATGGTTTGTATTTACATTCTAAGAAATTGTCAGCACCCAAATCTGTTCATTCTGCCTCCCAAATTTATCTTTAAAATTGTGATTAGT
This sequence comes from Ibidorhyncha struthersii, assembly GCA_013398815.1. Classification (NCBI taxonomy): domain Eukaryota; kingdom Metazoa; phylum Chordata; class Aves; order Charadriiformes; family Charadriidae; genus Ibidorhyncha; species Ibidorhyncha struthersii. The sequence continues at coordinate 796,330 of VZSZ01011367.1, read as the reverse complement.
TACAATATTGTCTTGAGTTATCAGACTCACAGATAGAGTGTATATCTATAAAAATCGCATATATGTATACCATGTGCTTGTTCTGCCTTGGAGTTTATCATCACTGAAGTACCATCTGGCCAATACGAAGCATGAAACTAATGAATGGATAACATAAATCTGGTAGAAATAACAGGTTAGAAATAAGCATCGTAGACACCATGTGGTCATTGTGGTTTTAATGCTCATTTTGATGCGCTAGTTCAGTTCTGGAATTGCTTTAAAAATAATGAAATCTGATAATAACATACTTTCTAATTAAAGAAGAAACACAACAAAATCTATCTCTTAGAGTACCAGTGTCTTTTTCTTCTGCTTAAAAGAGGTAACAGCCTTAAAAAATTAAGGGTTCTCTACTTATAAATAATAACAATATCCTTATTTAACATTTGGAATTAACTTTAAAAAAAAAAAATCACGCATTTAGTGTGTTTTGGAGGCATGCAGTCACCTGCATAATAATGCACCTAATAATTCCTTGTCTCTGAACTTCCAGACACTCCACAAACCTCCAAGAGAAGATCTTTGACTGTTCCTACCCAGAGAGCAGGCTTTGTGTAAATTAAGGACAGGGTTGAAACTAAGCAGAACTGGGTTCAGTTCTGTCTCTTCTACTGACTTACTGCGTGGACAGCAGCTAAAATGGTCTTAGGCAAACCATATTCCTTCCTCCATAAGAGGGCTTAGGAATTTCCTGTCTTTCAAAGAGTCTGTGTAACAGGACTGATTATTCACACTGCTTAACTGTTATTTCACTCCCTGAATTTATTTCGGACAGTCCCAAATAGCTCTCTCCAAAAGAATTTTTCTCTCCAGGAGCCTTGCACTAGGTAGGGTGGATATTAGTCAGTCCTTACCTTTGGCCTCTGAACTGGGGAATAGTCCTGGTATAGACATAGCCAGAGAAGCTACAATCAACGGATCTTTATAAAGACTTATTTGAACTGTGAATAGATTTTGTGCTAGATATTTAGATATGTGCTAAATATTCATTTTCTTAATGTGTGTAGAAATTATTGTTTGCTAATCTTGCATCTGCTAGTAAATCTATGACAGCAGTTCAAAACCATATAAAGGAGGGGGGGAAGCCTTGTAAATTGCTCACAGGTGAAATACGACAGGGAGATTATGCTTTCTATCTTTCTATTTGGCTCTGTGTGCCAAAGTGCACATGGGAAGTAAAGCATCGATTCTTTGGTACAGTGATAGCATGGAGGCAGAACGGGGTTGTAAGCCCGTAACCTGATAATGACCAAGTAAACCAAAACTGCGGTTCCCTGGTGCAAAAGCAGGGCCCCGCTTGCCTTCTTGCAAGAAAGGTTTTTTGCAAAAAACATTCACTATATCCAGTGTTGTTCTACTGGGCCTGTTACCTTCCAGTTAACTGCCTTAAAGATAGAGGCTACGGAATTGGTGGTATTTGCTATATAACAGAAAGGGACTGGTAAAAAACCTGAGCGTTATCACTTGCATAAGTTTATGCATGAGAAAGTGAAGTAGAGAAGTTGAGTTTAATTGTCCCAATAAAGTTAACGTTGTACTCTTTCATTGTTATTTGAGATTTAAAACCAAACAAAAAACTTTCTTGCATTGCTGCTTTAAAAAATTTTCAGTGTAAGCTTTCCATCAGAAAAATTCCCTTTCAACTTTTTGCATGAGCTAATTTAAGAAATATTAATTACTCATGTTGCACTACAAGGGGATTTAAATTCAGGTTTTCACTGAGTCCCAATCTACATTAAAATTCTGTTTGTTGTTTTTTAATGTTCCTTGTGACTACAAAGAACCTACACAGGCTTTCTTTCTGTGATGTTTTTGTAGAGTGATGACAGAGAGACAGATACAGCATCAGAAAGCAGTCATTCCCTTGGCAGAATCAAGAAGAGTCCCAGCTCTCTAACCAATCTTAGCGGCTCTTCTGGCATGGCCTCCTTATCCTCTGTATGTAAACCAAAGCCTTGTTTTAATGGCACCTTGCTTTTGCTAATCTCTTTAGGATTGTTTCGCTCCCTTCTTATTTCTCTCATCTTTCTTCCCTTGCCATCTCTGTCTCCTTCCTTGCCTCTCTGTTATGTGAATCCTTGCATGGAATAGCCTAAAAAAACCCCAAAACAAATCGGTTTTACTTTTTCTTCTTTTCTAGGAATATATTGGAGCCTGTTCAGGACTCTGTCATGCAGACTACTCTATAAACACTGAGCAAAGAGGTGGCTTTTACCCTAGGAGCTTACCTTTGTAGCTGAAAGTAGGGATCAGTTTATACAGAACAAACATTTAGAAAAGGAGAAGGGGGGGATGGGGTGGTTAGAAATAAGTGAAAGAAAGAGACAGTATTAATGTGTGGGGTGTGTAATTAAGTCCATGAACTAGCTAACCAAAGGTCATTAGTTTATGTGGACTTTATGGGGAAAAAGTAGAATTTTGGGGAAAGATATTGAGATTAAAAAAAAGGTTGTACATCCTTCTCTTTTTACATATGTAGTATTTAATTTTCAGTGTTTTATTTAAGTATGTAATTAAGTCATATAGGCTTTATCACTAATCTTTTTGTTGGTATTCTCAGAAGGCCTGTTGTCCTAAACTCTTAGGCTCTGCTTTCTGCAAGAAAGATCAGCTGAAGAGATATATAAGTAATATTTCAAGGACCTGATCACAGGCAATCTCCACATCTACAGCATCCTATAATTTTATTTCATTTATCTCAATGCAATAAACACATCCAAATTTTTTGTAGAAAACTTTGCCTAACACCTTTGATTTACAAATAACTTTCTTTTGTTGATCTGCTTGCTGAGAAGCTTGTATAATAGTGTCCGCTACATTTCGTTATTAAATCTAAAGGGACACAGTTGATTTCTTTACTGTCTGAATTCTGAGCACAACTTCTACCCTAATCTTGAAGTATCTGATAAATGCAGTGCCTGGAAAAAATTTCTCTTCTTGTATGATACAGGTGAGCGGCAGTCTAATGAGCATCTATAGTGCAGACTTTGGCAATGTTGATGTGAAGGGCAACATCCAGTTTGCTATTGATTATGTAGACCAGCTGAATGAGCTCCACATTTTTATTTGCCAGTGTAAAGACTTGGCAGTAGCAGATGTTAAGCGACAGCGTTCAGACCCGTAAGTACAGTGAACATATTTATTTCCTAATGGAAGTTTTTTCTTTTAATGTGAAAATGAAAACTGACTTACTTTTTTTTTTTTTCCCCAATCTCTATAACCTGTTGGAGTAAACAACCCAATAAGTAACTGAAGAGGCTATAAAAGGCTTTACAGGGTTTTCCACTCTGAACTGAATATAGAATTGCCACCATAAATTGGTACTTATATTAACATGGGAAGCTCAAACTTCTAAGAATATGAAATTCTCTTTTAAAATTCAACTTTTCCAGATGGTAAATCTTGTTTTTACAAGTTTTCAATAGGACGAGAGCCTATAAATATGATATCTAGGTATACTGTAGTTAAATATTCTGTATTTGTATGTGTTGAGGAGACATTTCAACAGATTACCTCCTTCTACCAGGGAGAATATCCCACTTTGGAAACTGTTGTTATACTTCACCACTGCTGTTCCATTTCTTAAATATAAAAAGCTGAACAACATAATGGCTAGTTGAGTGGATTTCTTTTACTTTCCAAGCAAATACTTGTCTATTTTGGAAGGGGAAGTTGGAAAGAGTGGGGTTTTTTTTGCTCTTCTAATCAGCCTGTCTAAATTTTAGGTATGTAAAGACCTACTTGCTTCCAGAGAAATACAAGCTGGGCAAACGGAAGACCTCCGTGAAGAAGAAAACTTTTAATCCAGTCTATAATGAAATACTGCGGGTATTTATCAACTATTACTGGACATGAAATACTGTATGCACTTTAACTTTTAGGCACAGGTCTAGATGGTCTCAAAGGAGATGTCTATGTCAGGATGAGACGGATTGCTCTGTAGAAGTACCTATGTCCTTCCATTGATAGGTTAACTGTGCAGTGTACTCTGGATACAGCACTCGGAACACTGATTGTTGTACACTACTTGCAAACAAATAGAAGCTAAATATGAGCTTAAGGTGCTTGAAATAAAAAGTGAAACATGAGGAGAGTTTTGCTTTGAAATAAAGAAGTGAGCAGTTACAGATGTATAAACCCAGATGCATTTTTCTCTAATGTTGTCACTTTCAGACACAGCATTGATGAAAATCCAGCTTGTTTTAACTCTTTTTCTCATTTCTTTCTCCTGGCAGTATAAAATTGAGAAGGGTCTCCTAAAGAACCAAAGCCTTAATATCTCTGTCTGGCACAATGATACCTTTGGGAGGAATAGCTTCCTTGGTGAAGTGGAGCTGGATTTAGGAACCTGGGACTGGAATGATAAATCCAACAAGCAGATCAACTGGTTTCCACTCAAGCCGAGGGTGGGTTAGCTGTTTTGTATTTTCCGCTGTGTAAGTGCAAAACGAAGTCATTATTTAGGCCTGGTCTTGTGTGTTCTGTGGTTTTTGTTGTAGTTATAATCATAAATACCTCTTTACTGGTGAATGGAACATACAGTTCTGAGGTTTCTATTAGTCTAGTAAGTAGCTGGCTGTTATAGCAGGACAAACTTTCTCATAGTCTAAGCAGTACGAATTTCAAGGTATTTTTCACCTACATCATGTTGCTGCAACAGATACTTGCAGACACTCATTCCCTGAATATGAAGCAAACCTCCTGAGAATATGGAGCAAGTGCAGCAGCATTTTAATATCAGACGTAATGATGCCTTCCATGTCTGTACGGCTTTTGTTTGTTAATGGGTTTCAGCCAAAATCTAAACTTTTAGCTAAGCTTCTGCCAGTTTGGTTTTGTTCCCCTCCCCCCCCCCCCAATTTACTTCATTAGTTCATTCCAATATTACCTCAATCCAAAGTTTTATAACCTGTAGAACAAAACGGGAATGTCATGGTAGTCTTTAGCAGTGGTTTCATTCGACTGATTTTAAGACTGCTCTGGGTAGATAACTGTAACCAAATGTGAACAGATGCCATGTTCCGCCTACAGATGGTCCATGACTCTATGAAGAAGTGACATACATTGTGCCTTTTCGCAAGATAACTCTTGCTGAGGCTGATGTTTAGATCAAAACATTCCTACAGAAATGAGTTCATTAAAGTCCACTTCCTGTTGCACAAAGAGTAAGTTTGCTGATAGAACGAGTGTATATTGTAGTCTTAAATAAGTGCACAACAGTGGAAAAGATGCACCCTCACAGCCTTTCGGCCTCTCCTGGGTCTTGTTATCTGCTTTAGTGGAAGAACTGCATATCTGAGGTGCTATCAAGTGGTTAAACTTGCCCTAGAATGTCTCATGTCCTGCAACCTGAAGGAAGACTAACAGGTAAAGAAAGAAGAAAAAAACCACTTGCCTCATGTAGAAGTTAAGTTTGTTCCAGTGGAAAACTTTGCATGGGAAACTCTGTGCGTGAACTGCAAGGTTTGAAATTTGTGGGACTTTTTTTCTTAAATTTCAGACTTCAACAATGGCTCTCGAACTAGAAAACAGAGGGGAGATGAAACTAGCCCTCCAGTATGTCCCACACCCTGTTGGAGGTAGGCATTGCTGCTTTGCTCGGGTTTGTCAGGCTTCTGGGATTTTTGTTCTCCTTTTTTTTCTTAAAAAAGGCTGTTTCATGGTTTTCAGCCAATTCAGATATCTTGTTTTAACAGGAAAGTAGAATTTAGTTTTTCTTCTAGAAGATTAAGTCGCTCTGGTCATGAATTCAGTTTGGGATCCAAAGATCACTTTAGGATCTTTTGTTGTTAATGTTACTACAGAAGAATTTACCTCATTGTTACAATCTTAGATTTATAATGCAGTCTGTATGTGTAATAAAATTCTGTTTTCTCGCTAATAATTTTAGAGATTATAAATCATCAGGCAGGTGCTGTGGTTTGCTAAATAAATGACAACACACTAAATTCAAGCAATATTAGAAGCAGAAAATAGCAGCAGGTATTAGGATGCCACACTTTATAGCAGTGTGATCTGTTTAGTTTAATCTTATCTGGCAACTGATAACTGGTTGATGTGACAGCAGAGCCAGGTCTTTAATCCAGCCAGCCAGTCAGTCAATAAGAGTCAAACATATGACAAGCACAAAGAAGCTTATTGGAAAGTACAAGCGGCAATGAATGCTGACATCACATAGACTGAAGACAAGCTGATCTCCTTATCTAGCAGACTTGGAAAGAGAAGACTGGTAGCATGTATTTGTTTAGTTGTAACAGAAGAAAAGCCATTGTAGGAATACAGACACGATGCGATCTTGCAGTACTTTGATGGGATGAAGATTGCAGCTTCAAGGGTACAGTGAGGAATGTTGAATTAAGATGTGAGATAATGAGAGTCTAGGACGAGTATCACCACTACAAATGGGCAAGAACTGCTGCATCATAGAAATTACCTTTAAATGGGATCTACAAGGCTTAATCATATGTTTTCTTTTATTTTTACAGGAAAGAAGACTCTGTCTACTGGTGAGGTCCACATTTGGGTGAAGGAATGCCATGACCTTCCTCTTCTGAGAGGCAACAGGCTCAACTCTTTTATTAAGTGGTAAGAACTGTGGTCGAAGTCATCAAACATGTTGGACTAATAATGCTACTGTTGTGCTTTCTAGTCTTATCTCCATTTTTCTACATTCAAATTAAAAGCCACCTAATTACTTTCTGATTCTCCTTCACTGTAATGCAAATTGTCCTGCTGGGCTTACAGCTTCAAGGTGCTGGGTATATTCCACCAAGCAAAATATACTGGGAGAACTTCCTGCGTAATTGCTACTCTCTCATTTTCTCTGCTCAAGTTACTTGGTGGAAGGGTTAGTCAAAAATTGTGCCTCCTCTTATTTGCATTTAAACAAAGCATGTTTGTGCAAGAGTATGGTTTAGCTTAGCAAATCGTGGGAGGGGAGAGAAGCGAGAAGCATAGCTGTATTTCTTCCTCCTTCCTTTCCACATACAGACTGAAAATGTAAAGAGACAAGACTAACAAGACAGTTGGGAAATCTCTGGCAGCAACAAAAAGGTTTCAGCGTCATTAGTGATAATACAGCAAATAAACTCGTGCTTCTTCCCCACCTGACTTCCCCTTCCCTCCCATCCTCTGAAGCACAAGGGTGGATGCATTCTGCCAGTATTTCTTGGAAGGGACTGAGAATGTGACCTTTTGACTTCATCTCCATGCTGCTAACGCATCTTTGGTGGCATTCTAACAGCAAAGGACAGTGTTGATCAGTAGGTTTTGTCTATTCAGTGTGTTTAGTGCAGGCTATGCTGGGCAAGTGCAAACTGACAATGCTTTTTCTTTCTGAAGTACCATTCTTCCGGATACTAGCAGAAAAAGTTGCCAGAAAACAAGAACAGTGGCAAAAACTACAAACCCAGTATTCAACCACACCATGGTCTACGATGGCTTTAGACCCGAAGATTTGAAAGAAGCCTGCATAGAACTCACAGTCTGGGATCACAACCAACTAGCCAACCACTTTCTGGGAGGTCTCAGGATAGGCCTTGGAACAGGTACTGGACAGTTAATGCACTAATCCTTAATTTACAAAATACAATCTCTCCTTTTGTTCCTCTTCCTTTCTGTTCCTTCTTTTTTTTGCAAAGATCACTGAACAGCCTTTCAGTTACTTACTGAAGAGTTTCATTCAGTGACTTACCTATTCTTCAGCGCAGGTCCTGACATGTAAATAACAGCAGTGTTATGGGGGTTAGGATGACTGACAAGTAAGAATTATTAGAAATAAACCTTCGTCTGCCCATATGTTGTACCTGGTACCGTTTGAAGTACAAGAATATGCTATTCCTGCACCCAAAATCTTGATAACCTCTTACCTAGTTTTTGCATGCGTGAGTTTGTATGTGGTGTACAGACAGTATTGGGTGGAGCTAAAAGGATGGACCGGGAATGCACGATAAGATGTGAAGACACTGGATAGGAAAACTTACAAATGCAAATAAGTTTTTAGCACAAGGGCAATATAAAATGTGCAGATAGAATTGTATGTTTTCCCTATCATTGTGTTTGTCCCTTTCATTGCCCTCTCCGGTATGAGAGGAGGATGTGTTTGGAGTCTTTTCAGGCAAATGCAAGAAAAAATTACTTTTCCCAAATTAACTTCACCAGGATAACCTAAAATACAAATTAGGATACTAAATCTCAATTTGAATTTTAGAGTACTCAAGGTTGTATTTCAGTACAAAATCAGTGTCCTGTTTTATTCTTAAGCCCTCTCAGACGTTAATCGTCCATACATCTTTCTCATTGGGATTGTGGAAGAATGAGTAAGGATAACAAGGAAAAAAAAAAAAAAACTGGAGAAAGATGATGACGTTTCCCCGTGAAACTTGTTCATTGTATTTGACAGAATTGTTCAAGTGTAAAAATGTAGAATTGGATCTTCAAAGAACTAGGTCAGCTACCTGAGGAGGTGAAACTCTTCTAGAAGACGGGCAAATTTGCTTGTCTGCTCTCAGCTCTGCAGCGTATTAAGTAACATTTCTCTCAAACCTGACATTTTTCTAGGCAAAAGCTATGGAACTACAGTGGACTGGATGGATTCTACTTCAGAGGAAACCGCCCTTTGGGAGAAGATGATAAACTCACCAAACACATGGATAGAAGATACGCTCCCTCTCAGGATGCTAATGGTTGCAAAATTGACAAAATGAGGTGGCGTTTTAATTGCTAGTGTCAAAAAGAAACCTTGGGAATGAAATTAAAGGTGTGGGGGTGAGACTTGGAAGAGGAACACAGTAGCTCTTTTGACAGTTTCCGCTCCGTTGCTGTTCTGGTTTTGTGCTGTCAAATATCACTTTGTATTTCAAATTAAACTTCTGCCTGCAGATTATTATGTAAATTTAAGGGATTCTTTTATTTCATATTCACTGACAATGACTTCAAGAAAGAAGGTACTTACAGAATTCAGTGGCAGAGGTAGCTGTGATACCTGGAGGCTTGTGTTGCCGAATTGAAGCATTGCTGATCCTTAAATAAATCTAAATTACAGGGAAAAAAAGAAAACAAAAAAGAGCAAGTCAGTTCTTGCTGTACACTGCAGGGATGGTTCATGGAGCGTTATTAATAAGATAGCAGGTGGGTGGATTGCCTTCAGGCTCGTAAGTGTCTGTATCCCCATTGCAGCATGTCAGATCCCTCCAGCGAGGAGCGTGAGCATGAAGAATATATATTATTTTTTTTTTTTAAGTTCCTTTATGTGTAGTTGTACGTTTCTAGGATATGAAAGTTGCCTCTATAAGGAAAGAGGCATTATGTGAAGAGGTACTGTCGGTGTCCTGTTCTGTGAGGCGCAGAGGGCTGTTCATTCCAATGGACTATAAGAAATCGGGGTAGTAAAAAGTTTGCTTATTATATGTGTTAATTGTCTTGCTGGTATACGAACCTCACCCTTAAATGCTGAAGGCATAGGGGGCAAACTTTTTTTTTTTTTATTCAAATGCTATTCTAAAGAATCTAAACCTGCCAATTTTAGCGATGACAAGTGTGCTGGGTATTTATTCTGTAAAGCGCACTCGCCAGTACCGTATCTATCAGCTTGGGGGTTTGCAGGAAGTGATTCATCTGTGCTTCAGCGCCACCGTTGGGATGATGGGGGTCGTGGTTTCGCGGGCTTTGCAGCACAGCGAATAGGACTGGGACGTGTAACCTGTAGAAATGCATGCTACTAAAGAAAGGTAAATGCATAAAATACAAAATGTATTACTTTTTTAAAAAAATAAAAGCAGCCTATTAAAGCTACATAGGAATTCAGTGTTTATTAAAAAGCAGTGCTTTATGTTAGCGTTTCAGCATGCGAGATAACAAAACGCGGACAGAACATTCCGCACAATAAACTCACGTTTATTTGCTCCAAGTGTGTAGGTCTAACAACTGGTGAAATCTTGCATCTCAGTTAGAGCAGAGAGGAGAAGGGGGCTCCTCACAGCTCCAGCTCAGTCGCTTGATTTTAATTATAGACGTTTAAATGCTACTCGGTGTTTCTTACAGACTCCGAATGGACAAAAGGAAAGGTGCTATTCAACCTGCCAGGGAACCCGCTTTCTCTCTCGTCAGCTGGGCAGCCTGGGCACTTTACAGATGCCAAAAGCAGTTGTCGGGCTTGATACCTTACTGCTGCGGGTGTTTGTACAGATTCCGCTTTGCCAGATACATACACAACATTATTCTTGTATGACTGGGGAACAGTGTGCGTACTGTGCTTCACAACAAGGTATTTGTACTTAAATGGTACAGTAGTCTTAAACAGCCACCTCGGAAAGGGTGGTAAGTCTGGAAAAGCAGAGAGGCACCTTGTTTGTTTGTATTCACTGCCTATATGAATCCCTTTTCACCTGAAAAAGTAGGTTGCTGTGAACAATGACGTACAGCTTCAGGGATTTAAAGTTTTTGGTAGTTGTTGCGTTTCCTGTGAAGCGTAAATGCATTGCTGTGTCAAAATGGCTTTGGGACTTCAGCCGTAGGGCTGTAGATCTGCAGGCAGTCTGCTGTCTTCTACACTGTACAAAATTTTGATAGTTAAACTTGACTGGCATCAAAACCAAATGTTTGGTTTGTGACAGTGTCCATCCCCTTGTCTTTTGGCCAAGTAGAACATCTTCTGTCTCACTGCTCTCGAACCGTCCTAGAGCCAGACACAGCACTTTGTCATTATCTCAAAAGATGCTGTTTACCGCTACACTAAAGGGATCAAAACTGGGTTTAAATTTTGAAAAGCTACCTGAACGTGAACATAACATTTCCTTGTGCGCTGCACTTGTAACTAGTGTTATTAGTAATTAGCAGTATTATGTACTCATCTAGATTAAGCAAGAAACTGAGACAAGTAACAAAATGGGCCCTTTAGTACAAAAAATCAGTTTTCCTCCCCAGTTTTTAATACCTTTTTTCAGCATCTGCAGAAAATGGAGACTACTATGAGTAAACCTATAAGGATAGTTGTCACCACGCACAAGTGAGTCTTCCTCATGCTTCCAGTTTTACCAGAGGTCAGTGGAGGCAGTCACAGCAATGTCTTAAAGTATACCAGCACTTAACAACGCTCGATATTTTAAAGTTATTGTTATCGTTGTGAGTCTGCATCAAGCTATAGATCTTTAACTTAAAGATTTTCAACAGAGCTTTAGCACCCGTGCTTACCTTTTTTTTTTTTCTTTTCTTTTTTTTTTTTTTTAACTTGTGTCATACACAAGAAAAGTCAAAGCTGTCCTGGTGAGGTGAACTTCAGTAGAAGAGAAGATTACAAACCAAGCTGCTTTATTCGTGGAAAAAGTACTTGGATCACCCTATGCGTGCTGTAGGATTTAATTATAGAGTAGGAACATTACAATTTCACCTCCTGCTAAAGAATATTATGTTGATTTATTAAAAGAGATGCTCGAAGGTAATGGCTGCATCTAATCACGTAAACCAGCAGAAATTCTGTATTGAAAACATCCACCTAAAGTAATGCACAACGTACTTTTTTTAAAAAGTTACTGGTATTTTTTGACATTCCTCTGAACGTGGTTTACATAATAAATACATCTTTCCACCAAATTCCTAGTCATTCCTACCTACAGCATTACCTTCCAGATCAATAATATGCTGATAGAGAAATGCAAGTTTATGGAGTCAATTAGGACAAAAAGTTTCAAGAAACTAGTTTCTTTGCTCTACAGTCAAAAGGAAAGGTTTTAGTCCTCCGTAACCAAAACTTTAAAGGTGTATAGTTAGTTACACACTAAAGGGCAGTTTGATAAATTAATAGCTTTGCTTTGATTCTTAATTCCTGTTCACCTTTATGACAAAGTGGCCATACTGCTAAAATGTCTTTATGTATATTCATCCTTGCCCAGAGACACAAACAGGAGAAACACAACACTTCTCCCCGCCCTTCACTTCACAAGTTCATCTTTGCTTTAGGCTGGAATGTTTTTGTTT
>VZSZ01011367.1:763065-777944 GCA_013398815.1 Ibidorhyncha struthersii | reverse complement strand
GCCTCACCCAGCTGCTGGCGGCCTCCTCCGGCGGAGCCAGCCCTTCGGGCGCCGTCTGGCCGCTCGCCGGCGCGGGGCAGGCCCCGAGAGGGCGGGATGGCGGCGGGGAAGGGGATCCGGGCCCCGCGCGGCCCAAACAACAGCAGCCGCCGCGGCGGGAGGCGGGCGCCTTGGAGCCGCGGCGGCAGGAGAAGGAACCGGAGGCGCCCGGTGGCCCGCTGGAGGTGTGGGAGCAAGAGGACTGGTTCCCGGGGCTGGAGCTGNCAGGCCCCGAGAGGGCGGGATGGCGGCGGGGAAGGGGATCCGGGCCCCGCGCGGCCCAAACAACAGCAGCCGCCGCGGCGGGAGGCGGGCGCCTTGGAGCCGCGGCGGCAGGAGAAGGAACCGGAGGCGCCCGGTGGCCCGCTGGAGGTGTGGGAGCAAGAGGACTGGTTCCCGGGGCTGGAGCTGGGAGACCTGCTGGAGGCGGCCCGGCCGGACTGGGACCTGGGCGCCGAGCTGAGCGGCTGCTTCTGTGGGGAACCGGAGCCGCTTCCCCCGCCGGGGCAGGGCCAGAGGCCGGCGGCGGCCGGGCGGAGGAACGGCGGGGCTGGGAGCCGGCTGAAGGCGGCGGCGGCGGCGCGGCTGAACCGGCTGAAGAAGAAGCAGTACGTGCTGGGGCTGGAGAGCCGCCTGCAGGGCCTGGCTGCTGAGAACCGGCAGCTGCGGGACCGCAACCGCGGGCTGAGCCGCCGCCTGCGAGAGCTGGAGCGGGAGAGCAGCTACCTGCGGGCCGTGCTGGCTAACCAGAGCGCTCTGGGGCAGCTCCTGAGCCGCTTGGCCGGGATCCGCGCCGGCGGGCTGCAGCTCAGCACCAGCCTCTTCAGGGACACGGGCAGCCCCCGCCGCCATCACCACCACCACCACCTCCAGCCCGCCGGCGAGAGCAGCGACCACGACTACGCCCTGCCCAGCTCCCGGCCTGCCGGCCTGGAGGAGGCGGCGGCGGTGGTGAGGGAGACGGAGGAGGAGTGGGCGGCCCCCGGCGGGATCTGCCTCCACGTGGACCGGGATCAGGTGTCGGTGGAGTTCTGCTCCATCTGTGCTCGGCGAGCAGCGGCCTCCTTCAAAATGTAGGGTCAAGTACCTGCTGCAAGTACTCGTGGGGTTCTCGCCCCTAGGGGCCTCGCGTCGTGGCGGAGGAAGCAGGTGATGGTGCGGAGGAAAAGAATAAATACAGTGGTGACGGGGTGGTATTGGGGGAGATGCAGAGGAGGGGAGCCTGGCACCTAAGTGGCCAGGGTAACAAAAAAAAAAAAATTAAATCTCCATCGGCACGTTGGGAGCCAGATGGTGGCCTCGGTTAAAGGTCATGTAAATCTGGCGTGTGGACGGTAGTGGTCTGAGCCTGTTTGGCGTAAGAGTCGTGCAAAGCTGTGTACAGCAGTGCGATAATTATCGTGCAAACTGACACGCGCATATACATGCAGAGGTGCCGCCAGAGCCCGTTTGCAGCACTTGGGTGAAAAGATCATGCCGACCTGACGCATGAAGGTGTGCTCGGTTCCGCTTCGCAGTTGCCAGTAAAGATAACGTTGACTACCCGGTCTTGAGTCAGATAATGTCTAGCCTGCTTATCCCGAGGAGCCGAAAATGCTTGCTTAGAAAACCAAACCAAAAACTTCATTAAGACATCGTCACTGGACAGACTTAAGAAAATAGTAATGATCGGCAAAAGAAAGCATGCATATAAAATTGTACTGCATCTCAGTTATACATTACTATTAAAACCTCTCTGACAGTTTCTCTTTTAGGTGCTTGCCCTGCCAGGCTCCGTTGTGTAGGGGTTAAAGAACAGTCGTTTTCCACCTCGCAACCTGGTAAGGATCAATATATTCCCATAATGCGGTATCAGACAGCTTGCTTTGCTTAGGCCAGTCTCCTGTAATGACTGGTTCAGGAAGTGATTTCTCTGGTCCTTGGCCTACTCTGCCAAAATGTTTCTAGCTCTGGATGATAACTTACAGTGAAAATTACAATCATGTCATTCTAATTAGCTGTTTTCCTCTTTTCCTTTTATAAATGAATATGCACGTAGTAGCTAATACATGAGCTACATTTTATTTAAAAAGAAATGCTTATGCCATTTGAAATAGGAGTTTTCTATTGAACTAAATAATCTGATGAGCTGAAAGGGGAAAAATGCTAATAAGGGGGATGTGACATGTACAGCCTTTTATCATAGGGGACTGTCCCAAAAGTGTAAGTAAATTGCATTTTAAACGGGGAAAAAAAAAAAAAAAAGGAATTTGTGACCTGTTGGTTTAAAATACTGTCTAGTGTTAGGGATGCACAGTACCTTTAAAAAGTCCTTCTCGAGCTTGCTCTAATTCGTGATGCGGAGTTTTGCCCGATTAAACAGAACCTGAACACTGGTTATATCTGTACAGTGGAATCCTATTGCAGAAGAGTCACTTTTTTTTTTGCATGGATCTCTAACGAGAATTGCGGTTTGAAGAATGCAGTGCATCGAAGTAACTCGTTACTTTAGCCTCCCATAAGTAATCTCTGTGCCCACGCACACTGAAATTCCTATGTTACTTCAAAGTAGCTTTAAATTTTAAAGATATTGCATGTATATGCATGTGCTTAATTTTACTGTAGAGTTCTTAATTTAGCCTCTTACAGTATCCAGAAATCTATAACTTTATATAATTAAGCACAGTTTGGAGATGAGCAAATGTGTATCTTGAGGCTAATGATTTGAAAAATGCTCCATAATTAACTGAGATAGGAGGAAAAAGTAGTTTGACAAACAATAGCGTGTGTTTTCTTGTACTAGTCAGTGTTTCTCCCTATCACAAAAGATGAGTGGGTTGTTTTTTCAGTTGTATTATAATGTTTAGGTTGTTTATATGTATGTCAGTTGGGGGAAGAAGGATTGTGAAAATGATAATATGTAAAGTGAGGTTTCACAAAGAATAGATTTTCCTAAAACAGTTTCATTTATTAACTTCTTTTTTAAAAAAAAGATTCTATTTAGTGTTTCTGAAGTCTTGTTTCTTAAAGCCTTAAATTTTGTGTTTAAGGCTAAGTAGAAGGTGAAAGTGTTTTCTCCCAGTCATTTGCTTTATTGGTGCTAGACCGTATCAACTGTTCATCCGTACAAAAGGAGTTTCATTCTTCTTTGTGAAACATCACTGTGTGATAAAGTATATGTGTATTTAGCATCCTTGTTTTTCTTTATGCTAAAGTGGATTCAGCTGTGTTGGGGCAGAAGAGACGGGACCAGCTGCTGGCCACATTTCCTGCTTTATTTTAAAAGGTAGTATAAGAAATGAGAATAAAGAGGTAACAGGGCTTTTGCTGTCTTTGGTTAAAAACAAAAACAAAAGGTTGAATGCTGGGATCATTTACTGTCATCCAAGATGTTTTTTTTTTAAAAGACAATATCCCATCGAACAGGTTTTACTCCACTGTATGCAGAATTCCATCTGTTCAGGGTATATTGCCAGCACAAAAGAGACTTAGTGGGATACGTGTTACCTTACACCTCTGTGGTGCCATCAATGGGACCGCTCAAAGTTTCAGTCTTAAATTGGGTAACCCTGCTGTAACGGATGGGTTACGCCAGTGCCACAGGAATCAGAGTTAACCGTCAAGACCCATACTGACTGATACGCAAAATGGAAATAATTGAGTTAGATTCAGCCTAGGCTCAACCTGCCTAGCTCAGACTTCATGAACACGCTTCACTTTGAAGTTTAACGTGCTCGATGAAAAGAGAAACGCTAATGTAGCGAGTATGGGATGTTACAATGGCATTTTTACAGTTACTTCAGTGTAGAAGTGTTCTTTAAGTTAACGTAAATATGCATTCTTTCTTTTTGCATCACTGCTAAACGGTAGAGGTCAGGGACGTAGTTCTGGTCTCTGTTGTGAACCTGCACATCGCTCTAGTCATGAAACTACCTGTGAGCTGTGTCTGAGAGTAGCTGATTTTCTGACATGCAAAATGATGTATACCGGTACAAGAACAAGGTCAAGTCCCAAGAGAGTAAGTGGCTGCAGGCATTGCTAGTGCCTACTGAATCATATTTAAACCAAATAGAGGGGAGGAAGTTATTTGAAATTCTAACCGACTGTACTATCTGTATGGTGTATTATTAATGTAGCTTTTTTGAAGTGAAAGCCTTGAAATGACATAACTTAATACTTGAAAATATATTGTAAATGTTTCTTTGTAATTATGTGCCATCCAGATAAGAGTACAATATCATAATAAAATCAGACTTGTTGATCTTTCAACTTATGGGCTCAAATGTTTTTTCATCTTCTTGCTTTAATTGAGTGGTTCATTACACAAAATGGGAAAACGGGAAATGCTGTTGCTCTGTCCACGTGGGCCGTCTGTTGGACAGCAAGATAACATGGATGAGGGTACGAAGGAGAAAGGTTCTCATCTGTCTTTCAAGTTAAGTTTGTGGTGAGGACAAAACAAAGGCGTTATTCCTTGAAACGGAGATAGAGTTGTACTTCTGAGAATCACCACTCCTTGTAGTTTACAGTTGTTTTTCTTTCTTAATATTTTATTAATGTGGCTATGTTTGATGAATAAACCATGGAGGAGCAGAATACTTCCATAAACGCTTCCGTGGTCTATTGGCATCTTCCTCCTTTCCGTCCCAGTTTTAGGTTCTAAAGTTTGATGACTGGTTAATAATATGCTATTAAACCATAATCTTTCATCAAATTGTTATTTCCATGCTAAGCACTGGAGTGAGCGTCACAAAAGGTTTGAGGGTGCTGAAAGTACAGAACATTTTTAAAGCTGCAGAGTGAGCCATGCACTGTACTCTTTGATTTCTGTTAATCTTAAATGCTTTTATCTGTAGAGAGCAGTTTCGAATAGCGTGCTGGCTTTCTAGCATCCAGGCGTTCTACTGCAGGTAGTCTGCAGCTTGATAATAAGGAACATTTCACAAAAAATGTTGCTTAAAAATTCAAAAGCATATTGGCATGCTCTGCCTTTTTGGCCTCCAGTTGTAGGAACTACTCTGTTCAGCGTTGAAATTTGTGTTAAACCGTACGTACCACAGAACCAAGCGCCATCAGCGTTAAACCCCGTGGCTATGCAAGTAGACTTGAAGGCTACTTAGGATTTAAATAAGAAACAATTTCATGCTCAGTCCTTTGTTAGTCCTTTACAGTTTGATTCCAGTGCTGTGACTCTTAGTAACATTCTAAATTAACGTTTCTATCTTTCCTCTGAAGAGCTTAGCAGCATCTGAGAGGAAAAAACAAATGGGTGTCTCTGCGATCTCTGGCTGCCTGGAGGGATGGTATTAAAGTAAATGTAGGGAACCATAGTCCAAAACTTGGCATCTCTTGGTACTTCCAGATCATCAGATTTCTCATGCCGCTTGTCAAAACCGAAATCCGTTCTCCCTGTGAAACGGGTATCAGTTGCAAAACACAAAGGCCTTTTGTAAATTTACTCATTTTTTAAGACTTATGTTCTCTTGAGCTTGTAGTTAGAGGTTTTCTGCTAGAATCAACAATACTGTTCATAGGGACGTATTTGCTTTTGGGCTGTAAATGTCTGAAGGATACGTTAGGTACTGGGGTGGTTCAAATGGGATCTGTGTTTGAAGAACATCCTGTGTAAAACTGCACATTGGCAGTAGCCAGTTCTACAGTTTTTCACCCATTTTAAGCGGGCCATGCAGATTTGGAGAAATAATTCTGCCTTTGCCTTTGCTCATTAGCAGGAGGATGCTGGGAGCTGGACTAGGGCGGGTACATGGGAGATGAGGGTGTGGAATAAATTGTAATGTTGAGAGTCACTGTCAAAAAATGGTACATATAGAAGATAAGAATTAACAGAAATACTAAAAAAGCACTGAATTTATCTACAGCCAGTCTCTCTGGGTTCTTTCGGCAGTAGTTCAGACTTGGGAGTAGTTAAAAGTCCATCACTATAGGTTATATATTAGACACAGGCATTCTAGGAATGCAATAAAAGCTATTGCTGTGATATTGGCTTCTTCCTGCTCACATGGTAGAAGAAAGGATAGAACTAAAACCCGTTCTAACGCAGATTTTCCAACAGGGAGGCAGTGCGTGCAAGGAGTTGGTTACGAACCCCTCGCAAACACTGGCCAAGAACTGGTAAAAGCTCGTCCTTTGCCTTCGTGAGAGCCATAGGAGGTACGTTGTACCCGCCGTACGCAGTAGAGAACGGAAGGAGCGTTTTCAGATTTCCACGAGGGCACACCTTCACACGTGCACTCTAGAACTTACTGACAGCACCTTGGTGTCCTGCTGAATTCTGAAGCAGTCTTTATTCCTTAACTTCCTTTTGAGAACTCTTCCCCCTACCCCCGGCAGCGCCCAGTTGTTTAAGAAGTACACAGGGTACAACTGAAGTTTCCTTTCTTATAAACACCCCCCCTTTCTGGCGCAAGCAGTGTAGAGCTGACCTGTGACCCATGAGGAACGCTTAAAATACATATTTGCAATTTCTGCATTCATCAGTTATGCTGGAAACAAATATTGGTCTTTGCAACTTACTAAAAAAACATTGAGGAATATGATTTTTTTTTTCTTGTTACCTACAATTTTCACCTTTCACCCTAAGAAATTAATATCTAAAAAAATGGGGGTTGTCCAAGTGAGATCACGAAATAATCAGAGCGTGCATTTTGATAACTCTGAGAAAAATTATCACTTGAGTTGATACCAAAATGAAAACAGTGCACGGAATGGAAGATGGTTTTGAATCTCACATTAGGATCCATTTACAATATCTTAACTGTATCTTGTAAAACGCTTGCAATAATCACCGAGCCATTCATTTTCATTCTTAAAAATGCTATTGCGAAATAACAGCTTTATGTTATGTTTTCATTATCACAGATAAGTGGTTCTGTTGGTTAGTGACTTCTGGAGATACCACAATTCGCTCTCTTACAAAATACTTGCTCCGTGAGGATCTCTAAAGTGGGGGTGATGAAGGTAAGGCCAAGACGGCTGTTTAGGTGCAGACCAGTATCACGACACCACACCCTACAGCAATACATTGCCTTCAGGAAAACTAAACTAACTTTACGTAACAACCGCTGCAGATGTAGTCTGTCTTTGCTGCTTCCCTGTACAAATCAGGCCGTTACTCCTGGTTACAGAGAAGCAGGGCGCATGATTTTCCTGCTGTAACAACAAATCTGTTCAGAAAAAGCAGATCAGCATGATGAAACACCTTTAATACATTCTTCCACAGTGCCAGAGCATAAGTTTTAAACCAAGCTAAAAGGGTCTCAATGCTGAATGCTTAATTCTCGTTAATAAGTAAGTATTAATAAATATAAATATATAAAATCTATAAATATATAAAAATCTCAATAAATATATAAGTATTTCCATGTGCATCTCTGGAGATACTAGTATTTTATTGAAGTGTACATACTGTTGACCAGTAATTGTACAGGTTTTACACTCAAGACCGTACATCAGATTGAGATGATTGCTTCTGTAGAAAAATCCCTCATTTAGTTCTCAAACCACAGAATACACTGAAGGTATCTCACACAGTAGGAAAATTAGCAATTTATATTGCTCTAGAACATACAGTTGTTGATGTGAAGACAAGCCTGACTCATAAATGAATTATTCTGGACCACTAATCTTAAAACTAGAGGTAGTGGAGATACCACAGTAACAGCAGCAGCCGTTTGAGGTCTCTGACCACAGTTCCTCACTTCAGGAAAAGACTAATTTCAAGGCAAAGTGGTTACAAGGACAAAGTTTGTTCTGACTGGGTTTTGGTTTGGTTGTTTTTGTGTTTTGGTTTTTTTTTTTTGGTCGCTTGATATATATATGTGCTGGGAAGTCTGACACAAGTATCGCTCCTGGTTGCTCTACAGTGTATAGTGTCACCCTTGTAACAGCCCAAAGGGGGTAATCTTGTGACAGAAGTTCTGTGCCAACAGAATGGAGGAAAGTTCAGGGAGAAAAATACTCACATTTTGAGGAATCTCTAGAAAAACCTTGCCGTGACAATCCTCCCCCCCCTTTTTTTTAAAAAAAAAAAAAAACACAACCAAACCCTACTGTGGTTTGCATTATGAAGAAAACCCCTTTTTCAATTCATTTATACAGCTTCCAAAAGAAGTAGCATCACCTGAGAGCCAAATCCTATGCGGGCAATAGGATTGCACCTCTCCTTATAAAACTGTTGTTCAGGTGTATACCCTAAGCTGGGACGTAATGAAAAACTTAACTTGCATTTAAGTTCAGAACTCAAAAGAATACAAGTGCAGAGCCTTAACTTTGTTTTTCTATTAATACAGACAGCAAGCAACAACTTCTTTCTTTGTTTATTCTGGTTGCTTATCCAAGGCAATTGAGAAGTTGCTTAACTTCAGTCTTGTAACTCTTCAGGATCCCTCCTAGTGTTCATCCGCTCCAGTATTTTGACATATATTCCATGATGTTTAGTGGCAAGATATAATCCAGTTAGAAGCTGTATAACTATACCCAAACTCATCTTTCTAAAGACAGGCTGAGCAGTTGTGAGCCAGTAGCGTAATAGATTTTCTTTCCCTGGCAAGGGAGATGAAGAATACCTAAACAACAAACAGTGGCAGAAACTTACTTTTTTTTTTCCATCCAATTTAAGCGTCAAGATTTAACATTAAAATCATTACAAATATTTAGGTAGCTATTCATTCTTGCCTTCCTCTCCTAAGTTAAATTCACTTGGTGGTACTGAGCTCTCTGGATAAATGCTATAAACCATCCTGACGTCTCACCATCCCCTCGCTGTGCTCTGATCCAG
Source organism: Ibidorhyncha struthersii (assembly GCA_013398815.1). Lineage (NCBI taxonomy): Eukaryota > Metazoa > Chordata > Aves > Charadriiformes > Charadriidae > Ibidorhyncha > Ibidorhyncha struthersii. The sequence goes on along the minus strand of VZSZ01011367.1, from coordinate 769,129 downwards.
TCCACAGAATCCCACCCGTCGGGCAGTTTGGCTGCTGGGCACTGCCTGGGATCAGTAAAGTCTCTCGGCCGTCTGGCCAAGCAGCACCAAACAGCAATCTTCATCGCGTGGCAGGACGGCAGCCACAAATTTCACGTACCCAGGCACATCGTGGGTAGCTTCTAAGGTTCCTGCTCAAGCCAAGTGCTTTACAGTTACCACTTTGCAGATCTTGTTTCACTTCGGGGGCTTGGTGTAGCTCTTACTAACTTTGCCTTGTGATTAGGTGACCTTAACATAAATCCCCTTCCACGTCCTAAAAGCCTACAAGAAGATAGGTGTGCACAGACTAAAAATCCACAGAATTTAAACCGAGAACTGAAGATCCGACGAACAAATAGATTTGACTCACTGCAGGTTAACAAGACGTACCTGGCTGCAAGGCTTGCGTTCACAGGGAGCGCCAGGAAAACGGGATAGAAACCACCCACAACAGCCCCGATCAATCCTCCTCTGACCACAGCACAGACCTCACAGTTCAGCTCGCCTGCACGACAAACAAAAAACATTTCACTGTCTATTCACATAGCTCCCACACAGCCGGAGATCAGCTGCGTGCAGCAACAAGGAAACAGGTGCCTGGCAGAAACGGCCAAGCTCTGCAGGTATGCAAGAAATTTTGAAGAGACTCTTCCTTTTGTGTGTGGGGGGGAAAAAAAAACAACAAAAAAAAGAAGAAATCACTCTTCTTCCAACCCATGAAGAATTTATGGCTCTAAAGCTGACCTTCAAATGAAATCATACAGATGGGGGAAATAACTGCTTTGTTGCAGTCACTTTTACATGACTTTAAGTGAAAAATGCTAAAAATCAGTGATGCGTAACAGATTCTTTTTTTATAAACATATATAAATACACATACGTATCTCCTTTCCCACTCAACTTCAAGAACTCACTGCTGCCCAATGCATGAAGTGATCTGTGTTTTCAAACACTGCTTTACAAACTGAGGGTTTGCAAGATCACTGCAGTTAAAGGCCACCGTTCCGCAGTGAGGAAAAGCTCTCTAGCGTTACACTGCGTACAGAAAGAAAAGCACTTTTGAAAAGACGGAATAATGAGGATTTTACCTGCAAATAAAGGCTCACGCACAAAAACTTCATAAACTGCTGCTGTTGAAAGAAACGGAATGACAGCCATCGGCAAAGCGGACACCAAGGCAGCCTTTCTGACGTGTAGGATGTTCCTGAAGAAGTTATTTGCCGCTAAGCCGCATAAGCTTGAATTTGCTGCAAGGAAGTATGATCCATGATTACAAATGTTCCTGCGAAAGAAGGAAAGTCACTTCAGCAACTGAGAACCGTAAAAAAGTTTGGTTTATTCAGCGCTTCAATTCCAAATATACTACAATAAGAGGTAAGAGAGGCTAATCTCTCGCTGGTGCAAAATGGAGATAACTACTCTGAGAAGTGACCAGTACAGCATCCTTCGCTATATGCCTGCGTTTTCACACACCTCCAGAAGGAAGTAAACAGAAAGGCTGAGAAGGCGTTTCTACAAATTTTTTATTATGGCTAATGGAAACGTCATGAAATTTGCTCTCCTAATCAGCATGTTTCTAAGGAGAATGTTTTCTCAACAGAAATTAAAAAAAAAAAAATGAAAAAAATCTATAATCACAGCTAGCTCCTATAGTTATCCCTGCTTCTAGCCTGCTTACCTAAAAGTATGGATTTAGTTTCAACATGAGAGCTCGCAGAACAGATCAGGTGGGACAACTACGGCAACTGAGATCTCACAATAACGACCTCAGCAGCTGCTGGCGGATCATTTGTTGCGATTCTGTAGGCTGAAGGGCTGTCAGCCTTCCTGGAGCGCGCGAAACACGGGAATGTAAGGTCCTACCTTGCTAGGAGGTTACAACAGTTAAAGGTTACGTACCGGTTCACAGAACTGGAGTTTCTATTTCCGCCTTGGTAACAGAGGGACTGGATTCTGTTATGTACCGTTTTTTTAACACGGGGTTTAGAGCAGCTACTCCTGCTGCAATCTGTAATACGGCGAAGGCAGAATAGAAGGAAGACTGCTCAGCACTTAATATCTTGACAAACAGCTTCCACTCGCGTACCTTCCATCACAGCAGGTAAGGCAGAGAGGGGATGGGAACGCATGCCAGTTTTACAAGCCTGAGGAGTGGTTTGTGATTGATTTCATTTGACCCGCAGAGGAAATTGTGCATTATCTTTAGCATTATACCTGGCACAGAGAGTTGATGAGAGGAAACAACTCTTCGCTTTTTTTTTTTTTTCCCCACAAATCTGAAATGCCTGAAATGACAACTATTGCCAGGCAAAGCAATTAACTGGAAGGCACTCCGATTCTGAGGCTGTGCCAATATTATTATGTTAAAAGTGTATTTTTAAAATGCGTCATAAGTTGGATTTACTGCTAAAGCCCCAAAGAAAATAAAATGCTTAACCCGTCACAAAATTCATGCTAGGCCAAATGTCATATTTATTTGCAGAATTATCAAATGTGACAATCTCTAAACCATTTAGCAATTAAAATACACGATTTTTCAGAATCCACCTATTTAAAACTCTTCCACGTTTTAATGCTTAAAGTAACATTAAGCACTGACAAACCATACAAAAAAGCCTTCAGAGATGTGAGTGTTAATTCTGCAAAACCTAAAACATGAAAAACATCTGACATCAATGAGACCAACTATTTCTCAGTTTGAATAGGAAAATACTTTCGTTCTTGGCACGTATCAGATTTTCAAACAGGAAAACAAGCTACTAACAATTCGATTCTGATGCTATTTAGCAAAAGAACTGGACTGGTCAGATCTCTCTTGCCCTTATTTAGGGGGCATGTTTCTTTTTTGGGGGTTTTAGAAAGGAAGGGGCCTATTTACTTTTCAGATCACCATTCTCCCAATATGGGATGTCATTTGGTTGGTTTGTTTCTATATTAGCTCCCTAGTGTTAAAAACAAGAACTTTGGTGAGCCAGAACTCTCTCGGTCTGACTGTAGGATGTTTCCTCTTCCCTTCCAGCCATTAGTGACCTCCCTTCTGCATACACAAACTTCAAGACCTGGCAGGGCAGTTTCAAATAAAGGCGCACACCCTGACAGCCATTTCTTTCCAAGGCCCAGCAGTCCCTAGGTACCACAGTTTTTATCAAGATGTTACTACCCGACCGCTGAGGAATCTGCCTCCCCCTCAGCTCCCCAGCTCTTCTGGAGAAGTCTTCTGAGTTGAATGTGAGCGCAGCAGATCCCACACAGAGCTGCACCACTGCCTGTAATGGGAGCGATAAAGCCCTGTCCCTGTTCTTTCTCACCTGTGTGGAGAGGCCTTGGCAGTTTTTTCAGCCAGCAATTAATTTCTATTAAAAATAAAATAAAATCAAAGAAGCTTCCGATTGCTCTTATTTATACAAAATTTATCCAAGATGATACACACATGCCAACAGCAGCTTACAGAACCGGTTCGGGTTCAGTAAGGTTTTTGTGGTGAAACGCAGTATCACGAAACACAAAAAGGTTGTTTGCGAGGCCCAGAAGGCTGTTTTTGCGCTGCACAGAACCCCGCTGGTGAGCCTGCATGACTCTGGCTGACTCGTCCCCCACCACCTGGACACCTCCGTCTCGCCTTCCTGAAACGCAGAAACCAGCAGGTTGGTGCTCACTCAGTTCTGGCCCCAGGCCAGCCCTGCTGGACACAAGATGACTCCTGCGGAACCACAGGTGTCCGCCTTATGCTCGCCAACATCTCAGTTTCCTAGAAAATTTATTCGCTCCAGCACAGGACTGTACGAACGCTCAGAGCCAGTCAGGGCCGATCAGCCATCCCAGACCGTTAAGCACTGGGGAGCACGCGCCAGAAACCAGCTGAGCAGGACCAGAGAGAACAGTGAACTAACCACACTTAAAAAACGCAAAACAAGTTTTCTGTTCTAGACAGTAATAAGCATCTTCACAATTAAATATTTTTGTAACTGCAAGGAAGATTTGCAATACAAGAGTAAGGGAAAAGAAAAGCCTCCAAAAGACTTGAAATACTTGATGCACTTATCTTCATTTATTTTACCAGCACTTACTGATCTGCTTTAGGAAGCTCATTGAGCATCTTTTGTATGATTTCCATCCGCTTAAATCTTTCCAAATATAGTCTGTGCTGCAGAGAATCTAGTTCAAGAAACTCTCTTCCTGTCATCTTGAAGTCCTGGATGATAAGGAACAAACAAACAAATGTAATCAAAGTTACACAGCCCCAGTATCTATCAAATAACCTTTTAGACTCTCTTGGCACTACGCAAACACAAATGCATTTCCTATTTTTCACGGCAGAGTTTTCAGATGCAAAGGGCACAATCCAGCTACAGAAGTCTATGATATTTATGACTACAGGAACCCAACCAAACTGCTTTCTTTAACGATGTTGCAGCTGTGGTTCGACAATCGCTTTAAGCCAACTTAAGTACTCGCTGTGATGAAAACTGATGGTCTCACCCTCCACACACTCCTGCCCAAGCACCTCCCACCCTGGGGCCATACAGCAGCTTGGATCAGGAAACACACAGATGAAAACTGCTCCGAGGAACAACGGGATATTTTTTTTCCAGCCGGATCACCTTCTAACACAATGATCCCTAATGCTAGCAGCACAATGGAAGACACTAATGGACAACGATTTTGGCAATACTCCAGGTTTAAATTGACTTAACTGTCAAACTGGTAAGGACAAAAACTCCAAATAAATCCATACTTTGTAAAGATTTAAAGAAATCATGAAGATACCTACTCTGCTTTTGTATTCCACACCTAAGGAAGCTTTTTATTGGTACTCTTAGCCAGAGCCACGTATCAAGTCAGGAAGCATACAGTTATTTACATGGCAAGGTTTTGGTAGCCAGGGGGCTACAGGAGTGGCTGCTGTGAGAAGACGCCAGAAGCTGCTCCCATGTCCGACAGAGCCAATGCCAGCCGGCTCCAAAACACCCACCGCTGCCCAAAGCGGAGTCCATCAGCAACACTGATAACACCTCTGGGATAACATAGTTAAGAAAGGGAAAAATTGCTGCACAACAGCAGCTGAGACGGAGGAGTGAGTGAGAATACGTGAGAGCAACAGCTCTGCGGACAGCAAGGTCAGTGAAGAAGCAGGGGAGGAGGTGCTCCAGCTGCTGGAGCAGAGATTCCCCTGCAGCCCGTGACGAAGACCATGGTGAGGCAGGCTGTCCCCTGCTGCCCATGGAGGTCCGCAGTGGAGCAGATATCCACCTGCAGCCCATGGAGGACCCCACACCAGAGCAGGTGGGGGCCAAAGGAGGCTGTGACCCTGTGGAGAGCCCACGCGGGAGCACGGTCCTGGCAGGACCTGTGGCCCCGTGGAGAGAGGAGCCCACGCTGGAGCAGGTTTGCTGGCAGGACCTGCGACCCCATGGGGGACCCACACAGAAGCAGAGTGTGAGGATTCCTCCCCCTGAGGAGGAAAGAGCAGCAGAGGCAACATGTGATGAACTGACCACAACCCCCATTCCCTGACCCCCTGCGCTGCTGAGGGGGAGGAGGTGGAGTAACTGGGAGTGATGTTGAGCCCAGGAAAAAGGGAGGGGTGGGGGCACAGTGTTTTAAGATTGTTCTTATTTCTCATTATCCTATTTTGTTTAATTGGCAATAAATTAAATTAATTTCCCCAAAGTCTAGTCTGTTTTGTCCATAATGGTAATTGGTGAGCGATCTCTCCCTGTCTTTATCTTGACCCACCAGCTTTTCATCGTATCTTCTCCCCTTGTCCCACTGATGGAGGGGGGAGCGAGAGGGCAGCTCGGTGCACACCGAAATCAACCCACCACGACAGCTTTTGATTAAACCTGGTTATTTAGTGACTCGAATGCTTTTTCTAGATGTTTCTCCCCAGAGGAAAGTTTCCCAGACTGACTTTGCTAGCCGTACTTACCTTAAGTTTCGGTTATACCTTGACACCTGTGTCCCACAGCCTGTCTGTGGGATGGCGCTTGCCTCGACGCGGGATGCGGGACAAGCAGCAGGGCCTCACCGGGCACCGGGGGGG
>VZSZ01011367.1:745895-762205 GCA_013398815.1 Ibidorhyncha struthersii | reverse complement strand
CTCCACCAGCTCTTTTGTGCTCCCTGTCCCCATCCAGCCCCCCCCCATCGCCCGGGCTGCGCCTCGCTTCATCTCACCTCCATCCCCTCCCTCATCCCCTCGGCTCCTGCCTCAGCAACCCGGGGGAAATCCCTCTCTTCCTAAAGCCGAGGCCCCTCCGGTTCACCTGCGCCCCGTCCCAGCCCTCTCTGCCGTGTCCCGCTTCAGAAAGCAACAGACGGTCCCTGTTGGATCGGGAGAGGCGAGGAGGGAGGGCAGAGTCCCCGCTGGGAGGGGAGCGGGGACAGACAGATCCCGATTGTGAACATTAAAGAGCAAAACAAGAGCCGCCCCCTTCACAAATACAGTTTCCATCTCCTAAAGAAGACGATGCAAAGCAAAGCCCTGTCATGCGTGCACCGCAGCTCCTCGTGCGGGGAAGGGAAGCGTTTGGAGCTTGTCCACCTTTTTCATACTTTTTCCTAACGAGCTAGACGAGGAGAATCTATCCCGTTTCCGTTTCTCTCTTTTTGGTTATTTTTTTTTTTTTTTTCCAGAAAAAGAGTGAGAGAGAGAGGCTCGTACTGAAGCCAACCAGCTGCGCTTCTGAGTGGGAAACTCTGGACTGATCTCGTGGCTTGCTCTTTATTTCATTAATACTTCACTAGCTCTGAAAATGAACCTTTTTTGAAGCTCTTCTAACTCTCCTTACTCCTCTTTCACGAGGTGGCTGCTGGGCAAGGGAAGAAATGGCATGAGGTAAATGACTCCCGTCTAAGAGCAATCTGCTTTGCCAAAGTGCCCAGGGAGCAGCACTGTCACTTTAATAATTCCAGGTCAAGGGATTGCTTTCCTCGTTTTCAATCCTCTCTTTTAATACATGGGAGGATCAGAGGGACATTAAAGACCGTAAGGCTGGGTGGCTCGCAGATAATAAAAATGAAAGTGACTGGCCAGTGACTTCTGTTGGGTAAGAGGGTGACGTTTGAAGGCTGTTGTCTGGTGAGGAAAAAGGGACCTTTTCAGTCTGCTGTGTAGTCACCTAATACATAGCTAGCAAAATTCATTCAAGAAGTGAAAGAAGTGTAAAGAGTCACTTTGGATTGTTTTTGTCTTCCTCATTGTTTGGATTATTTGGGAGTTTTTGTCCTGCCAATAATATATTTTTGAGCATGTATAGGTGGAGTATTAAGACAGCTGCCTAGAGATGGACTGTGCCTTAATTGTATTACATAAAATCTTTTAATTTTCAAACTTTTCTGCCGGAAGAGGAGTTATAATAAGGTTTTATATTGCCAAGGAACATTCTCTCTTGTATTTTTATAGATTCAAATATATTTTAAAGAAATTGAGAACATCTCTTAAAAAATCAAAAGGCTTCTTTTTTCCCTTTTTTTTTTCCTTATTTCTGGAAAGCATCGGAAGTCCAATACAAGCAAACAGCAAGTATTGATAGAAATGAAGATTGAAGCTGCATTTCCTAACTGAACTGTAAAAGTGTTTTGCAATAGATAGCCAGTTCCTGACCTCGCAAAGTGTTCCAGTAGTGCATCGTTAATACCTGTAAAAAAGTGCTTGCAACCAGATTCAGAAATAGGAAGAAGAATGCCAGTCAAGAAGAAAGGTGGGCTATGAAGCTTCATATCTCATATTCTGTCCCCATTTTGTTAGATTGTTGATTTCTAGTGCTTACAATTTCAAATTAAAAGTGTTTTAATGGGGGATTGAAATGGTTTTTCTTTTGCGCTGAAAATGGGAGAAAAATCTGTGCACTTACAATAATATTAAAAAGCATTTTAATGCCATGTTTTAAGACTTGTCATGTCAAATTTGGCCTCAAATAGTTATTTTGTAAAGATCAGCCATCAGAGATCTTGAACAGACACCAAGAGAAAAGCTTGGCATTTAATTTTGTGAGAAGCCTTTTTTACAAACGCTACTGAATTTTAAAATCATAGGTTTAGTCAATTATCTATTCTTTACACGTTTGGCGGATAAACATCGGCCATCAGTGGCAGCATAAATAAATAACAAAGTTTCAAGGCTAATTTTAAATAAAAGTTATGCGAGTTGTGTTTTAAAGGCGATTTGAACGTGTTTTTTCTAAATGTGATTTTAACTATCTTTGATTTCCATGCTTTAATACAACATAAAAGTACATTTAAGAAAAGATGACCAGTCTTACATTTTGCCCCTTCTCCTAAAGTTTGTGATTGCAGCAAGTATAGAAGCAGCTTTGGAAAATGGGGTTTCCGGTGTTCAAACAAGAGCTGGGGAATATATGAGGGCAAATTCTTACTCTGAAAACACTTGTAGACCTTAGGTTATGTCTGGTTCCTTGCAAATGTGACACCGATTTAAAATTTCAGAATATGCTAATAAAATAAATGTCACATGAACCTTTTCTATTCGGCTCATCTGTCCAGATGTCCCTGGATCTGATATATTCCCGGATCTGATGATACCAAAACGTGGGGGAAGAAACGAAAAGTGAATGTTACAGAAGAGAAATGGGGATATAGTCGGTGTGACTGTGGATTCTTTTCCTTGTAGGAAGTATCAGTTATAAGTTAGCATTTACTATGTAAATAATGATAAAAACACGCAGATTGCTACAATTATTTTTATACGAACAACAATAAATGGGATTTTGTGATTGTATTTTAACATGACAGTGTAGAAACAAATTTTCAAAACTGAAATATTTTAATGAATTGTATTGTCATTCATGTAGTTACAATTATGTGTAGTAAAGATGGGAACATGGATGGAGGAGTACCATCCCTTGATAATTCATCCTGCTGTGCTGGAAACGTGTCACCCTGATGTACTGGTGAGGCTTGCGTACTCTACCTGTTTACAGAAGGAAAATTAAGACTGTCTTTTCATATTTTAAGTCTTAATCCTGAATTAGGTGATTTACACTAAGGATGTTTCTGTGCCAGATGTCTAGCTGTAATTCAGTTTCAAAATACTTGCTGCAGGATTTTTTGGGGTGAAATCTTACGGGCTCCTTTGTGCAGGAAGTTAAATTGTCAATCATAGTGGTCCCTTCTGGCCTTAAAAATCTGTGGATTTCCTGTTTGTTTCAAGACAGTCTGGGTCAGTCTTAATGTACCTCAAGGCTTTAACTTCTTCTTCTGTTTTATGAGGATATGTATTTTGACAATTTTAAAATCCTCCTTGAAATACTGTAAACTGTCACGTCAATCAGTGTACTGAAGTTGCCAGTGTGAATGTATTTGAGTATTAGAAGGATATTTTTAAAAATGTATTTAAGCATGTAAATTGCAGGATTAAAAATGTTACCGAATCAGCAACTTTATTATTATTTGGAATGACTTAGTTTTTCTAGTTCATGCAATAGACTTTAACTTTCTAAATGTAATTAAAAGCATGCTGGCAACTTGAAACATGCTCCATTAAAAAAAACCAACACCAAATCTGCTATTGTTACAAGTAATCACTAATACTCCTATGAATATTAGGGAGAGTGAGGGGATTTTTCCCTGTTTTTTTTTTCCCCCTGTTTATTTGCTTTATGGTTTTGACAGCACTCTATGTCTAACTAGTTTCATATTGCTGTTGATGATTTATTTTCCTTTTCTGTTCTTATGTAGTTGGGAGTTCATGTCTACTGTCTTTCCCATCCATGCCATCTATAGAAATCTCAGTGGGATAATCTATTTTAGGCTGTGCAAAAGTATGTATTTCAATATCAGCATTAAGGACAGGATTCTCTCTCTCCCTTTCAGCACTTCTTTATGTGTTGCTATTTTGGATTTGATCAAAATATTCTTCTAAAATCAGTATTGAGACAGAAAAACCTGTAAAAACAAGTTTTGAAATATCCCGGTATTTATCACTGGAAGTTGTTACCAAGCGCTGCTTTCTTTGGCATTGCCCAGTTCTGGGTCTTTCTAAGAACAGTGAATGCATTTTGAGAATTCGCCTTTGAAAGAGCTCTCAGATCAAGTACTGGTCTTCAAATTTCAGATAGCTTTGGACCCAATGGACACTTTACCTTACTGCTTGATACGATGTCTGCCATCTTGCTTTTAAAAGTCTAGGCCTGTGGAGTCAGGAAAAAAAATAGTTTACTTAATTGTAAAAACCACACAACTTAGAGGAAGCATTGATTTCTTATGGATGTGGAGAAAAAGGCTTGCTCCTGGTTCTGATCGTGTTGGTGACAGTATGTGATTGCCCTTGCCTGATGTGCTAGAGTGAAAGGATTGTGTTTTCTCGCTTCGTTCTGGAGGGAAATAAGGCTCCCCATTCCCAAGAATATTCACAGAATTGGCATGCTTGCTGTCAGTCTCAGGGGAAAAAAAAAAAAAGAAGGAAAAAGAAAAAGAAAAAGAAAAAGAAAAAGAAAAAGAAAAAGAAAAAGAAAAAGCAAGGCTGGAAAGGGAGAGGGGCGTACCCTGCAGGCGTTGAACGTGCTCCCGTTAGATAAGGGCTGAGACATTGTATGGATTATTGGACTATTGCTGTGTGGCTGAACAAATGGCTGTTCTCTGGTTTTTGGTTGCTCGTCTTTCATTTAAGTACGCTTACAATTTTAAAACAAATCAGGCATTTGATTTTAGTTACAAAATTATTTGTTGGACAGTGCCATTTGGAGATGATATGGGATGAATAAATTTGAGAAGTAATTAAATTCATTATTTTCACTTAATTTTTACTTTACTTTTACAAAAAAAAGAGGATGTGTTTGAATACAACTATACATAATAAATTTATGGAACTTCTTGAGGAAAACTTCGCTTCAAAGTAAAATAGTACTACCATACAGAAGAACTGAAGTCAGGTTTTTGTATGTATTTAGATGTCTTCTCTCCCTTCCTCCCTGAGTTATTAGCCGAGTTGATTTGTGTTAACTGGATATATTTAGATCTGTAATTGCATATATTTTGGATTCATCTGCAGAACAGTTAAGAGCATAAAATGTTACTGTAATTCATTCATGTCTTTCACAGTGACGGAAAGAACTAATTAGATCCATACTCCTCTGTGATGGAGACCAGATTCCAGTTTTGGAACCCTGCTTGTGATTCACACAGAGATGGCAGGAACCCCCACGTCTAGATGCCTGGCTGCACATGTGCCTCTAGACTAACCCTGCCACCATCTTTACGCACCTAGCTATGTCTAGGCAGTAAGAGATACCTGAATGTTGGGATTTGTACTGCCCTCATCTCGCTTTCCATCTCTGAGAGTGAGAGGAATTCTATTTTTAGCCGGATGAAACCTGTGGGCTGCTATTAATACCATCTCGACTCACTCCACCTTGTAGCCAGTTGATAAAGGCGTGCTGATTCTGTTTGTCATGGAATAACTTTTTTCATCATACCTTTTATATAAAGAAATGCTTTCAGGGACATGTTTTATTAAGCACATCAATGTCAAGAATTAAAAAGTCTCAATCTCATCCCACGTGGACTACTTCTGTGCCATTTAGAAGACTCTGACAGATATGCTTTATGGAATGATAGATTTTGTAGCGGTAATGCTAACTTTATGTGGCTGGTCTGTTGAAAGGAAGGGGTTTAAAACAACTCAGCAGGAACTTTTTAAAGCAAAGTTCATAAAGGACCAGACAAAGCTAGCTCCCATTAATGCATTGGAGTTCTTCATGCCCGAAATCTCTTTAAAACTAGTGACTTCTTTTTAGATTACAAAATTTAAATTTAGGATCATAACTTTTTGTGCTGAAAATTCTTAGTCAATGTGGTTGTAGGATCCTTACAGCAGGAAACCCAGTGTGTATTGGAGAGTTTTTTCCCCCTTTTACTTCTAATAACTCATTGGTGTTACCGGGTTTTTGTCCTTTCAATTGCTGAATAAGAATTCTCAAATAAGTACATGGCTAAAAGGCCAAATTTTTCAGTCTTAAGTTCTGCTGAACTACCTCTCAGTTTGTACAGTGGATTGAATGGGAGCAGTGCAAAGTTGTAGGTTATGTTTAAAGACTGGGGAAAGAAGAATTTTAGTTTTCCAAGAGTTAAAGAAACAAGTGGCGGAAAATTGCTATCTAAACTTTAACCAACTTTCACCTTAAAGCTTTGATTTAAAGGTGTAGCTGCTTTTATGGCAGTAATCTTTTCCCAGCCAGACACTGTTTCCTCTGTGAGAAACAGTGAGATATTTTGCACACAAAAGAACTATAGGAGCAGGCATTATGCAGAAGAAGTCTTTGTTATATGAAGCCACACTAACTCGCTTGCCTCAGTTAGATGATGTCTCAGACTCTCATATAAATTTTAGTGGAAAAACTGTCTCCTTATCTGAGATATTTATGAGAGCTGACGTTGTGTGTTCCATGAGTGCTATAAATTAACACTATTCATTACTTTTGTGGGGAAAAACGTGTTACAAATTATTGTACTGTTAGTCACTAGAACTGCAGACAACCATAGCGTTGACACAGACACAAGAGGCAGATGTGCATCCTCTCCTCCATTCCTGCTATATGCCGGTTGCACTCAATAGAAGGAAAGGTGTCTTGTGTTATAAGCACATTTTTTTTCCTTCTCATCCTCTCTTCTTTCCTTCTGAATTTGTTCCAGATGGTCAAGTTAGATGTTAGAGGATGACCATGGAGAAAAAGCTGAATTTGTAACTACTGGCCAGCGTGATAAAAGATGATTTTGCAGTCCCTGCTTCAGCAAAATGAGAAAAATCTGCCTTACTCAGGTTTGCTTATTTTGGTCAGGTCATACCAGGTTCTTGCATTTTACAAGTATTTAAGGTCTGTTTCACTATGATATCTTCTTGTATTATCTGTAGGTTAAAACAGTGCCAAACAACATCTTTATAAAAGTAAAGGCCGTGTTTTCTCTTGCTATATTTATCCCAGCGATAGCCAGGGAAGCTGCCTTGACCTGATGGGTGATGACAGTAGTAACCAACATACACAAAATATGTGATGAAGCCATTTGCTTTTTAATGGCTGTGGTCTAGAGGAGATTTTGGTGGCATTAAACTCTCTTCGCCAGGACAAGTTAGAGCAAATGTCCTTAAGTCTGTCTTCACTTTTGGGATGAAAAGGTCAGTGCTTCCTTCAAAACACGTTTGTTGGGGAATTGAATCCTGTAGAGTTTCCTGGAAAGAGGGAAACAATTTAGGGGTTTACAAACAGAAACCAATATTTTATGTTTTACAGTGCTTTTCTCTCCGCTGGCTGTAGGGCATGTATCACATGATGCTGTAGTGGAATAATTCAAGTCGTCTTCCACTTCAGTCCTAGGCGTTGTGCACTACCGTAATGCTGCCTGGCAGATGGATGCCTGCTGAGCTGTGCTCTTAACAAAAAAACCCAAACCACCCCAAAACACCACAAATAAACCCCAACCAAACTTTGCAGATCTACAGATTCAATTGTTTAATGTCCAAAATGTAGGATTCATTTTCTGTTGTTGCCTGGAGGCATGTGTTTTGTTTATCGACTCTGAGACTGGTCTAATACAAAGGTTCTTAAATGAAAAGTTCCAAAATGAATGTGAGGAAATGTAAGACCACAACGCATATTTTGGTAATAAATGCGATTTAATCTCATTCCTTTTTTTTTTTTTTTTCATCTCTAGAAAGATGTCGGTATTACTGAATTAGATCTGAATTTTCTTAATTCCACATTTTTTTCTTTCGTGTGAAATTATATTTCTCTATCAGCTTGGAAGTTATTTATTCCAGAACAGACATCTTTTTGTTAGCTTTCTGTCTCATTCCAATTTTCACATTTAGGATAATTTTGATGTCGAATGTTCTCTTAAAGCAAAAAAAAACCCCAAACAACCAACAAATACACAGCAGCTGTAATTAAGTGTATAACTTCTGGCTTTTACTCTTGTAACTATACATGAAGTCACACTAGTTTTGTGTATTACATGCAATTAGATTGTAAGCTCTTCAAAGCAGGGCTCTTTAATAATTTTACACTGTTAAGATGTCAATTTACATTTATTCTGCTGCATAAAAAGGAGGTTTTCATTTGGTGCTACATCATTTTGGTGGTTTGTGGCTTCATTTTTCATTCTGTCTTCATATTTGCGTTGTTGATTTAGTGTTTTAACACCTTGATTTTAACATTGTGACACTTGAAAGGCACAAACAAGAAGTTCAGGCGAAGCTACTTACATTTGCGAGATTTCTGTAGTTTTAGAAGGAGCCTCAGGAGCCCAGGATCTGCTCGCTCTGGCGTCTGAGACACCAACAGTCTGTGTAGCCAGGTCAAGAAATTTGAGAAAGGATCACTAACGAGCAGGCTCCATACTACCTTCAATGCGGCTGGGAAAAAAAGCTCACTGAAAAAAAAGAATGGCCCTGGTGGGGTTAGCAGCTGATATCAGCAGTTGCTAAAGCCCTTCTGTGGTCCCTGAAGAGAAGTGATGTGGTAGGAAGAATCCAGGTGCCAGAGCGAGCCATTGAAAATGAAGAAGTAAGTGGACTCTTCCTTATCATGGTAAAGTGTGACTCGTAAGACGAACAGATTACACGCTAAATACTAAGTATTTTTTTCAAGATTTAATTGTAGTTTACGGGAAGGGGTGAGTAGAGGAGGGGTATCTGTGGGATTGCAGGGGTCAGATATTCCCATCTGGGACACTGAAGCCGGAATGCACCTTGGTTTTCAAGATGCTTTCTGATAAGTAGAAAAGCTGGAGAAAAGTTTGTGATTTTATGCTGAGCCAGTCACTAGCTGATCTTTATATAGTTATCCTATTGCTCGGGTAAGTACGGTTCATCAAGTTCAAAATATTTAAAGCTAAAAAATATGTAAAGGCAGCAGTTAAACAGAATGGATGTATGGTTACATCTTGTAAAATGAAGCGTAAAGATACTTAGACAACAACCTTACATCATTAATAACTGAAATTTTTCTTAAGAAGCCATTTTTCCTTACAGTAAATTAGACAAAAAGTCTGATTCTGACCAAACAAGCTAAAAAAGAATCCAAGCACTTATTTGTTATCATTGCTTCCCAGGTCATTTGTGTGTGTGTGTTGTGTTCCATAACGCTGATGCTGCTCCTGTCCAGCTTCATCCACCAGTCTGCGTTCTGTGGCGTTACTAGGTCTTCAGCTGGAGTTTAGAGATTGTGCTTTAAGATAAATTTAATTCCAGAAAAGAGAATAAGAGGCTTTGGAAATGTGAACCGTGGACAAAAGTTGTAGGGACTGAAACCGTTTAGCCTGGAAAAACGGGAGACTGAGGAGGGGAGGGACATGACAAGTCCCACAGTGTAGAGAGACTATAAAGGGAATAATGGTGGTTTGCTCTCCACATCAACATCTGGAGGACAAGAAGTCGTTGTCCTGATTTATAACAAACAAGATGGAAATTATATAGTAGAAAAAAACACTAGGACCTTCAAGCACTGATTCAGACGGTGAGGGATCTTATGGATTTCGTAGGAGGTTCCCACTGCAGTCAGACAGGCATCTGTGGGATGGACGGAAGTCTGGGTCCTGCACAGCAGGGAGGCAAACTGAAAACCTAACAGGGCTCCTCCGGGCTCTATCTGTCTGTAATTTCTTTTTCTCAGAGAATTCAGCTGACAGGTCACAGCGTAACGCATGCCCTTCAAAGCAATCTGACTTGCAGAGCATTTAGCCCTCCTCGTTGCATCATCTGCACAAATCAATATTCTGTAACGGGAGTCCGCTGTGCGACTTCGGCCGTTTGATTGCTGCCTTTCGCACTGCCTGCTTGGGCGGCTGCACGTTAACACTGCCCAGTGCAGAGCTGCCCGTCCTCCTTACTCTAGTCCAGTTTCCCTTGGCGTTTGGGTGCCTGGTTTCCCCTTAATATACCTGAGCATATAATATTGCCTCGTTCTGTGAAATTTGCTGTTGTACTTGCGTAGCGGTTCTTCTCACAGACTATATCTGGCCCATTTCTTGTCTGCTGACAGCATCGAGGTCTAGAATAACATCCCTTCACAACAAAACTGTTCCTAAATTTGTGTTTTGCAGGAAAGCAGTCTGTGCAGAAAATTCGCCAAGGCTATGGTTAATTTAGGGATGTTGCACTTCTTTTTATGGTTAACGGAGATTGAGGGCAACTCAGAACACGACCTCATCTTTAAATATCGTTCCTTGAAAGAGTCTCTCCGCTGACCCAAGATTAATCTTCACAGACCATGTGTCCGACTCCTCTGTATGCTACTCTCGTTCCTAAAAGCTGAAACGCCAGAAATAAGCCTGCCTGGTGATCCCTTAAATTATTAACATCCCCCTCGCCCTCCGCTTTTTCTGTCCGCTTGTTTTCCCTAGGAGGACAGAAGGTGGGTAAACGTGTCATGCATACTCTCAGGAGCTGTTATTTTTAACCCTTTTCCTTGTTTGTTGTGAGTGCTCATCACACCGGGTGATAGTATTCGTCACCTACGTAATGCCGTATGTTTCCTCAAGGTTGCATGACCCGTATGTTGCCTTTTCTTGGTTGTTCGTTAGAGTCCTGTTGTGGGTATGAGGGGCCCGAGATGCTGAGAGCTTTCTGGTTTGTACAGGGCCACATATTCCCTGTCTGCTCTCCCTCTGTGCAATCTGCTAGATTAATTTGCGTCTCATGCTGATGTTTGTATGTAGATATTTTATGATTGTCATTTGTCCAACAGTTCTCTAGCCTTTTGAAGCAGTGGAGCCTACAGCTTGTGTTTTCCTCAACCATCTTAGTGTACCGTTTCTTGTGTTTCTTTGTCAAATGTAACTGTCTTGCACCTCCTCTGTGTGCACAGAGCATTGCGTATTAACAGGATTTATTCCTTTGTGTTTGCTGTTGTCTGTGAGATTAAGAAAGGTAAACGAGTTACTGATGGCTTCGGTGTGGACCAGTCCCAAGGCAGCTTGCCTGGAAATTTCTTATAAACTACTCCATCCCCTCCCGTTAGTCTGTAACAACTAATTTTAATTTTTTGAGCTTTCCAGAGCAGAGGATCAAATCAAGAGATCCTAAAGTAATTGAGGCAGGGAACAGCGTTTGCTCACACCTCTGGCTTTGTTTAGAACAAAGCTGTGAACTCTCCAAAGGTAAAAGTAGTTTTTGAGATCTTCTAAAGTTATCAAAGTTCACTGAGAAAACTTCCTTGCTCTCTTTCCCGGTGCTCTGATTGCATTTCTCACTTCTATTTTGGCTGGTGTGTTTTTCCTCCCCCATTCTTCATGCCTTTTCCAGCTTCAGTGCCCTACATTTTTCCATTTCTGGTTCTGCAGAAGCTGAAAAGGGTCTCCTGAAATGTGTTGGTGTGTTTTTCTTTAGAAAGACACCTGTGCCATAGACTTTGCAACTCACAAAATAATCTAATCAAAATCCCTCTTAGGAAAGGGAGCAGATGCAATTAGAGGAAAAAAAAAAAAAGATAAATTGAAGTTAAAACCCCCTTAATCTTACCAACTCAGTTAGGGTTGGAGCTCAACTTATGTTAAACATCTGTCACTGATGAAACAATAATATTTTTAATTTCTTTTAAATGAACATTTTCCCATACTGTTAAACTCCAAAGTCTTTTCATTCACAAACTCTCGTGCCAATGGGAGGAAAGAAATGCAAATATGATCCTAAGCTTACCAACAGGCTGCTGTGGGCTTGATGTTCCCTGAGAGGCAGTGGCTGCCTGATACCACCTTGTGCTGGCGCAGGGCACGGTTAACCAGCTGACTCTCATTTCTTCCACGTGCAAGGCAGAAGTTTCCAGCTCTTGACCAGTTTGGATTCGTATTTGCTTTTTTTTTCCTCTCCATATTCTGAGTTAGCTTGCTTCATAGCAGGAGCTGGGTGACAGGGTCGTACCCCTACGGGAGGCAGCAGCAGTTCTCAGCGGACTTCAAAGCATAGCAATTTGTCCGCCAAACCAGGCTTTGGTCCTGGCCAGTATTGTATACTGGTCCATATAGAGTTCAGCCTATACGGCTTTATTGTGGCAGAAGGAGCTCTAAGGGCTTGAACGTAGGTATGGAACAGCATCTGCCTGAATTATGTGGTGCTTCCATCATCTGTTTGTTTGGTTTGAATCATCATCATTCAACATACCCCGGGTTGAGGAATTTTGAGAATGGAACTTCTTGGAGCTTCTGATTTTGGTCCACTTTTATCTTTCTCCTATAGTTTCAATTAATCCTGTTAGTCAAATCTTTCCCAATTTAATTATTGAAATTCATAGATCTTCCTAAATTATCTTCAAATCTAATATATTTCATTAATCTAAAGGATAAATGGTTTAGATAACATCTGGGAGATATTTAGGAAAACAGTTTCCTGTATCCTATAGCTGTTCCCGTAGACCTCGTGTTGTGGGAACTGCCACGTGGGGTATGGCTGTGTCATCCTCTGCCCCATATGAAGGCACAGTACGTATCAAAGACTTTCTAATCAATGCAGCTGTCCCCATACCACCAGAGCTGCCGTGCTTCAACCCTACCAGTGCTATACTTTAAATGCCACAGTAAGCACAGTTAGATGAACTCAAATGGCATGCAAGTGAAGCCCAATCCCGCTGCCTTCAAGCAAGCGCAGCTCCCAGGGGTGTTTATGTTTTGTGTAAGTAAACAGTTGAGCATTGGAGCTGGAGGGTCAAACTACCGTACAGGTATTTCAAAGTACACCGTGGAGCTTGTTCCTCTGTAGTGCTGCAGCTGCGTAGTTGTTTAGATCAGTGTAAAGTGTACTTAAAATAATGACAGTCTGATTTCACAGCATTTATGTGCTTTTTTTTACTCACTCGGCAGTTGTACGGGTGTCCTCCCAAGCACCATGCCGCTGCGCCGTGTGAGCACGTAACTCAGTTTTTGTAGTTTTTTTCAGCCACTGAAATACGTTCATGTAATCAAAAGCAGAGTGCCCGCCTGTTACACTCTTTCTGAAAAAACTCAAGTTCATTTTTTTCTGTGTCGCCTTGCCTGTATGGAGTTTCAGGGATTCTAAGATGTTCTCACAAAAAATAAGAGCATTGCAAAAACCCAGAAATAAACCAGGAGAGGAAGGGAATCCTTGTACTTTAAGGTACTGGTTAGTATTGCAAGTGGCATCCAAATCTTGGCTATGGACCCTGGGAAATAGCTAAGCTAGAGTTGATTTTGACATCAGTGGATGATAAATTAATTGCAGAATTTCCTTTCTTGCTTTTACATATGTGTAATTATGACATTTAGTCTTTCATATGTTTAGCTTGAATTTTAAGACCAATGTTTTAAGAAACAATTGTCTGCTGGTGAGAAGTCCATGTCTCCTGATAGGCACTCCACATCATTACTTTGTGCCTGCTTGTATGTATGGCTTCATTTCTTCTTGACACTATCCCTGGAAAACCTCTTCTTTGTGAGCTACACTGAAGCTATGTTTCATTCAAATATAACTTGGGTTGTATTAACAACGCATTTTCTATATAATTTTATTTTGTATTTCATCAGATGTATAAGCATTGAACCAACAGATGTTCTGGCTCTACAGTGTAGCTGTCTATTTACAGAGCTTTAAAAATCTACGTTACATAAAAGTGTGTCTATAAAGTGTGGGGACTAGAAAGTGTGGATTATTCTCTAACGATCCCATCCAGAACAGTAACTCCAAGGAAAAGTTTTGCCTTTTTTTTTTTTTTTAATTTTTGATGAGACTCATTCTGTAGAAGAAAAATTAAATAATATCTTGTGTGATAAAACTTTAGGTTATTTCAGGGATAAAACAGTTTTCCAAAGAAATCCAACAAGCAAAGTTACTGATCTACAGTTTTCTTTCTGTATCACATATCTCTGATTTATTGTCTTGTAGCAATTGCCAATTTCCTCATCAGTACCATCAACCACAACCATTTATGAACTGGTTAAAAAATTATGGAGTGATAAAGCGATAAAATCCACACAATTGTTAGTTAGCTTGGGTTAATTGATAATCTCTTGAATAACATACTGTAGGACCATAAACTCTGTTTTATCCTTAAAGAAATTGTACTTATTATTGCATTAAGATGTTTGAGTATGATTTATGTAAGCAAAACAGTAATGCGTGTATTGTCTAGAATATATGTGAGTTTTTGTAGTACTGTATCTTCTGAATGGTTCTTGTCAAAGTCATCTTTCAAAGCCAATAGGATCAGTCGCAGTAGTCAAAGTTTGTATCATTAGACTCTGTCCAATATTATGCTTGGTATAATTTAACATTATGTGTTAATTTTAAAAGTAGTGTCATAATATGCAAAGGAACAGTAAGAAAAACTAGAACTATGTCCAGCAGACTTCATGAGGCTCAGCTGATACTTACTTTTCAGTGGTCTGAAATGGTCTGTGTAATGGGCACAAGCTTGAACATAGGAAGTTCCATCTTAACATGAGGAGGAACTTCTTTACTTTGAGGGTGGTGGAGCACTGGCACAGGCTGCCCAGAGAGGTTGTGGAGTCTCCCACTCTGGAGACATTCAAAACCCGCCTGGACGCTGTCCTGTGCAACCTGTTGTAGGTGACCCTACCCGTGCTCTGGCGGGGGGGTTGGACTGGATGATCTCCAGAGATCCCTTCCAACCCTGACGATTCTGTGATTCTGTGATTCTGTCTTTTGTTAGCAAAGGACCTACTCAGTATCAACACAGAGGCCCAGAACTTGGGATGTTAAATTGTGTGTTCAGTGGATTTGTGGTTTTGCTTGAATTTGGTTTTGGTGTCAGCACTGAGGAACAGGGGTACTATAGAACAAAGATGTTTTGGTTATATTTACGACACACTCTGACTGTAAGGTACAGGATATATTTTGGCTGCTAAAAATTAACCGTGTTCTCCATTGGATATTGTAATCACGTATATACAGTGATCCAGTCCTTCATGAAAACCACCGGTCTGCTGTTCTTCTTGATGAGAAGAATGTGTGGGAATTCAGCTTCAGAAACTTTTGTTTAATTTGGGTGGCAGGAAATATGGTTCTTATTTGACTATTGTGCTGCAGTTCAGGCAGTCAGTTCTCACAGCCAAATATTATTTAAACTTTGTAGCTGTCAGACAGCCCAAACAGGCCAAGTAGTGGATGTCCTCATCTGCTTTGGCTATTACTGGGAGCTGAAGATGGTTATTATCTTGGAGAGAGTATTTAGTATTCTTCATACATGCCATATTATTGTATTATTTCATCTTTCTGATTGTCGTGCAGAGGTATGAATGTTGTCTGGTGGTGCAGAACAGGATTATGCCCCATCATGCTAATTACTGTACAAGTCCATATGAGGATCTGATCCCAAGTGATTTACAACCAGTAAAGTTCATCAAAATGGCTGAAAGTTGGGTTTTTGAAAGCCTAATCTATTGCCAAAATGGCCAGAGGTCGGAATAGTCTCCATAAGCCCCGTGGCTTTTCAGGAGTGCTTCAGTAGCAGTGGTTATGCGCACCTGCCCTGACATGCTAAAATACTCTTGGTCAAGATATGTTCCCAGTTGATACCAGAACATCAGTGGTGGCTTTCAGCAAAAGTGGGGACAGCCTGGGGGTGACTGGATCCCCCAGCACATGCAACCCATCACAGGTTATTTGGAAAACTAGATACACTGCTACCAAGTGCGATTGTGCGGGAAAAAGCTGCAACTCCATGCAGGAGCTTAGGGAGGGAGTGAAAATTAATGTATCCTATTAAAGCTAGAGAGGAAAATTAGGCAGGAAGATAATTACTTGGTCTGGGATTTAGCCAGCATTTAGAGTTAACACTAGAACTGTGCTCTTTTGCTGGTTGTTCAGTTTGTAGAGTTTAGGACTTTGTTTGGGGTCAACCAACAGTAGGCTTTTTTCATCTTGATGAATTGAAAAATAATAATTTAGGTGAAAGTAAAACTCTGCTTATAACTCCAAAGGATGCTACTTTTCTGTAGCTGCTTTTTAAAATAAGAACTGTGCAAGTCCCAGCTGACTGGAGGTTGGCAAATGTGACACCCATCCACAAGAAGGGATGGAAGGAGGACCCGGGGAACTATAGGCCGGTCAGTCTGACCTCAGTGCCTGGGAAGGTCATGGAACAGATCATCCTCAGTGCCATCACACGGCACATGCAGGAGAACAGGGTGATCAGGCCCAGTCAGCATGGGTTTGTGAAAGGCAGGTCATGCCTGACAAACCTGATCACGTTCTATGATAAGGTGACCTGCTTGGTGGATGAGGGAAGAGCTGTGGATGTGATCTACCTGGATTTTAGCAAAGCTTTTGACACAGTTTCCCACAGCATTCTCCTGGAGAAACTGGCTGCTCATGGCCTGGACAGGTGTATTCCTCGCTGGGTAAAAAACTGTCTGGATGGCCGTGCCCAGAGAGTGGTGGTGAATGGAGTTAAATCCAGTTGGCATCTAGTCACAAGTGGTGTTCCC
>VZSZ01011367.1:733789-744065 GCA_013398815.1 Ibidorhyncha struthersii | reverse complement strand
GGGAACTACAGGCCTGTCATCCTGACCTCAGTGCCAGGGAAGGTTATGGACCAGATCATCCTGAGTGCCATTACGTGGCACGTGCAGGACAACCAGGTGATCAGGCCTAGTCAGCATGGGTTCATGAAAGGCAGGTCGTGCTTCACAAACCTGATCTTCTATGACAAGGTGAGCAGCTTAGTGGATGAGGGAAAGGCTGTGGATATTGTTTACCTGGACTTTAGTAAAGCCTTCGACACTGTTTCCCACAGCATTCTCCTGGAGAACCTGGTGGCTCACAGCTTGGATGCACGCACTCTTCACTGAGTAAAAAACTGTCTGGATGGCTGGACCCAAAGAGTGGTGGTGAATGGATCCAGTTGGTCACAAGTGGTGTTCTCCAGGGCTTGGTACTTTGGCCGGTTCTGTTTAATATCTTTATCAACGACCTGGATGAGGGGATCAAGTGTACCCTCAGTAAGTTTGCAGACGACACCAAGTTGGGCAGGAGTGCCGACCTGCTTGAGGGTAGGATGGCTCTACGGGAGATCTGGACAGGCTGGACCGATGGGCTGAGGCCAATGGTATGAGGTTCAACAAGGCCAAGTGCCGGGTGCTGCACTTGGGTCACAACAACCCCATGCAGCGCTACAGGCTTGGGGCGGAGTGGCTGGAAAGCTGCCTGGCAGAAAAAGGCTCAGGGGTGTTCATCCACAGCCAGCTGAATACGAGCCGGCAGTGTGCCCAGGTGGCAAAGGCGGCCAACAGCATCCTGGCCTATATCAGGAACAGTGTGGCCAGCAGGACTCGGGAAGAGATCATCCCCCTGTACTCGGCGCTGGTGAGGCCCCGCCTCGAACACTGTGTTCAGTTTTCAGCCCTGCACTACAAGAAAGACATTGAGGTGCTGGAGCGTGCCCAGAGAAGGGCAACAAAGCTGTTGTAGGACGGGAGGAAATGGGTTCAAGTTATGCCAGGCGTGGTTTCGATTGGATAGTAGGAAAAATTTTTTCACTGAAAGAGTTGTCAAGCATTGGAACAGTCTGCTCAGGGAAGTGGTAGAATCGCCATCCCTGGAGGTATTTAAAAGATGGGTAGACATGGTGATGAGGGACATGGTTTAGTGGTGGACTTGGCAGTGTTAGGTTGATGGTTGGACTCTTAAAGGTCCCTTCCAACCTAGACGATTCTATGATTCTATGACTGTATGATATATTTTTATATATTTGTGCACATATATACACACATTTAAATGCCATTCATTTTTATTCATTAAGTTTTTCATTTCTCTGATAAAATGCTTGTGACCAGCCAGAATTTCTGTGAGGAGAAATAAAAGAAATTGCATCTTCTTAATCATTGATTAAATATTTTCCCTTTTTAATTTGAGAATGTTGTCAACTTACAGAATACCAGTTGTGTCCCTGCCCCTACTGTGAACTCATTTAATTGTCACACCACAAGGCCCACACTACAGGGATCCCGTTCAGGATCCTTGGATGAACAAAGATGATCAATTTTTATTTAGTGGAAAATAAGTTTTCTTTCAGTTATTTAGAAAAAATAATAATAAAAGCAGTCTGTGTTGCCTTTCCAATCCTTTTTACAGTAATTTATTGAGCTGAACCTAACTAAGGAGTCTGAACCTCTCCTGGTAATGAAGGTTGCATTGAACACTACTGTAAGAGATTTAGATTGAAGCGTTTGTTTCACTATAATTATTACTTTGTATATTTGTTACTGTTTGGTAATCTTATTGCAGACTTAGTGACAACATAATTACAAATGTGCAGATATCTCGGTGTCGTATATATGTGTGTGTGTACATTTCTTTGAGCTAGTTAGGATGGGGAAGAGGAAAGAAGAGGTGAAGTCTGATTCTCCATTTTCCTCTTTTTTCTTATATGTAAGATGGTGATGTTTGGATTTCATACAGCTTTATATGTCACTCAAGCTCTTGGCAAATGACCACACAAAGATAATAGCAGCAGGAGAAACAGAGCTCTGTTTCTCTGGCCTCATACTGAAAGGCTGGATTACTACATTTGAGCCAACGCATGAATAAAAGTCTGCTATCAAAGTCTAATTTTTACCAAAGAGGTAGATAGCAATTTTATGTAGTGAGGGAACAGGAAAAAAAAACCCAACTACCCTCTTGGACACCTGCCTTTCAGATACACATTTACTATTCAGAGAACAGAGAATTGAGTGCTGCCGATGCCAAGCAAACACTTTCATGTCTTCTCTGTTTTAAGGCCAGTTTTCCTGCATGGGTATCCATAATGGTTATTGTCTATAATTTTGTAGCTTCTGCAAACTGTAATTTGGTCCAAAAGCTGTAGCTTCCAGCTCATTTTGGATAAATGAAAGTTAAACACTTGTTGTAGATGCCGTTCAGAAGTTCATTTTCCCTTTGCGGGGAGATCTCAGATATGCAGTAATCTTTCTGTTGTGGTGTTGGGTTTCTCTCTCTTTTTTGCTTATGTTGCTCATGGCATACAGGTAACGACAGAATGCGACAACATTTGGTGTAAATGTTTCTTACATGTGTGAACAATGCCTGTAGAAATATGGAGTTAATATCTGAGCATTTAAATACTTTCCAGAGCAAATAAAATACTTCTTTTTTTTGTACTTTTTCATTTTTAGATACTGACCGAGCTTTAGTGCTGCTGGAAGAATATTGTAAAAAACTAAGGAAGCCAGAAGAGCAACAACTGAAAAAAGCCATCAGAAAGGTGATGGGCATCTTTAAGAGCAGCTTGTTTCAGGCACTTCTAGGTAGGTACTAATATTTAATATTACATGTGTGCTCTTGAAGGCCAGAGCTAGGTCAGACCTAGTAACTTTCGTATTGATCGCTATTTAATTTGTGTTTACAACAGAACAGTTGAGATGATCCTTCCAGGTTCTCTAAAGGGAAACTTGTCCTGATGTTTCAAAGGTATTTGCTTATTTATAGTGAAGGAAAGAGTAACAAAAAACTCCTGCAAGAGAAGGCATCGAATGGTTATTCCTAAACCTTGCTGCTTTCCTTTGTTTAATGGAAATTACTGAACCATAGTAGGATATAAAAATTTTTGCAAAGCTGAAGATGAAACTGTCTCCACACAAGTAAATGGCCAAAGTTTCATTGATTTGACTGGCACCAAGTAGCATCTAAAATCTTTCTGTCTTTTACATTATGTTTTTGTGAAAAGTGTCAGGCAAAGAAACTCAGACATTCGTCAAGAAAAATGCTCAAGGACACAGTGAAGCTTTGGCAGAATGTTCCCTTCCATGTGATATCGCAGTGTCCAAATAAACGTGCTGGTGTATCACTCAGTCTTTCTTGCATTTATCTGAAGGTCCCCATTTCACCTTGTAAATGATGGTGTTTTGTCAAAATCAAGCACTTGGTGTTTTGGAGCTTTGTATAAAATAACCCCCCTAAGTTATTATATATAATGTTTTCAAGCTCATGAACGTACCCGTGTGCTGTAGCACCCCTGTTGTCCCTTGTGCCATGCAGTGCTTGG
This sequence comes from Ibidorhyncha struthersii, assembly GCA_013398815.1. Taxonomy (NCBI): domain Eukaryota; kingdom Metazoa; phylum Chordata; class Aves; order Charadriiformes; family Charadriidae; genus Ibidorhyncha; species Ibidorhyncha struthersii. The sequence continues at coordinate 740,568 of VZSZ01011367.1, read as the reverse complement.
AGAAGTGGTGATAGTAACTCGTGCATCACCTTCGCTCTACCTCCCTCTGCCCTCTTGCTCACATTGCATTGGCCCCTCGCTGGTTTATTCCGTCACAAACATCTGTACGCTTTGTGCAGAACTAGTCTGCAGGGCGCATTTCGTAACACAAATGATGTTTGCGGAAGCACATGTACCTTCAAGTGATGGTTGGTTGAAGCCGGAGTACCAATTGTGTTCATTGCAGCGCTACAATCAGTAGCAGTTAGGGAAAAAATTTGATTATATATCATAAAAGTAGAAGCACACCAATAGTGCGCTATCACTGTGAAGGTGATGGAGGTCTGGGAAAAGTTTCAGTAATTTCTGTAGCATTTACGAAAACTGTATGTTACCAATCTCTAACCTTTCCTGCAAATGGAAGTAATTAATGTCAATGCTATTTCACTCGTAATTTCTCTCAGCTTCTTTAAAGTGATTAGCTTAATTTTATAAACTCTACATATTTTTTAATTGCTGTGTATTCTTTTAAAAAGGAAATAGATTCATAATTGAATGGTATTTACCAAATAGTTATAAATAGATTTGAAGTAAAGAATGAAAAAAGGTTGGACGTTTCTATGTTATTTTTATGAAGGTGACTATGGATATAGAAGTACGTGCCGAGGAAATACACAAGTCACAGAAGTGACATTAGCTGTACATTTACTTCTGCAGCACTTTGAGTAGTCCCCCCAAGTGTTCTAACAACATGTGTGCTTTGTGTGTGTCTACACTGCAATATTTACTGATGTGTTACATATGCCAGAAATGAAAAAGTGATTATAGCTACTTTAAGGTTGACTCCATGAAATCTTTTTATTGCCACAATAACAGATTGAAGAGTGTGGTGTTACGGAAGTTAGACAGAATTTTAAGTTGGGGGCCTTTGGATGTCTTTTCCTTGTTCTTAGATGCTTCTTTTTATAAAAGAGATTTGGGAATCTCAAGACGCGTTCAAAGTCTCTCATTATTACATTTGATTTGCTATTTGGTTGGTTGAGATTCTGGCATAATACAAAAGAGTGACCTCTCATCAGTATTTTAAGCGTGGGAGATGATTTTATTACACAATCAATAATGAGGCTCTTGCATAATTGGTATTTCAAAAAACCCCACTTCCATGACATCTGTTTTAGCTTTCCGTCATAGTTTCTTCCATTCACCTATAAATCAGACCACCACCCAAAGAAATACCTAAGGGAGGGCTTCTGGTCTCTTTTTAAGTTCTGTACTACTAATATTGCTTTGTCTTTTATATTTACAGAATACCTAATGGTCTTGAAAGCGTCCATTTTTGAGTGCTTAATCTTAATACGACTTAATTTTCAGAGTTCATCGTTTTCCAAAACTTGATCTCATTTACAGCTGTCAAATATTGGTTTTATCCAGAACTGATTGACCTTTTGAGTATTTAGGCTGTAATTACTAATGAAAACTGTGACTTTTGTTCCAAATCATTAACCTGGATGCAGAAGTGCACATTCCTACCAGGCATAAAGTTAACAGAATTTTATGTGCCAAATTCAGTTTTTGTAGGTCCTACAGCTTCAGTAGAATTTGGTTCCTTTACAAATAAATTCAGCTGTTGTAACCATGCCTGTCCTTTAATCTGTGTTCAATTCTCGTTAACTTCCAAACTGCTTTGAAAATATGTAGGATGTCTTAAATTGAGTATAACAAGAGCAGATAAAGAAAAAGTATTATAATTAGAGGCGCTTTTCAAATCTAGTGTTGTCTTGTTCCTTTTGTTCTCAAATTTATGCTTGTGTGGTTTGATTCAACCAGCCATCTTTGAACTTGGGCTCTCAATGTGCGCGTGACTCTTTTTATCTTCAATGTGTTTCATAAATATTAACTGTTGACTACTTGAACGGGGGAGTAATGTGAAAAATGAGGATTCAGTATTTTTTATATATATATTCTACACATGCAAGAAGTGACTACAAATACGCAAGTAAAAGTTCTGTATTTGATTTGCAGAAGGATTATTGAAGGATTATCCTTTTACATTTTAATTTGGGTTCAAAAGCGTCTTCTCCCTTTGGGCTGTTCTTGTTGCCGGACTTCTTGCTAGAGTCGCTGTGTTTGGTTACAGCTGAGTTAGTTGCTACGAGGCACATTTTCAAAGCGACATGTGGAGCTGCTGTCTCTGGGGTCCCATTTACACTCCAGTGGCCCAAACACAATGCTTTGAAAATCCAGTCCTAAGAGGAGGGAGGAGGAGAAGCTCTTCAGAAGGAGCGTGCGAGGGGAAGAACTCGTATTTAGATATTGACATCACTCTTAAGTTAATTCCAAATTATTTTCACCAAAAGGATTGTACTAATCCTTCTATTCACGGTATGGTTGATATTATGAGCTCCTATGGATTTTTGCTTTTTGTAGGATCATCCGTAACTAGACGATACTAAAATCACAGGGCCCTCTCAAATTGTAGCACATGTTGTTCTGTGAGCAAGGAAGAGGACATGAAACCTGCGGAAATCCAAAGGCCTCATTTGTTGGGACTGTCTCATAATGGAGCATCTTGAAGGCACTGTGGAGAGATAAAAATGGAAAACCGTAAAAGAGGGTAATAATAGTCATATAGACATGTCAAAACTACCAAACACTTTTTTTTTGCAGTTCTGTTCTTTATAAACCTTAATCAGTTTTTATAATGCAATACATAGTTTAGCACGATTTATTTCTAAAAACCTTTGCTGTATATTTGTCTAGCCTTCATTTCATTAAGAAAAGTGCATGATTTTACAGCTTAAAAGGCCATTCTGCAGAATGAGAATGGATGAAAGAGGTTTATGTCAGGGTTGGTTTTGTTTGTTTGGTTTTTTTTTGTAGATACGTCTCTATAAAACATAATTTTGTTTCTAGCAGGAATTAAAGTGCCACAAATAGCTGTAATCATCTTATGCAGTATTAGGTAAAAACTAATCCCAATAGGTTTTTCTAAAATTTGGGTAAACCCATCTGTAGTGGGTGACGTATTTCCTGAGCACTTAGCATTAGCACCATGTCTAATGTTTTTTTCTTATCTTTGCATAACTTTGCCTGAATTTTAAAATGGCATATTTTCAACTAAAATCTGCATCACCTTCGTTTCTTCTTTTCTTTTTTCCTTTTTTCTTTTTTCTTTTTTTCTTCTTCTTTTTTCTTTCTTTTTCTTTTTCTTTTTCTTTTTTTTTTTCCTTTTTTCTTTTTTCTTTTTTTCTTCTTCTTTTTTCTTTCTTTTTCTTTTTCTTTTTTTTTTTCCTTTTTTCTTTTTTCTTTTTTTCTTCTTCTTTTTTCTTTCTTTTTCTTTTTCTTTTTTTTTTTCCTTTTTTCTTTTTTCTTTTTTTCTTCTTCTTTTTTCTTTCTTTTTCTTTTTCTTTTTTTTTTTCCTTTTTTCTTTTTTCTTTTTTTCTTCTTCTTTTTTCTTTCTTTTTCTTTTTCTTTTTTTTTTTCCTTTTTTCTTTTTTCTTTTTTTCTTCTTCTTTTTTCTTTCTTTTTCTTTTTCTTTTTTTTTTTCCTTTTTTCTTTTTTCTTTTTTTCTTCTTCTTTTTTCTTTCTTTTTCTTTTTCTTTTTTTTTTTCCTTTTTTCTTTTTTCTTTTTTTCTTCTTCTTTTTTCTTTCTTTTTCTTTTTCTTTTTTTTTTTCCTTTTTTCTTTTTTCTTTTTTTCTTCTTCTTTTTTCTTTCTTTTTCTTTTTCTTTTTTTTTTTCCTTTTTTCTTTTTTCTTTTTTTCTTCTTCTTTTTTCTTTCTTTTTCTTTTTCTTTTTTTTTTTCCTTTTTTCTTTTTTCTTTTTTTCTTCTTCTTTTTTCTTTCTTTTTCTTTTTCTTTTTTTTTTTCCTTTTTTCTTTTTTCTTTTTTTCTTCTTCTTTTTTCTTTCTTTTTCTTTTTCTTTTTTTTTTTCCTTTTTTCTTTTTTCTTTTTTTCTTCTTCTTTTTTCTTTCTTTTTCTTTTTCTTTTTTTTTTTCCTTTTTTCTTTTTTCTTTTTTTCTTCTTCTTTTTTCTTTCTTTTTCTTTTTCTTTTTTTTTTTCCTTTTTTCTTTTTTCTTTTTTTCTTCTTCTTTTTTCTTTCTTTTTCTTTTTCTTTTTTTTTTTCCTTTTTTCTTTTTTCTTTTTTTCTTCTTCTTTTTTCTTTCTTTTTCTTTTTCTTTTTTTTTTTCCTTTTTTCTTTTTTCTTTTTTTCTTCTTCTTTTTTCTTTCTTTTTCTTTTTCTTTTTTTTTTTCCTTTTTTCTTTTTTCTTTTTTTCTTTTTTTCTTTTTTCTTTTTCTTTTTTTTTTTTTCTTTTTCACGGTATTGTAACATTTCTGCAAAATAATGTGGATGTTGTAAAACTGCCTGTCTTAAAAATTGCTGTAGTAAACATTACTGCAAGGATTACAGAATTTACTGGTCAGCTGTGGCACAGCCTTGTATTTAGAGACTTAGGATATAATTTTGTGGTTTTAGCAATAGGGGTTTTTAGGCTTTCTACCTCATTCAGCTCAATTTTAAATAAGCCCTGTTACAACAATCCATTTTAAAAGAACAATAATGTCTTTTAAACCAAGTCAAAAAGGGAGTCAGATTATTCTTCTGCAATCGCATATTATTTTTCCATTAAAAGTCTGTATAAATTAAGTGGCAGTGTAACTCAATAGTGTTATATTAGTATGCAAACTTCCAGGAATCTGGTTATGTCTTGTGATCCTCCGTGTTACTGAAGAGTGCAGTAGGACAGATAGGGTATATAAGGAGGACATAAAATATAGCCATTTAAAGGAGCCAAAGCAAGTCCCCTTTTGCTTTAATTATTTTAGGGTGTAGATGTCTATTAAAAAGTAAACTAGCCATTGGCAAATGCAAACATTTAGTATAGTAAGCATGAAGCAAGTCAAGAGCTTGGTTTTCTATGGATTTGTCTTAGTTTGATTGACTTTGGTGTCTACAAGGCTGTGAGGGGGGACTGAAACTCCCCTTGCACTTAGGGCAATGGTTAAATTTCAGGATAGTTTAGGTATGAAAGAAACTGGAAAGGAACGTATCATAGGAGTAACGATGGGATGTTGAAGCGTGCCCCTGTCACAAAAGGAAAATGCTAAGAATGAAAAAAAGGGAAAGATTTTGATAGATTGTAGCCATGCATGTCAACTAAGAATAATGATTAAACGTCTGCCCATTTGTAGGGTTTAATGCTGAGAAGAATAATATGCTGTTGACCATCTAGAGACAAGAATAATGTAGAGGCAAATAATGGAAAGACAAGGAATTCTATGGTTCTATGATTCTATTGATTTTTTTTAGGCATGTTGTGTTTAAGGAGAAATCCTTTAAATAGTGACAGAAGGAAATTTGAGACTAGAGGGAAGGAGGTGGGTCAGGACTGAGGGATAGATGTGTGAACAGCAGGATGAACGGTGAGAAAAACAGGAGAGCTGCAACACAGTCCTGGGCTGGAGATGGAGCCTGCATCAAAGTAGGTGTTGAAGAACAATTATAGATGTCAGAGGAAAAGTCAGGATCGTGCAACACCTCAAAAAGCCGGTGCTAGTCATACGTGGTAGCACTGGCCTTCAGTGTTAAAAAGCTTATGGTATTTGCACTAACGACATCAAAATAATCTGTAAAATACCGCGGGTTGTTATTGCCTGCTTCTATGATCTGTCTTTAAGAAACACTGCCGTAATATTTTCAGGCTGTTCTCCGCAACCACCAAGACCTCTTTTGTACTTCTTCCTTCGAGCGAACATGAGATTTGACATTCATGGGACCATGGAAAACAAGGCGATGCCAAATTTCACAAAGCTCCTGATAAAGCTGCCGGAGTTGAGGATATTGAAATGGGGAACATGATTGGCAATCACCTTTCTAAGGTGATGGTGCCCCTCGCTAATCTTTCTCAGTCCACAGAGGAAGCACGTTTCAGCACTTAGTGCTGTGTCAGTGTTTCAGGGACCAAAAGGATATTAAATGAATTGCTGTAGTGGGAAACTTTTCAATAGGAAAGCACAACCGGGTGTTATCTATTCATACTTGTCAAACTCGCTCTCGGTAGATGTTTTTATCCTGCTTACGTGTTCGGTGCGCTTAGCTACTTACAGCATTCCTGAATGTAAGGTCACCGATCTCGTATGTCATTGTTCTCTAGGCTTAATCTGAGTGAGCTGGTTTCTGATCATGTCAGGCTATTTCACCTCCTGTAACGACACTGAATTCTTCGGGAGTTAATCCTGTGCAGCCAAGCCTGTGTCCGGCCCAGGGACGTTAGGCAATCCTCTCGCCGAGGGCCTGAGTCCAGCATTCACAAAGTCAATAGAAAACCCTCCCATTGACTTTGCCTGCCTTGGATCATGTGTTGGAGTGGTTCTTCCAGAGATTCATACTCAGACATTCCCAGACTGAGAAATAAAGATTCTTCTATAGCCGTATCTAAAAATATTGAAACCCTCCCTGACTATTACAAATGTCGAGGAGCAAAAGAAATGTGCAAAAACCCTTCACTGCTCTGTCACATTTGAGAAGCGCTCAAATGACATCTCTGACAATGGGGAAGCCGGTTATTACTCTGCACAGTCCTACTTTCCCAAACTGGCATCTTTCTTTGTTGCGGCATAAATTACAGCAGAACTGAAATTTAAATTCAAGGGCAGCTTTTGTTTTGCCTGAAGACAGCTGCAGCTGCTTTTATTCTTGAAATCCAATTCTCTTAGTAAGCGAATTTGAGCTTTCTCTCAAAAAAGCTAAAGGTAGCAGTGCTAGATCTTCGGGACGGTTTGAAGCTGTGTGATTTTTTGGG
>VZSZ01011367.1:691863-733782 GCA_013398815.1 Ibidorhyncha struthersii | reverse complement strand
TTGGGGGGGTGGGGGTGGTGGGGGCTGGACCGCAGCCAGCTCGAGAAACTAACACTCGTGGTTCTCCAGCAAAAGTCTGGTTGCACAGACTGAACCATTTGTTCCAAAAAATGGCAGATCTAATGTGACTGGTTTCCTGTGGATCTTGGCCCACCGCTATTTTTATTCCCATGGTAGTGCAGTTTTCCCTGCAGTATCCTCATGTCTCTCCAGCTCTTCTAACTCTCCCCACCCCATGGTACCTGCAGATCCTTTGGAGGAGCTGAGGCTTCTTCACTTCTATCGAGTCACATTGACATTGGGCAGAGGGTTCAAAGTTAGTCGGGAAGAGCTGGCAGATGGATGCACATGCAGGAAAAGGACAGACAGACATCCCGTTACTACAGGGAAATCAGGTTGAAGTTACCCAGAGAGGCGAGTTTCACTGAGGTCTGAAATATTCTCTAGTCTTTCTTAGTTGTGTCTGTGACGCAGGAGCTGAAATATTTCTGTATCTCCAAAAATCTCAGAATTGCTTTTGCCTTTGGGACTCATTGGGTGTTGCAGTGATGCCATACCAGTTAGAGATGAGGAGCAGATAGAGCCAGGGCATGGTGCTACCTGTTCTTGCTGGCCAGTCTGCAGATGTGAGTAGCCCTCCCACAACAACTTTGTAGTATTGAAGTAATTTGCTTATTTTCCACCTCGAGAGGAGGTGTGTGCGCGAAGATGTGGGAATCTTGTCTGGGTACACCAAATTGGTTTTTGTTTGAAAGAACCCAGGGAAGCTGTGGAGGCCCCATCCCTGGAGGTGTTCAAGGCCAGGCTGGACGGGGCTTGGAGCAACCTGGGCTGGTGGGAGGTGTCCCTGCCCATGGCAGGGGGGTTGGAACTAGATGATCTTTAAGGTCCCTTCCAACCTAAACCATTCTATGAATTTAAATATCAAAAGCTTGTGAATTACCAAAAAAGACCTGAACCTAAGAACAAAGCTCTGATACCTCTTACGTTTGTGGGAAGTTTGGTTGGAATCTCATCCTTGCTGTTGACCTTTTCCTTAAAGAATTACATAAAACCCCTGGATACAAATGCTGATGGACTCTGAAAAATTCAGAATCCCAGCCCAGGTCTGTGTTTGGATTCTCAGCCTATCTGTGTGCGAGAAGAAACCGATTACAGCACTGGTACAACCTAGGTAATACATAATCACTTGTAATCCTAATGCAACCCTCTGCTCCTGTTTTGCTGCCTTTTAACCAAGGAACGATAGCATTTACATCTCAGACAAGCAATTCAGCAGCGTTGTGGACTTTTCTCATTTGAAATGCAAAAAGCTATGCATTGAAAAGAAACCATTTTTAAGATACGTTTTTAATATGAGCAATGTGGTAATTTGTTGAGCTTGTTAGTTTTCAATATTCAACAAAGAATAAAACCCCTTTTTTGTTCCTGTAGTGTTGTTTTTTTTTTTTAAAGTGTGTCGTGGCCATATGGATTTCATGTATAATTAGAATTAATAAAATGCAGTTGCAGCAGCTGTTGCCGGTGGCTGCTGTCCCAGTGCGAAGCTTTTCTTTCTCCTTGCATTAAATAGGGATAGCCCTTTATTATTGGTCTGTGATGAGAAATAGAGACAAATTATTAAGAGATGCATTTAGATAATCTGGTTTTATTTTGAATAATGTGTTCTTTTTCACGTTGAGGGGATGTAAAAGAACAATGAGATAGATGGTTTTTTTTTGGCGTTAAATAAAGACTGGATTTATATCTTGCTAATGTAGTTTGTACGCTACTAATAAAATGGAAGAAAATAATCTGGAGCAAGCTGTTCCATCAGTAATCCCAATGTTTATTTTTGTCTCTAAAATAGCAGCGCTGTTCTCCCTCTCTAATATTTTGGTCTGCGGCGTCATTTTAGGCTAGACTGTGAAATAGTGATATTAGTGAATATAACTTTTTAAGAAGCTGCATGGTAATTTTAAAATCACAGAAACATTTTAGCCTTGAAGAGTGTTATTCCTTACAGTTTTCAAAGCTGCTATAAATGAGCCAAATCTGTTGCCTGGTACCACCCCTGTGGCTCTTCTGGAATTCCAGGACTATCTTTCTTAACACTGTGCTTCCAGTGTCATGGGAGCCAGTGAAAAACACATATTTAAGGGATTTAAGTGATACTGGGATTGAACACTGAATAGTAAAATGCATGAAAGTAAACTAGTTAATCCTACATATACATATATGTATATATTTGTGTATATATATACACATATATAATACTTACATAAATGAATATATATATACCCTAACAGGTAACCACAGTTATATTTATCTCAGACTTCTACTGTAGTTTGCTCAGGTGTGGTTCTGTACTTTGGAGCTCTGTTGGGTATTAAAATATGTCTTGACAAGAAATACTGCAGACTGTGTTGTTCATTCCCATCGTGTGTTTATTCAGTTGTGTGGTCCATTTTCTGCAACTGTGTTTGGGCTCTGTCACCCTGATCTGCCACTGAGATAACTGTGAGCTCTTTTCAAAGAAGACTGAATTTATGTCTTTCATTTGTTCTTTCCTGTCTCCATTTTGTCCTCATAGTTGTGTGGTTTTGAATTTCTGCTGATGTAGTTGATTGAGGCACTATTGCGTAAAATCCCAGGCATTAGAAACAGAAAATAGCTATTATAGTAATTATCATTATGTTATGTTGCACAAAAAATGATTTGGTATCTCAAAACATTGCGAAAAAAAGAGAATTAGGTCTGTGGTCAGAGGTAGGGAAGTGCTATAACTAAGGTAGCTTCTGCGAAACGAGTTCAGTTACTGTACGTCATACATACAGTGCGATACTTCTTATTTATTTGTTCTCGTATTGTTTTCCTTCAAAAATCCTCCTTCATTCAGTGTGCAGGAGGGACAAGACTCAGCTGATGTGCAAGTATTTAATCCATTGCTTTCCCATTGTTATTTACTGTGTGATGAGGTGATTATAGTTCTGTGCTATGGAGGTGGTACTGAAGCCCTGAGAAAGAGGTAAAAATATCAACTTATTTTATAGGCCTGCTTGGAGACACTTCTGACCTGATACATCACCACATACACCACCTTTAATGTCTGACCACAGCTCCGGCTGCAACAGAGAGTATCACTATTCCAGCAAGATTGTCCCACTATCTCATTTGGGGCACTTAAAACATAAGGATCATCTGAGGGTTGGACTAGATCATCTGGACTAGATGATCTCCAGAGGTCCCTTCCAACCCTGACCATTCTGTGATTATGTGAGAGGTGATCATTTTGGAAAAATACAGCGTACGTGACTTCCTGACCATCTCTGTAGGAGTCAGAGGTAGGACCTAATTCCCAGGGTGGCATTTAATGCTCTTAAGCTAAAGAACCTTCAGGAAATCTTCTTATGGCCCTTAGCCTTTCAGCTCCTGAGATAAATGGTGCAAAGGTTGCCTAGAGAGCATCCGCAGGGCAGACCCATTTGGTGTACTGAATAGAGTCTCAGAGCAGAGAGAAAAATGGTATGTGACCATACACTTAAATTGTGACACTTTCTAACTTTGGGACTTACCTGTACAACCTTATCAGTGTTTTGAAGTTCATTTTACATGGTGATTTCCTAGATTTGCAGGATAGTAAAAAGAGCTTTTCATCGCAAATTCCATTGTGCGAACATTGATAACACACATGTTTTAAAGCGAGGTCAAAACGGTTGCACATTTCACACCAGCCTTCACTGCTTGAGGTATAGTGGGGATGCTGACACTACCAAAGGTAACGTTTCCTTTCTCTTAGATCTGGTTTTTGTCCCAGTGATTAGTTTGTTTAGATGAATTAGATGGTTTTCTTCTGCAAAATAAGTGTTTTGACGACGTGTTTCTTGGAGGTGCTGGAATTGGGATCACCATCATTTTTGATGTGCTGCTGATAATGGAAATACCAGAGCAGATGCTGTAAGAGTGGCTTTGCTCAGAGAACGCGCTTCCAGATCCGGGCTCTGCCGCTGCATTGCGGCATGCCCAGGGCTGATCCTCTGCCTCCACCGCAGACGGATGAGGATGTGGCTCAAGAGTGCCCTTGTTGCCATCTCCTGCCAAAATTGTGGTTTTATATATATATATGTATATTTATATATGAATTACTTATAGTCACAATATTATGTATGTATATACATGTGTTTATATATGCACACACACATGATATAATTGCATATTTTTACATGCATATATTAATGTGTATGAATGCTCATTTTCAGCAGAGAATTTGTTAGGAGATTCACTGTCTTCCCAGAACGCAAATACCTGCAGGTAGCAGAAGGAATTGTCGTGGGGAAGTATCTTTCAAAACAGGTAGTAATTAGATAGCAGGAGAAATCCAACCTAATTACAGTGAGACAGAGGGATAGATGCAGAGTTGCATTAGGGAGGTCATTCTCCCCCTCTGCTCTGCACTGGCGAGGCCACAACTGGAATACTGTGTCCAGTTCTGGGCTCCCCAGTTCAAGAGAGACAGGGAGCTACTGGAGAGAGTCCAGCATAGGGCAACAAAGATGACTGAGGGATTGGAGCATCTCCCTTATGAGGAAAGACTGAGAGAGCTGGGACTCTTTAGCCTGGAGGAGAGAAGGCTGAGGGGAGACCTTGTTATTGCTTATAAGTATCTAAAGGGTGGGTTGAAGGAGGATGGAGCCAGGCTCTTCTCAGTGGTTTCAGTGGTTCCCAGTGACAGGACGAGGGGCAATGGGCACAAGTTGGAACATAGAAAGTTCCATTCAAACACAAGAAAAAACTTCTTTACGGTGAGGGTGACAGAGCACTGGAACAGGCTGCCCTGGGAGGTCGTGGAGTCCCCTCCTCTGGAGATTTTCAAGACCTGCCGAGGATCAGGATGCAGTCCTGAGCAATGTGGTCCAGGCAATCCTGCTTTAGCAGGGGAGTTGGACTAGATGATCTCTAGAGGTCCCTTCCAACTCTGAAAATTATGTGATTCCATGAAAATTCCATGATTGTGTACTGGGTATTTTCTCCCAAGTCTTGCTTTTTGTTGAATTGTTTTAATCTCCAGTGTTGAACTGAAATATAAAACTGTAACTTCGTTCTTTTTCTTCTTTAACCTCTTTCTAAAACCAAATGACCACTCTGTTTTTATTCTCTTCATTGTTTCACACCCAGCCTACCTTCTGAGGATTTACCAGTGAGTTTTGGTGTGGTAGACTGCATTTCTTGTGTTTACTTATTTGTTTTTTCCTTATAAGCAATTCATTTAAATTTTGTAAATTCAATTTGGAACTAAATAAATACACTTGGAAAAAAGTAACTTTGATCTCTTTAAAGTTAGTCAAACCCTTTCTCTAAATAAAGTTTAGAGTGACATCTTGTGGTAACATTGATTTCAAATACACTTGTCAGTATTTTATTTTGTCCACATTAAGCATAGTGTTTTCTGTTTCAAAATGTTGTGGATTGCTCAGCAGAAGGGTATAATGGCTTCTGAGTATCACCAGGGCTTCCGTGAGACTGCAGAAAACGTTGCTACTTTTTCTCCGTGAAGTTTATCCCATAAGTACCCGTGAGTTGCCAGTGTTTTGAACTCCAAGATGTTGTAATGCTCTTCTGGCCACTGACTATCTTTTTGGAATTGCTCAAAAGGTTCCAACTAGCCACGATGCCAAAGCAAGCAGGAGCGCAGCATCTCTCAGCAACATCTGCTTGTGCTAATTCATTAGCTATCCAACGATTTGCTTCGATTTAGGTAAAGATAAGTATATCCAGGAAGCTGCCATGGAGGATTTGTTAACGTAGAAATGAGTAAGCCCATTTAAGATCCATATTGCACTGGTGTGTACGCTCTCTACCTCTCAGCCTCCAAGGTACTAGGTGGTGTAAGTGCACCACTACCAAACCTCATCCAGCTGCCTTTTGGGCAGGATGTCTACAAGAGATACAAATCTCTTCAGTGCAAGGGGGCGGGGGATGTAGAATGGTTTTGTGTTCAGAGGCTTAAAGGAATTGGGAAAACATGTAAGATTTGTCCTCTCTTTTGGGAAGCCCTCTGCAGACATGCGGGAGTCCTGGCCCTAGAGAGAGTTTATTGTCTGGTCAAGCAAAGTGCTGCTTGGTGCGGTCTCTCAAATCAGCCATACAAAGGTCTGTTCCCATTCCTCACCTCGGAAGAGGAGAAAGACGCTTAATATTCTGCTAGGTCAAGTTTTAACTATATACAATGGTGATTAACGTTACCATAGTGCCCATCTGGCAGGTTGAATACCTGGCTGCAAAACTAACTGTTCAGGAAAAGACACTTGAACTTTCTAAGAAATAAATTATTTTTAGGGGAATGGTTTCATTAGTGTATGCCCAATGGAAAGTCCCTCAACCGCTGCTCCATGGCGCATCACCCATAATGTGTGGTCCCAGCTCTGCTGTCATGTGTGGGGAATATGGGAGCCCTGATTCAGGGAAGGATTCTGTGTTTGTGCAATTCAGGTTTTTGTTGGAGGTATTTTGGTCCTGCGAGAGTGCTAGTGCTGGGCAAATGCTTCATGTGATGTGCTGGCAGTGTTAAGGATTTTTAGCTTTGTGGTAGAGCACACACGGAGCATAAGACCCAAGAAGCCCAACTCAATGATCCTAAAAGGGCCATCTGGTGACCTCATTTCTTAATTTGATGGAAAAATAAAGATGTGATGTTTTCAATTAATATGAACATTTGGCTTGAGTTGTTTCTGGTTAATAACGATGTACAAGTTAAGCTGTTAATATAATCCCGATACTGAAACTGGAAGCGCTGATGTAGACTTGGTGTAAACCCAAGCAAATAATCTGGGTAGACTCTCAGAATGGGCCTGCTGGTTAAATTTATCCAATATAGTTTAGGAAAAGCCTGTAAAAACTGTATCTGAAGTACGCAAAGTATGTATAAATTACATATTTACAGAGATAATGCTGGAGATTTCCTTGGCAAAATGCCTCCACCCATTCCAACAGAGACTATTGAAATAGTAAAGAAATTTGTAGACACAGTTAGGTGCCAAACTAATGCCAGTCTTGTTTAAATGTCTTTTTGTCACAACAAGAAATGACTAATGATGATGCTTCACAGTAAAGGAAAGATGTTTGCTCTTTCAGTTTGGTTTCAGCTGCACAGACAATAATGTCCCTGTTGCAGTTTTTGAATGGCTGCTTGGCGAATTTTGTCCTGTTACAAATCTGAATCTTATCTAATAGTTTTCATCTGCCCGAGCAAGAATTTAGTCTTCATGCTGAGACAGCTAGATACTAAGTAGATGATGCACTGTGAGACTCTAAAGAGGGTTCCCCATAATGCAGGACGTGAGGCTGAGACGACATTGTACAAATCACAGTTTTTCCCAAAGCTGTGAATTCTCTCTCCAAAGGTGGTGAATTCTCTGCACTGGCAGGAGACATACTGTGCCACGTACAACTCATCGATGCAACCACCAAGAGAAGTGGGGCAGAAACCCTGAGCCAGCCGATGACCGTTGCTCCTGAGTACGGTGCTCCATACTGGGTGGGACGTGTTGAAAATAAGGTCTCATCAGTTAGACAGTGTTTGGGTGGGAGGAATAGCTGTTTGAGGGCTTAATTATTGAATCCTCTGAACTCCAACCAACTATTCATATCCTCTTTGAGCAGCATAAAGCTAAAACCTCCACTGTGCTGTGATCATGTAAGTCCCCTGGCTCATTTTGCCAGAATAAAAGCAAGATTCTACCAATTCTGGCCCAGATTTTGTGCTAGTGTTCCCCTCTCTGCAGCTCAGAGGTGACAGGCTGCCTGTAAGATCCTCCAATATTATTAAGAGCTGGAGCAAATTTAAATTTAAAATGGAGGTGGCTGAAGGAGAACCAAATCACCCACGGAGTTTGGGGGCCATTGCTTTAAGTAATTGCTTTCTACCCATGTAAATCCCCCTGGGCTTTCTTTTGGATTAAATATTCCTTACTTCTTCTCTAAAACTCTTGTTTAATATTCATGTGTGTTGTTAAACAGCTGCCGCATCCTGCTCGAGAGCCGGAAGGGAGGAATGCATTTGAGTAGCAAACGAAGTGGTCCTTAAATATATCCCTTGCCTACTTCAAAGCAGCAGTATGGGAGTTAATGAATATTTATCAAATGCACTAAAGTCCTTGGGTAAGAGGCACTATGGTTGTGCAAAGCACTGTTTGTTTATTCAGAGCTCTTTTACCTGGCCATTTTGACCATTTGCAAAACGCACTTGAAAGCAATCACACAAAACTTGCTGTAATGCTGACTTGATTTCTCTTCCCATCTTTGAATGGGAACGGAATCAGGACAGACTTTCCAAAGGTATAATAATTGCAGAAATGTGGGTGCTCTACTTAACTGAGAAAAATGCTCTTCGCTTAATTAGTTGCATGCGTGGCATTTTGCAATAGAGGGTAATACACAAAGGTTGTATTGATACAATGCAATATAGAGAGACCTCATTCAATTTTATTACATTTTCTGCTTGGTAATTTATTATGATTAGAAAGCCTCCTTCTTTTGCTTATCTTGTAACTATAGCAAGGTGTTTACGAATAGGAGCTCCAGCTGCTTTTCTGTATAGAGTCTCATTAGATGAGGAATTAGAAAGCCCTTTTAGACTGTTAACTTTTGCTCATAACACAGAGTGTATAAAGCATTCTAAAATGGATGCGTTATGTGACGTCAACATTATATTTCGTGAATTGATACCCGAGTTTGCAATAAGGACAACAATCTGAGATTTAGATGGTCTTCAAAGGAGTGCCTCTTTATTTTGAAGACCACACCTTCAGAGCCCTCCTCTGGAATAGGGAGATAACTAATAGTCCCCATTTCATAGAATCATAGAATGGTTTAGGTTGGAAGGGCCCTTAAAGATCATCTAGTTCCAACCCCCCTGCCGTGGGCAGGGACACCTTCCACTAGACCAGGTTCTTTTTTCGCCTAAAAGAAGTTTTAGGTGTCTGTGTGTACAGTGCTCCCTAATCCTGCGTCTTGCTACAGTTCGGTGTCTCCGTCTGACATCCCAGTACGTGTATTTGGTGAGAATGAGACACCTGACGTCCATGTCCAGATAACACAGAAGCGCCCCAAGGAGTGGTGCCCAGCTATCCGTGGCACTGCTGGGACTTTGTTTACAGATTGCAAATCCCAGCTGATCTGAACAAAGGCTTTAGTGACTGACCCAAGACCTTGTAGGACACTTGTGACTGAACACGGGGCTTAAATGAGGAATGCAAACCTTACATCATACCATGAGGTCATCCGGATTTACGCTGTCAGGCTCAAGTTATAATGGAAAGCATTGTCTGACTTCATTCTCTTGGAGAGAATTTAGATCCAGTCAAGGCTCTATTCTTGTCCAATTTTGTTATCTTCTGTGTGGAAGATGGGGGAGGATATCCACCTAGAGCAAGAGTGGGTCAGAAAATGGCAAGCAGTAATTAGAAATTGGAACATATGAAAATAGAAGGGGACAATGAACTTTTATTGGTCTACAAATTAATAAATATGTAGCTCTGTATTTTGCATTGTTCATGATAAATTTTTGTTTTTGCAGATCTGTTAATTACTGGAAATTATTTGTCATACAGTTTGGGCAAGTGTATGTCTATGTGTAGATGGAGCTGCCATCTATGAGACTTTGTACCGTCAGTCTTGCTTTGGGTGGTACTTGCTCATAACATGAAAGCTGAGGGATTATGATTGAATAAACCGGCTTCATGGACTCTACTGCAATAAGGATCAATATTTTAATGGGAATACAAAATTAAACCCAGATATTTTGTTAATATTCTACTAAACTTGCTATTACCCCAGCCACCTGCGAGTGAGGGTCCACTGGTTTTGTTTCGTTCCCAGTCTTCTGTGAGCTAATCTAGGAGCAGAGGTCAGCCCAGATGACTGTAACCTACAGTTGTGCACTAGCCACAGGCCAAAAGAAACCGCAGGGTGAGAGTCAGTCCACATAATTTGCACCTTAATTGGGTTGGCCTTTGGAATTAAGGTTATATACCTGAGTATAAGGGTAGAACTCTGTAGGCAATGGAAAGAGGTAGTGCCTCTGAAAGCAGGATGTCCTGTTTGACTGAGCTGAGATGACGCGGTTATATTGGCTGAATTGTGTACTGAGAATTCAGGCAAAGCAAAACAATAACAACAGCAAATATCCAAGAACAGTGAAAACAACTACTGCTTTAAAACATGCTTTAAAAAATATATCTTTTCCTGGGCGGAGCTGGCATTGTTTCTGAAATAGCATTATTTTTCTGAAGAGGTACTCCTGAAGGAGAAGGAATCATCTTTAGTTGGGAGGTTATACCTAGTTGTGCAATGGATTTCTTTTCACAAATATAAATATTCTTTACTTAAAGAGTCTGAGCTGGAGACATACGAAGCACCAAGCACAAGTCCTGTGCATGGTGCCAAGGTTGCATGTGAGTGAGAAGGACAAGATCTCTCAAAAGCTTTGTTGGTGATTCCTGGGGATTAAGGGAGGTGTTTTGGTGGCAACATAAGAATCCCGGTTGATATTCTACACAAGTTAAAATATATGCATCTTTCATTGACTACTTGTCTGGGACTATAACAACTGTTAGAGTAGCGTAAAAATAGGACTGTAAATATTGGATAAGAACATTCAGTAGTTTAATGAGATAAAGTCAGTGCTGGGGCTCTGGGGAAGGTAAGGGACAAGCACTATTTGTTTAGCTTTGCTAAGTGTTTTGTTTATCATGTAAGACTTTTTGGCTTGGGACTTACTGCCAAGCACCAGTTCCCCATTGGAGTGCCTTACTGTTATCTCTTATGTCACTCATGACCTTTTCTTTCAACATCATTTCCTTCTTTTACAATCTCAGTTGAAGGAGAAAATCGATAGAATGAGTTAGTAAATTTCAAAAAGATATTGTGAATTAACTATCTTCTTCGCTTCACTACATTTTCACCTTTGGTCTCTGCAGTTGAGGTGGAAGGGTAGGATCTGTGCCTTTTTGTGGGGAATCATCTCTTCTTTGGCATATTGCTCCTCAGCCCCTGATGTCAACAGTTTCCTGAAGTACCAGACTGCCGTGGGGTCTCCTTCAGTGTTTGCCTACAGAATTTGGGCTTTCCTGGTGTAGCATTAGGATATATTGTGAAGGTCCCTGTACTAAGGCCATGCAGCTGGAGAACCGCTGCGTTTCTCTCTTTGCACCCTTGCAGTTTGGCTTTGCTTTCACTAAAGAGAGGTCCAAGGAGTGAACTCCAATGGCCTTTTGTTGAGGACCAGACTTGTATTTGTGCTTGTATATTTGTATATTGATTTTCAGGTGGTGAGGAGATGGATCTCTGGAGAAATAGGGGTGGGGCTGTGAGGCACAATGCGGTAATAGTGCTGTAATGATGAGGTGTGATATGCCGGCTATCTTTTGCATTTGAATGAGATGTTGGCATTAAATCAAGACAACCCTTAAGTAGTGGAGGACATCTGGGTAAACAAAAGGGCCACTCCTGAACTTTCGCTAAGAAATGTGAGTGACAAGTAGAGGATTAGAATGAAGACACAGGAACACTAGGGCGTGTATACTCAATTCTCGATGGAATAAACACATTTTCAAAGTGGATTACAAATTTGTGTAGACCTATAAATGACTAGCAATAAGAGTTGTGTCGTATGTGTTTGAGATAACCATGCTGGCAACGTGCTGTCATCCAGCACCACTTTAAAGGATAAATACAAGAACAGTCAGAATTCATATTCTGGAGGCTTTGCACTCAAATAAATTTGGTGTGAAAGTTTCTGGAAGAACCTTCCTTTGAAAGAGGACTTGTATCATCGTGGAAGACAAACACATGCTAAGCCCTGCCAAAGGATAAGAGATATGGATGTTCCTGTATAAAAATCTTCTCTTCACGATTCTCGAATGAGTTTTTTAGGATTGTCATTCATTCAAATTGTCAACTTCCTCCAGCTTCTCCAATGCCAGTCCTTGTCATCTGTTTGAAAAACAGTAGTATGAAAATAATCATGATGAAATGTTATAGCTTGAGGTAGGTGCTCTGCCAGACCTCTTCTTTTTGCTGCAAAAGAGCCTCAGGGAATATTACAATTCCTCTTCATTTCCCTCCCTGAAAATCACTGGATATGAGAGACATGGTAGTCACCTGTCTCAGGCCCATTGCTCGTCACACATGCTATATACTAGAACTGATTCACAAACTTGAGTGCTTTTTTCCAGACCAAAGTCTATTTGAGAAGTGTTGATCAAAGAAAAAAGGTTTTGGGGAGGCCATCACTAAACAATAGATTTACAATAATTCTCAGCTAAACCGCAGCATTTTGCTTTGAAGTACAATTTCCATGCTGCAGTGAAAAGACTTCAACAATTTGCTGTACATTGGTTATACCCTTAAAGGCTCTCAGTGGCACCGTCAGTAAATTCAAAACCTCTGGTGGGTGACTGCACAGCTGAGGGTGATGGGGAATCTCTGCTCCTTCTGAACCGGATAATGTTCTCATAAAACAGCATGAAGTAAAGTGGTGCAGATCTCATGTGCAAGCAATATACACAAGTGCTAGGACTGAGCAGATGGCTCACAAATGCAGAAGCTGCACTCAGCAAATTCTCCGTAGTTGGCTTCAAGTATGGTTACATGACAAAGTCACTGCAAGGCAAGCAGGAGTATGGATTGCCAGCAAGGTAACTAACTGCCCATGTGCACACTCTCACCGTCCAGTAAACCATTCTCTGAGAACATACTGACAGCGGAAATCTATTTGGAAATGTCTTTATTAGTGAATTAACCTGGGAACGGGCATTTTTCTACACGGTGGGACTCAATCATCTTGACTGTAAAACTGCTTGGATGGTTTCTTACAAGTTTTTGGCCCATCCAACCAGCACTCTCCCAAAAATTTCACAGCCCAGGGATCATCCCTATAAATTGGTGCACATAGCTGCTTGGTTGTGAAGATGAAGAGAGTTTTAAAGTATGAATCCAAGCTTAGTGCTAGAAGATGGTCCCAGGCAGGTGTCGTTTCCACAGCACAGATTGTGTATTGAGTGTATTGGGAAAGATCTCACAGGCATTGTCAGAATATGCCTTCAGACACTTCTTCAGATGCTGCAGGTTGTCCTCATTTATTTAATTCAAGTGTATCATCTTTTGTCTACTCTAAATAATGTGCCTGACAGCAGTCACCCAAAACCTTGTTCTTGTGGCTAGATTTGATTTCAGTGGATCCAAGTAGATCCATTGGCCTGTTGGCCTCTGTGGACTAATATGTTGTCTGTGAAGAACCGTGATTAACTGCTAGTCAGTGCATATATAATAAGCCTCATATATTCTTAACAACCACATGAAAAACAAAATCTTTGGAAAGATGTTATTCATCTTTGAAAAGAAATAATGGCTTATAGTCTAAGTAGAGTGAAGCCTTGACTCAGCCCAGAAAGCCAGCCGTATCCTGGGCTGCATCAAAAGCAGCGTGGCCAGCAGGGCGAGGGAGGGGATTCTGCCCCTCTGCTGCACTCGTGAGACCCCCACCTGCAGTGCTGTGTCCAGCTCTGGAGTTCTCAGAACAGGAAAGATATGGACCTGTCGGAGCAGGTCAGGAGGAGGGTGACAAAAATGATCCGAGGGCTGGAGCACCTCTCCTGTGAGGACAGGCTGAGAGAGTTGGGGTTGTTCAGCCTGGAGAAGAGAAGGCTCCGGGGAGACCTTATTGCGGCCTTTCAGTACCTAAAGGGGACTTATAAGAAAGATGGGGGATGGGGACAGACTTTCTAGTAGTGCCTGTAGCGACAGAACAAGGGGTAATATTTTTAAACTAAAAGAGGGTAGATTCAGACTAGATAGAAGGAAGAAATTTTTTACACTGAGGGTGTGAAACACTGGCCCAGGTTGCCCAGAGAGGTGGGAGATACCCCATCATTGAGGCATTCCAGGTCGGGTTGGACGGGGGCTCTGAGCAACTTGATCTAGTTGAAGATGTCCCTGCTTATTGCAGGGGGGTTGGACCTAATGGCCTTTAAAGGTCCCTTCCAACCCAAACCATTCTATGACTCTGTGATGTGAATATTGTCCATATTCACCATGAGAAAGCTCTCTGGATTGCTCTGGTTTCGTTCCCTGAGCTTGTGAAACCTCTCCTTCACTGTCAGTCCAGTGGGTGAGTAATTCTGACAGCCGCTGCCCTTTTCTCATCAAAGGATGTGGTGAATGGCATATCTTTAGAAATGGAACCTCATCTTGACCAAAGGTCCTTCTTCACCACCTTTTCAATACTGTAAAAATCATCATTTGACCTCACAATCAAATCTTTCCTGACCGGATTATCTCCGGTTCATTGATCCAAGAAACATCAAGTATTTCTATTAAACACAAATAATTTCAATCGGGATTTGCTACATGCTGTACAAAAGTTCGGCATTTAAATATGCAGCATTTTACAGATAATTTTAGTGTTCTATAACATTTTGATGATCTTTCCTCTGCTTATTTGCTGTGCCGAGAACAAACATGAAAACTGGCTTTTTGACAGCATCTGCAGCACTAGAGAACTTGAATTATTTTAAGGAAGTAAATTCTTCCCATCCCAAATGGCAGTAAAAGTCCACTTTGTCACAGCAATATCACAATGATGAATGTTCAAGGGCAAAGCTTTGATTAATGACAGCTGCAGTTTGGATTTCACTGATGGTGATTTTGTACCTCCTTCCAGACAGCTGCACACTTACTGCAAGTATCTAACTAGACATATTTATTATGCCAGTTTGGTTAAATAGTCGTATAAATTAAGCATATGGATACTTGTGTAATTTGCATATGCAGCATGTGACTGTATTATGTGAATTCGGCTTCTAGGAGAAGAATGTCCATAATTCAGCTGAGATATTCCTACTTTGTTAAATTAAGGAGGTCCCTGATTAGGTTCCATAGAAGGGAAATCCCAGTCTGCAAAGGGTCCTGGGGGTGAAGGGATGCAATTTTCCCCTATTCAAGAGCACAGAATACCATTAATACACTTAAAGTTGTCCAGTATTTTCATGTACCCTTCCAAAATGCTGAGTTTAGCAAAAAATCAGCAAATTTTGGGTAAGCATGACGAACCATAAAGCAAGTATTCTGCCTTTAAATCAGCTTTTTGCTATTAAATGTCCTCTTTTTGATAAACGTGAAGGACTAGTCAGCGTTTGTGCTGCTGAAGTTGTTGTGCAGGTTTGCAACTGTAAAGTGTTAAATGAGATGCTGTGGCAGCTGGGTGGGAGTGAAGCTGCAGTGAGACTCCTAAATGACTGCTTTCACCTGTAACCGTTACTGTCACGTAATCAAGCTGGTGGCTGTGCGGTGATTGTTGGGAACTTGTATTTTGCATATGAGCAAAGGTGTAGGGAAATCATAACCCGAATCCTGGCTATTTTATCGTACAACTATCGTAGCAGCTGTAAGTTGGATGGCATGATGTTAAGTTTGTCTTTCTCCGTTTTATGCCAAGGCATCTCCTGCAACATACAAGCTCCGTCTCCATTTCTGTTACTCTCCTCCACCCATTCCTTTAAATATAATCATTTTAAAGCTATCTATATGTAACATCTTTGCTGTTTTACACATATGACAAAAAGTAATATAAGTTGCTTATACACCTTGGTAGATACCAAACAGGTCTTTGCTGTGCTCCATCCCCTGACCTTGCCTCTGCCGGAGCAAGGTCTCCAGTCCTGCTTGGCACGGCCGTGCTCGCCCCATCCTTGCTTCCCCCACCGCGTACTGTTACCTGCAGCGTAAATCCCGATTTACCTAGAGGAAACAGGGTGAGAGTCTGACCCCACAAAAGGGGTCTCCCCCTTAAATTCTTTGTGATCGTCTTCAGCAGTGCTGCGACACTGAGAGAGATCCACAGAGCAATTTATGGCTTCAGAATGAATTTCTCATGTGAGTTATCACCGAAAGGTAAGGTGCAAAGAACACCTGGCTCAAAACACTCTTTTTTTTGTTTAGGGACTGCTGCCATGGGGGTAGTAAAATCCTACCAGGTGGTGCTAGAGTCTTACACACCGCCGCAGCGAACAAGAAGTTTTTGAGCTAGACAAAGTGCCCGGCTCCCCCATCGGCAGCAGATTCACATAAATCAGTGTCATTTCTCCTTTTTTCCTTCGTGCACTATTAAGTGCATTCTGTTCACAGGCTGATAACTCAAAGTGTGTGGTAGTGTCTGAAATGGAAGTCTGTTAAGAAGTACTTTCTTTCCTATTGGTTATTGTTCTTTCTATGGGTACAATACACTATGCTCCTTAGGACAAGTAATTATTACAGGTTTTTTGGGGGATTAGTCTTGAGGGGAAGATTTATAGCATATGAATTTCTCTTTTCTTGCTTGACAGGGTATGGGAACAGCGAGTAAGACTTGTCACCAGGTGGCACCATTAACCTAAGTTATTTTTCAGCTAGGTGAGTGCAATGAAGTTTATGTTCAAAAGGAATTTAGTAGGAAGATTGCTCTTGTCACCTTTCTTCAGAGCCTAAGTAAACACACGGCACAGAGAATAGGCCAAATTCTTCTCCTATTCACTGGCACATTTCTAATTATTTCATGCATTTGCAGTGTTAGAATCTGGTGAAGAATATTCCACGCTTTGTGTATGGTAAGTAAAAGGCGTGCCTATCTTTCTCCATAAAACACTTTCCCACTGCTGGATTTTGCAATATCCGGTGCAGCTGCCGCATCACAAACCTACGTTTTCCCTAGTGAAATCCCGGAACAGGACCAGGGACTTCTCATAGGGAAATGTTTGTGTCTAAATATTGTTTGAACGTTTTTAGCCTGTATTCTACGAACCCAAACAGGAAGAAATCAGTTTTCCGTACGTACTCGTGAGTGGCACCACACACGTGGCAGAGCAGATGATGAGTCCCACCGCTGCTTGCTATTCAGAAGCGGCGGTGGTGGCCGCCCTCCGTGTCAGCGCTGCCGCAGCCTGTACCTGCTTGTGTTGCTTCTCAGCGCTCGCAGGATGGTGTAGCTGTCCTCGGAAGCAAAGAACAAAACTTTTCCCATAGAGGGCATTTAAATAGCTTAAGTCAAAAAGTTAGTTTCTTTTGATAGGGTTGGTTTCTTTTCTAAATGGCTTTGGGTGAATTTTATCAGCTTGAGATAGTAAATGTTAATGCGATTTTTTTTTTCCTAAATAATGATATTAACCTAATGGTAGGAGACTAGGGTGACTCTTGGGAAACAACAACCTCTTGTTCTTCTTTTGATCAGGTATTAAAGAGAAACAAACCTTCTTTCTGAATATGCTGGAATATTGAAAGTGAGTGATGTTTTAGCTAGCAACCTTTGGGATTCTTAAAAGTATGGTTCTAGGAGGCAGCTTGTAGTTCCTACTTAGCTCATAAAAGTAAGCAGGAAAACATAGATTTATACTTTAAAAGATTCTTTTGTTATATTTTTGTTATAGTGAAACCATGAAATGGGTATTGCTCATGTAAACTGTGAATTGTAAGGTCAGATTAGAGCAATAGGTTGATTATACTAGAACTGTGCTCCGGTCTCAGTGATTTCTGGGGCGTTACTGAGTAGGATTGTATTGTACTAAACTGCAAGTCATGCTGTAATTTAAGTCATGCATATTTTATGTGTTTTCTCGCCTTTGCTTGCTTCTCTGGTCGGCTGTGAAAGTCAATGGTTATGCAGTCTTTGTGTCAGCATCCAGTCCTTGTGTGCGCGGTTGAACAGAGGCAGTGGAGTCTCCATCCTTGGAGATATTCAGAAACTGACTGGACGTGGCTCTGAGGAACTTGATCTGGTAAACCCTGCTTGAGCAGGGAGCCTGGGGAGATGGTCTCCAGAGATGCCCTCCAACCTCAGCCACTCGCTGATTCTGTGTCTGGCAGAAGAAAGGTCTTGGCAAACTGAACTTCTGAATTTCTCTAATTAAGCCTGCGAAGTGCCCGGTGTGGAAACTGCAGAATTGTTCTCAGGTAGACTCCTTGCTCATAAAGATAAGGGCAATATTCAGAGCGTTTGGAAAGAATGATTCTCTCGAGATTTGCATTACCATGCAGTTTTTTACTGATGTTTGCCAATTACAACACCATAGATAATGTAAATGCCTGTTTACCTTCATCCCCTAACAAAGCAGATGATGTGCATGGTTACACAGCAAATAGAAAGTAGAAAGCTTTAGCGATCCAATATCTTAAAGAAAGAAGTGTCATCAAGCATCTCAGAAAATATTGTCAGTTATAAAAGATCCTGTACGTACGTACAAACCTTTCCAAGTTTCAGTGTGCTGACTCCGGACATTTTAAATAGCAGCACTAATAGTGTTATCGCAATGGTGGTCTAAGGAAGAAAGTGAGGCAGGTTTGGAGAGACAAGATCAAGCAAGTGGGTTTTTTTGGACTGAGGAGGAAATTGCCTGGAAGACCGACTCTTTATTCTGTTTATATTGGTTTATGTAAAAAAGGCAAGCAGAAATGGTGACCTTATTAAATGCATCTGTGGTTTAAAAAAAGAATGTTATATTTTTCACTGTTTGAAGAATGTAAATGGTGTATCAGGTAACAGAAATATTGCTCCCGAGCCGTGATATTGTACTTCTCTATGTTTTTCCAGTTTCTCTCACTTATAAATGGAGACATGGACATGGTGGCAAAAAGGAAACGTATCTCTTGTGTAGATAAAACTCTTTTGGATGCTGTCTTCAGTAAAATCCTCAGCACCATAAAACCTAAGTTCCATAATAACATAAATCCTAAATTCCTTGGCATCGTAAAACTCTCATAATACTATAACCCCTTTCTTTTCACTATTTTCCTGTTTTTTTTTTTTTTTTAATTTCGTGTGGTCAGTGGCAGGTCATTGATTTTGTACAGGGGTATTGTCTGGATTTCCAGCAAGTACTGGAAGAACCCGAATGTTTTCTTGGTCGTGATGCTGCCGGCAGCTGCCTGTTTTTATAACTGATTCTGATCCTGACAGCTTTAAATTATTGCTGTTTGCTTGGCTGCAAGCCTTCACTGAAACCGAAATTCTTGCACGAACCCTGATGTGTCAAGAAAACTGTGGGCAAAGAATATGGAGAAATCAATTTATCCATCACTGCCAGTCTAGCAGTGCATGACAATCTTTCAATGGCTGGTCAGCGGTGAACTGTGGCAGTGGCAGTGCCATTAGGTGTGATTTCAGGTCAAAGTGTCTATATGATCTGTAGATCTCCTATATGCTTTCCACAGGTATACCCCCACGTGCACAGACAACCCCCTGAATAGTTAATATCTCTTCTTCTGTTAGGGGTTTGCATATAGGTTATTATTTATATGTTACTCTTTTAAAATGTGGCAGAACTGACAGGTGATTGCTTTAACTGAAACGGAGTAGATCTGATTTAAACTAGCCATAAATTTAAATAGGGGGTTTTCAGGGATCCTGATCTGGATGAAATTTTTCGTGAGTGATGTTTTTTAATATTTTTTTTGTTTTGAAAATAAATCTGAAATAACCAAAATTATTTATAAATTACATTCATATTTGGCAAGGGCTGCTGCCTGAAAAAGAAACATAGAATACTAGAATATCTCGATCTGGAAGGGCTCCATAAGGATCATCGAGTCCAACCCCCTGCTCCTCGCAGGACTACCTGAAACTCAATCAAATGTCTAAGAGCATCACCCGGGTGCTCCTTGAACTCTGACAGGCTTGGTGCCCTGACCGCTAGAAGTGGGAAACATTACAAAGATTTTTAAAGGTAATGTTTTCTAAATCTGTCATTTTGACACCCCACCGGCCCTGAAATAATAGAAACATCAATTCTGAAAGCAAAATTTTGTTTCCATTTTAAGGTCAGATGTAGCAGTGAATTAAGCACAAAATAAATTTTAGCCTACTTTCCCAAGAAACCAGAGCTTATGTATCTATACAGGTAGGGTATGTGCTGACGTGTTTCCACCTCTCATTCCCATGCCATTCTTAACGTTTGATAAATTTTAACCAATTTAGACTAAAAAATAGCACCCTGAGAGGTCTCCGGAAAGGATGTTGCCATCGGCTGGATTTTATAAATGAAGAACTGAAGTTCAGGAAAAGCAGATGTCAAATTTGCTCGGTCACTCAGCCATCGGCACACACCCCTAGGTCATCCAACAGGATATTTAAAGGCTTCTACCACTTCGATGTATATTTTGAAGTCTACCCTGAGAGGACTAGACCTGATATTATTAATGGAGTCTAAAGAAAGAAAACTATAGCCATTGGATTATCCTTCCTTTTAAATTTTCTATCCAGCTCTTCTTTGGTCATACCTCTGTTCTGGACCCGCTCCCTGCCGTGCTGGTGGGAAATGGAAGAACCATGGGACCATTCTGGTCCTAACCTCACGTTGTCAAGTTTTTCCCCCTCTCCCTGATGCATCATCCCAGAGTCGTACCCAGCCCAGATATCGATGCCAGTGTGTCCATCCTACATTGGACATTAACTCCCCCGGCAGTACTGCTCAGTGCGCATTTCGGTCCTGCTTCTGCGACATCCCTTGGGAATTTGTCTCCTCCCTCCCAAGAAGTGTCCCTTCCCCAGGGGACCTTTTATGTGCACTTTTATTCTGTGTTGTGCACTAGCGAGCAGCATGTTGGAAGGTTGTTTTAATGCTGAAGGAAAGCGGGTCCTGAAAAGATTTCAGTTTCTTTTCCAAATTCCCATGGGAAAATATAAAGGCATTTTATATATCACTGAACTAGGCAGTAGCTGACAAATAGTTTCCTGTTTGGGGGAATGGAGATATATGTACCCACTTGCTTTCAATACGTGTTACTGACCGAGCGACCAAGTGTCTAGCACAGGTTTTCCGTTCTGCCTACGTTCTGAAATTTGAATTTTCAATCATCTCCTTCACTTTGGGTTAATTAATCCAACTTAACTGAATTCAGTCAACTGCTCTACGCTTTCTCCCAGCAAGATAAAATCCAACAATGTCTGACCTACGCTTGTTTACAAGATTTTTTATATAGGTGTAAATTATAAATTTACATGTTTCTCTGCTTTCTTTTGCTGGCTACACATCAGAGATATCCAAGAACTTTCTGGAAGAGCAAACTCCTTAAATTTTCACAGGCTGTGTGACTCTAGAGCCCTTGTATCATTGGCTTACTCTGATTTTTAATCAATTAAGAGCCTAAATAAAATTTGAAAAGGATACTGATGACCCAAATGATTGTGAAAGTGTTTTTCCATGGGTATAGCTAAAGCGTCTTACAGTATAATGCAAGGAAAGACAGTCCAGCAGAGTCAGGGTCTAAAGAAGATGCACAGAAAGGTGGTCATAGTGGTGGCTGGCCACATTTTCACAAAATCTGAATAAATCTCAGCTTATAAATATGCCAAATAGCCATATCTTCCTCATGGAAGTTAGTCATTTTTTTTGAGTGCTGAGAAATGAAATTGCAGCTCAGATACAGTTGTACACAACTATTTTCAGTGTGGTTACAGAGCACTGACTGTGCATTGAGATAAGAGGGACAGCGCAAAGTCAGTCTCCTTTTTGCTGGTGGTGTTCCTGGTACCCCTGAACACTGCGTCCTGGCCTCCTGCCCATGTCGGGCAACGCCTGGAGCTTGTTCTTCAGAAAACTCCTCTGAATTTGATTTCTTCCTGTGCCTGCAGATCTCCTTTCGACCAAGAAAAATGTTCTGCCATCCTGAAACTATTAACTTGCGAGATGGAATAGCCAACTGGGTGTGTTTGCATAAGTCCGCTTCTTTACAGCCAGAGGCTGTTTGCTTACCTCCCAGTCAGGATGGCTGCTTCTCATCTGGTCTCTACCCGATTTGTTTGGTTTTACTTGTAGCCCTGCTACAAATTAAAATTTCCATGAGTTCAGCTCTGAATCACTTGAATACACAAACCTTTCCGGCTGTAGTTCACAGGGAAGGTCAACGCTGTAACTGAAAATAAATTAATTGGGCATAGGTGCCTGTGTATCTGACTCTGCATGGGTGCGGGCATCTCTGGTGAGGGTGGCTGATGCGCTGCCTGGGGAGGAACCAGGGGCAGGTAAGCATGTTCAGTGGAACAAGTTCTTCTTCATATTGGGTGTTGGTGTAACCCTAACTATGATGCTGTGCTTGCCATAGAGATAGCAAGCGGAAAATTCTATAGAGACTTGGTAACACCGATCAAATCTGTGCAGCTGTGGATATTTTCTCTGCATACTGTTTATTTGATTGCTTTTTTTTCTCAGACTTCTTTTCCCCCAGTACATTGGTACTCAAGACGTTATTTGGTCAACACAGACCTATGAAATAACAAGGGGAAGATTTTTCTGTGTGGTTAGGTGGTTCTAACATTCAAACATGTCATATTCAAAGGAAATACGTCACTCAGGCATCTGTTTTTAAGCAACCTGTCTTTAGCTGAAGCCCTGGTGATTCTTCATGAAGAAACCTGGAGGAAATAAGCAGAATAGAAAAATCCTGGGAAATAAGAGGCAGTATTGCTCTTCTTTTCATTCCTGATGTCTACTTTTGGAAATCGGTTAAATTAGGATTTAAGTAAGCCGAAAGCCAGGAGATCAGAAAGCAAATAAAATAAATCCAAAATTCATTCTTACGTTAATGGAACAATACCCCGAAAGGGGAATCCTGCCAATAGTTGCATCTGTGCTTTTTGCAAGATGGTGATAAAACAGCAAAAGAAATCTCTTCATTTTCAAGCTAGCTTCACAAAGAAAGCAACCAGACACGGAGCCACCCTTCGCTGCCAGCGGCTGTTGCATATGGTGTCCTTGGATGCCCAAAAGATTAGGCAGTCTGATCCACCTGGCCCATGTAACAGGGATCAAAGACATTTCTCCATCTACAAACTTAAGCTCACGGTAAGTGCATCCTTTTACTAAGTTGCAAAATATTTTGACAGTAAACAGTGTTAGAGCCTTTTATTTTGGTAATTACACTGAAGCACTAAGTTGTTTGCATCTGCCAGTTATGAATTTGGTGAATGAAGGAAAGGCTGTAACACAGTGTAAGAACGATATATTCGTGAAGACAGCGTATCATGAAGTGCAAGAGTTGATATTCCTTTCTTTTCTTTTTCAGCTCTGAAAATGAAGAGGACAAATTAAAAGTTATAGTCTGAGAAAATTAATAGGCACTTCTGGCTCTTGAGGGGGCAAAATTGTGGACCAGTCCTCTCATGTGGCAGTGTTTTATGAGCAACAAAAAAGGTATCATTTAAAATTACTTCATGCTATGAACAGGCAGAACATGTTCCAGTGGGAACTTGACATCCAGTTTTTATTTTCATAACTCTGTTAAAAAAAAAAAAAAACAAACAAAAAACCAGATTTGATCTATGACTTGATGGTCTCATATTCACCAATTCCTTTAATCAAATGGTAGACTTTGTATGGCAAGCACATTTTCCTTCTCTCTTGAGGTAAAAGCACCTCTATTCCCAATTACTAACTCTCAGTTACAGTCCATTTACAGCAGAAAGTAAGAAATTAGATGGAGTTTCTGCATCTCAATGGCCATTAAGTCAGGACCAGACTGGGCAGAGAATAAGGCCACATTTTGACAGCTGGAAAGGCATCTGATTGTCAGCTGCAACATGTGAAAGGTCAACTGAAAGACCTGAAACCAAACAAGTATTTTGCACTTGATTGGTGTGAAATTTCTGTTCATGTTTTGGTCTGGTTCCACAGACATTAAATGTGAGTCTACATTTGTGGTGGCACATAGTCAAAATCGCTCTTGGCCAGCTGGATACCACATGCCTTTCCTGAATTCAGAGGATTATTACACTGGATCATTAAACTTCTAATTTAACACTCATTATACCTGAAGAAAGTATTTTCCTCTCTTGTTGCTGTGTCTTTTTTGTAATTTTCTCAATGCAAGCTTAATAACTACCAAGCCTTATCTTTCCCTTAAGAAGAAACAACTGCTTTTATCTGACAGAAAGCCTGTATTCTCGACAAATCAACAACTCTGTCATCCTAAACACATTGTCATCAACACTGAAGTTTAAATTTGATCACATTCGGATTCTGAATTACTGAATGTATTCAACACCAAAGAAGGTGGAACAGTCTTCACTGGGCTTTTCTTGCTGACCTTTCACAAGATGTTTAGTCTTTCTGGCCAGGAAACAGTGGTCCATGTGATGTCTGTGCTGGCACTTATCCATCCACAGGCTGTTAGCAGGGTACAGCAGCTGTTTGTTAAGTTCTTCTATGTCCTTTCTGAAGTGTAAGGCTGGCATTTTCTGGATCATAGAATCACAGAATGTTTAGAGTTGGAAGGGACCCTAAAGATCGTCTAGTTCCAACCCCCCTGCCATGGGCAGGGACACCTCCCACCAGCCCAGGTTGCTCCAAGCCCCATCCAGCCTGGCCTTGAACACCTCCAGGGATGGGGCAGCCACAGCTTCTCTGGGCAACCTGTGCCAGTGCCTCACCACCCTCACAGTAAAGAATTTCTTCCTGATAGCTAATGTAAATCTCCCCTCTTCCAGTTTAAAACCATTACCCCTCATCTTATCGCTACACTCCCTGATAAAGAGTCCCTCCTCATCTCTCCTGTAGCCCCTTTAGGTACTGGAAGGCTGGTATAAGGTCTCCCTGGAGCCTTCTCTTCTTGAGGCTGAACACCCCCAACTCTCTCAGCCTGCCCTCACAGCAGAAGTGCTCCAGCCCTCTGATCATCTTCGTGGCCTCCTCTGGAGTTGCTCTGACAGGTTCATGTACTTCTTATGGGGGCCCCAGAGCTGGATGCAGTGGTGGGGTCTCGTGAGAGCAGTAGAGGGGCAGAATCCCCTCCCACAACCTGCTGGCCACTCTGCTTTTGATGCAGCCCAGGATGTGGTTGACTTTCTGGGCTGCAAGCACACATTGCCGGCTCATGTTGAGCTTCTCATCCACCAACACCCACAAGTCCTCCTCAGGGCTGCTCTCAATCCATTCTCCACCTAACCTGTATTTGTGCTTGGGATTGCCGTGACCCACATGCAGGACCTTGCACTTGACCTTGTTGAACTTCATGAGGTTTGCACAGGCCCACTCCTCAAGCCTGTCCAGGTCCCTCTGGATTTCATCCCTTCCCTCCAGCGTGTTGACCTCTCCACACAGCTTGGTGTCATCGGCAAACTTGCTGAGGGTACACTCAATTCCACTGTCTATGTCATCAATACAGATGTTAAACAGTATCAGTCCCAGTACCGACCCCCGAGAAACACCACTTGTCACTGCTTGCCACTTGGACATCGGGGCCGTTGACCACAACACTTTGAGTGCAGCCATCAGCCAATTCCTTATCCACCAAGTGGTCCATCTGTCAAATCCATGTCTCTCCAATTTAGAGACAAGGATGTCATGTGAGACAGTGCCCAATGTCTTACTCAAGTCCAGGTAGATGATGTCGGTTACTCTTCCCTTATCCACTAATGCTGTAGTGCCGTCGTAGAAGACCACCAAATTTTTCAGGCACAATTTGCCATTAGTGAAGCCATGTTGGCTGTCACCAATCACCTCCTTATTTTCCATGTGCTTTAGCATAGTTTCTGGAAAGATCTGCTCCGTGATCTTGCTGGGCACAGAGGTGAGACGGACCTACTTCCGTCTAGGCACATTTATATCTTTGCTAGTTTCCCAGCTGAATTTCTGCTCAAACTGGGTTGATATAGGTGGGTGGCCATGAAACATGCACACTTTAGAGCACTCCTCATACTCTTCTTTACATGTAGATGTTGTAGTCTGTCATTGCAAAGGGACTTCCTTACTCTTTGCAGAGGAATTAGCCTCTGCAAGAAAAGGGTCAGATTCTCAGTAATGAAGAAGATTCCGTTTACTTAAGACCAAAGGGACTATATGGAAGTGAATATTTCTACAAACATAAGTGAAGAAATAAAAAACAGATTTACTCTTCTGACACCCAGATTAAAAAAGAAAGGTCTCTGTGTCTCTTTATCTTGCTTGCTCTAAATGCTTTCCTGATGCACACCTCCTAAGCAATTCTTTTATCTGTGCATGTCTTACATTTCAGGTTTACATGCATCAAAGGGAAACTATTCCTGGCAGAAAGCATTAGCTTATCAGAGCTGATCTCTAGCAAGTCCCTCAAAGGATCTGAATGGGGTTTAATCTTTACCCTCAACATATGTACTTCTTTTCCCCGCATACTTATTTGATATATTTTCAGTCATTTAGCTAAAATGAGGGGTCTTAACATCTCAGATCAAGTATCATCTCCTATTCAATAGCTCTTTGACTTAATGAAGATCACCTTCTCTCTGATTCAGTGTCTCCATCCATGGTGGTTTATATTTTATATTTGATGACGTTGTATTTTATAGCTGTGCATCATGACATAAAATATGCTTAGTATAAACATGTAAATGGTGCAGAGGTATGCAGGTCACTACGACCAGGTAGGATAGTAATTAGGTAGTTTAGATAGAATCATAGATTTTGGATAACTAAGACTTACTTTCTTCTATCTACAGTAACAAGCAGGAATAGGACTGGGAGAGATTCCTGGGGAAATACTGTCTTGTTGAAGGGTACCGGGAGAGCAGAGAAAAAAGGGCAGAGGAAGAACTCGAAGAAGGCAGGGCAAAAAGGTAAAGGAGATGGCCTGAGGAAACTGAATTCAAAATCAGCCCACTGAGGAGGAGAAGAAAACATGTCCAAAAAAAAAAAAAGATGGAAAGGAGAAAAGTAGAAAAACATAGAAAGTGAAGGAGAAAAAAATCATAAGATTAAAACTCTGAAGAGGAATGTCCAAGAGAAGAAAAGGAAATGTATAGTGAAAGGAGGGCATGACAGTGATTGTACGCAGCCTCTAAATTTAGATGATTTATCTTTTTCAGATTTTTCTTGTTTTTATCTGAAAGAAAACTGCACCGCAATACAAGAGAGATATCGAGGTGCTGGAGCAAGTGCAGAGGAGGGCAACGAAACTGGTGAAGGGCCTAGCAGACAAATCATATGAAGAGCGGTTGAAGGAGCTGGGACTGTTTAGTTTGAGGAAGAGGAGGCTGAGGGGAGACCTCATCACTCTCTACAACTATTTGAAAGGACACTGTAGAGAGGTTGGTGCTGGTCTCTTCTCACAGGTAATTAATGACAGAACAAGAGGGAATGGCTTCAAGCTCCAACAGGGTAGGTTTAGACTGAACATTAGGAAAGAATTTTTCACAGAAAGGGTGGTTGGGCATTGGAACAGACTGCCCAGGGAGGTGGTTGAGTCACCATCCCTGGATGTGTTTAAGAGATGTTTAGATGTGGTGTTGGGGGATATGGTGTAGGGGAGAACTTTGTAGAGTAGGGTAGATGGTTGGACTCGATGATCCCAAGGGTCTCTTCCAACCTAGACAATTCTATGATTCTATGATTCTATGAAAGCAGAACTTCGCAAAGTAAAGATTGAGAGTGAGGAGACACTCCGTGTATGTGTGTGTACTTGTATGTGTGAATGGTCTAACTGCCTTTGCATGGGGTGGAATAATGATGGATAGTGAAGGAGAAGAGTATTGTCCTGCCACAATATGAGCTTTACTGGTGACTGATGGATTTTGAAGTCATAACGGCAGGATGAGCTTCATCATTCCAGATTTTGGAGGTCTGCAGCGACCTCTGAACTGGTTGTCTAAGTGTCCTTTATTATAGGTGAAAAGAAATAACCTCTTTTAAGGTGTGAGTCATCCATTCTACTCCATCCTCTCAGGATGAGATGAATCTTGTTAGAGAAGAGTCTATTTCTCTCTATTGAGTAAAAATCTTATCCAGACCACTGACTCAAATATGGACTGCTACACTACATAAGTCATTCCTGGCAGTGAAATGAGTCATATTTGAAAGATGTAACATTAATACATGCTCTGCTTTACCATGTATACAAGAATATTCACATCTTTCATTATCATTGTTCCATGTTGACCATGTAAAAAGGAAATACTGTATTCGACTTCCCTGTGATGCTCTTCTTGTCTTCCCTCCTGCCTTTCTTTTAGCATGGGAGACGCATTAGGGATTCCATTCTTGCAGCTCAGCTCAATGTACAGGAAAACTACTGTCAACACCTAGGATAGTACTGTATGATTCCTTTGGCATTTAATAGCAGTCCAGGAGATACTAGATATGCCCATTTGTTGGACTGCAGCTGCTGCCAAAACCAGTGATGAGAGCCCCATAAGCTCCTGATTCAGAGGGACTGCTTCTTTCTCAGTGAAAACATTCATTAAAAAACACACAAATACTATGATGGCTGAAGTTATCTTGGGGATCTCTGTAGCTTGGCATGTTTGTCAGATAACCTGCTTTGGATATTGCCAGAAACTGGCTGAGCTTCAGAAACGCCAGTTTCCTTCCCCAAAGAGTCTGAATGGGCACTGTCTCCTAGGAACACCATCTGGCCTCCTGAGAACACCTCCTTTGGCACCTCCATTGCAGCTCCTACTTGACTGGGCTGCTGGATGACTGGGAGCTTTGAACAAATAATGAAGGTCAGTGACAGAATAAAAAAGGAGCAGCATTACAGGTTGCCCCCTGCAAACAGTAGGATAGACAAGGATGTGAACAAGACTATATCTTATACCTTATGATGTCTGCTACAGATCCTTACATCCAGCCCTTCAGAGGCAAATGCATCTTATTTAGGCACAGGAGAAGTGAAAGCCAAAGCTCTGCATTTGCTTGTGACAGAGTTCTTGTGCGTAAATCATTCTGGCTTCCACTCCTGCGTGCTTATAATGCATCACTTCAGAGTTGTTACTTTTCGTGGTAGGTAAAATGCATTTGAAGATACACTGGATTTTCCCCAGCGTAACACAGGTTATTTGCAACTGCAGAAAGAAATTGAACATTGCTTCCTCAGAAGACTCCTTGAAGTCAGCATTATCATTTATCTTAATCCATACTGAGTAGCCGGAACATTCACAGTCATGAGAATGAACCAAGCTGTCCCCCTCTCCTACGTTAATAGTAATTCATATCATGCAGAATTGGATGGCTGCAGTAGGTTTGGAGATTCTTGCTTATACCTGTCCCTGAGTGTCTTACTGGGCTCTGCCACAAACCTTCACACTGGCAAATCATTGAAATGCACGCCTCAGTTTCCCTAATTGCAAAATAGAGACCACAATACCTGCCTACCACAGGTGTTGTGGTGGTTGCCTGTAATTAAGGAAACTTTTATCCCTAGAGACATTTTAAAGCTATTTTTACAGCTGTAAGAAGGTCACTTTTTGGAGAAACCCCTGTCTGAGGAAAGTCAGTGATAGGCTGTGCTGCAGGAACTGTGAGGAGGGGCTGTGGGAAAAAGTATTATAATAGTGGGGCTCTGAACAGGGAATTCAGAATTGTATCTCAGCCTGAGGTGGTATAAAAAAACATGAACAGTCAAACCCATCTAATTTCAGAAGTGCTAACATGAATTTTTTTCATATTCATAAGGTCAAAATAAAATGCTTTGTGTAAAAATGTTGAAAACATTCTGGCTTATTTGAGATGTTTTATGTAAAAGTATGGAAAGGGTTGAACTGTTTCATTTGTAGCAGTCAGTATATCGTTCAGGGGAGGTAAGGGAAGAGGAAGCAGTCATGAATCTTGACAAGTTTGTGTGGTTTCATATAGCTGGAAATGAAACAGAAAACTAAACAATTTGAAAAATCAGAGAACAAAAATCAGAGATATCCAGTTCTGGTTTCAATCATACAGCAAAATTTCAATTACTTTTTCAGTAAAATAGGGACATTTCCACAATTGTTTTATTTTTTGTGTTTGAACTTTGCCAGTTTAATCAATCCCGGTAAAAACTGCACTTCCTTGCAGTTTTCAAACTAGTTGTTATCATTGATAGCCGGGTTTTGGGGGTTTTGGTTTGACTGTGCTTTTTCTCTGAGATAGGTCACAGTTAAATGCGCTGTTTGGGCTTACAGAGAGGTGCCATGTGCGGAAGGAGAATTGCAGAGGAATTCCTCAGTGTTGCTAGTGATCCAAGCAGTACTTCTTGGCCTGGCTGCCCCCATCCCAGATCCTTCCCTTTCTCCCATGTTTTTGTGACTATACCGATAACTTGGTTTGACCATGAACTCCCACTAAACTTGGATCTTTGCTGACTTCTCAAGGTCAAGACCATGTTCGACCCTATTCACCTCTTTGCCCTTCAGTCCTTGAGATATGCCATCTACTGACGATGATTGGGGAAAATCAGCCAGCTACTGTCCCCCAGCTGCCTGTCCCTGCTCTCTGTAAGGGGCCACCCTGAACTTTGGTTAAGTGTCACCTCGATGGTTTTGGAGTCATTGCTTGAGATGGGTGGGATGGCTCATCTGTCTTGGGATTGGTGAGACTAATCTCATATTCAGCCCTACGTGTCGATATAAATATAGCTCTCAGTTTTTACCTCTGTGCATATGCTTTTCTGTGCATATGTAGGCTACGGATTTTTTTTTTTTTTAGTGCAAGTGTCTTTGAGCTGATATTTTCACTTTCTGGTTGTAGCTGGAAATAGTGGAACAGATTTTTCTTCTCTTATGATGACAAATGATTTAATGGTGGTGTTGGCAGTATTAGGTTGGTGGTTGGACTCGATGATCTTAAAGGTTCCTTCCAACTTAGATGATTCTATGATTCTGTTAGGGACATGGTTTAATGGTGGTGTTGGCAGTATTAGGTTGATGGTTGGACTTGATGGTCTTAAAGGTCCCTCCCAACCTAGATGATTCTATGATTCTATAAATGTGGAGCAACTTCCCTGACTAGACAATTACTCATCATAGGTAACACTGCAGCCTGCATTTGTATCAGTTCGTACCGATGTGACCCTCTCCCGTGGTATGCGCTGCGCTCTTCTCACCAAATATTCAACATCTCGCAGCATCAGGGCTTTGCTAACTTCTTTTTGTTTTCTTTGTTTGTGTGTGTGTGTGTGTGTAGCTGAGTGCTCCAAATGGATGAGAGCTTATCATTTTTGGTCATTTAGAGGACATTGAAAATCTGAAATTTCTTTAATTATCTCAAAACCACTTTCATGGTTTGAGATATTCCACTCACATATGCATGCCCCACAGAGATGTAAAGCTCTTTTCAAACCAGTTACTATACTTTTGCTCTGCTATTGAATTTTGCTTTCTGTGATCGCTTTTTTTTCCCTTCAGCTATCCCCTATCTTCAGTGAGCCTATTATCCTTATACTTACAATTCTGAATGTATCCCTCTGTACGTTGTAAGCCAAAGCTGTACGAGCAGCAAAGTGGCTATGCTCTCACTCTTCAGATGTCCTTCAGTAATACATTGTGCTTGTGTTCTCCCTGTGCTGCTCGGTGCATTCACAACAGACTGAAACAAAATACAACGAAGCCTGTGCCAGCATCTTCCTCGAGAGATCTTGAAACTCAATGGTAAAATTTGTATGTGGGAAGATTTAATTTATCTATTTAGTTTCTCCTAAAAGCAACTGAGAACACTATTAGCCACTATTTAAAATGTCAGCGTTTCCCATAACTACCACGCAATAGTGCCTTGCATTGCCACAGTTGTCCTTTGTGTTCAATAATTAAAGCATGTTAGTTGAAGAAAGATGGTGCTGTTTGGCATATGTTGACTTTTGAACACTTCCTACCTTATCTGTCCTGAGACATAGCTGTTTGCCAGCTGATCATCACTGCCTACCAGCGCCCGTCTGCAGATTGCATTAGACAGAATTGTGCTTCTGTACCGTGCCATGGGGAGGGTTTTTCATATCACACCCTTCTCAGAGCATATGGCTTTGACCCTGAACCTGTTAAACTGGAGACGCTATGTCGAGTCAACAGTTTTCGAAGTTGTAATCAGGTTAACCAAACACAAGTTCAGTGACAAAGATTTCTAGCAGTGTCGTTTACATCTGGGATGATGCTTTATTCTTTCTGAATCGGTCTTTCCTGAATGCTGATGATTCACTAGCTAGTAGTAGACACATTGGTAGCAGTAGGCACATCCCATTGCTTCTTGAAGCTTTCTGTAATCATATGTTATTTCTGTGTCTACTGACAGGCCCTGCTTTTACATCAGATTTACATTAGAAGTAACCTGTCCTTTTATAGGTCCGGCATGTTGAATGCCCCTAGAAGGGTTCAGCGAAGATGGTTGCGCTACAGGGAAGACTGTCTGTTTATGAAACTCCACTTCGGAATGAGCTAACAGCAATGATGAGGCTTAATGAAGTTCAGAAATTGGCATAAGACCACTAGTTTCCCCTTCTGGAAGACCTTAGAAAGCAGAGGATATAAATCTCAGATTAAATATTCTGAAAGAGCTTCAGTTACGTGGGTGAGGCACAGAGCTGAATCCTTTATGAAGTTCACTCTGGGCCAAACAACTGGATCAGCTTTTCCGTTTTACATCTCATCTGAGAAGTGTAATCTCTGATTGCAATGTGCTCCCTCAGGCAGCTGTTTGCTACTTAATCGTGTAGAAACCATCTCACCACTCTAGGAGTGTCTGAAAGCAATGATGGTGTGACTTTGCTCAACCTGGTTCAGACTGGATTCCAGAAAGGATCCCTAAACAAGACAGAGCATCTACAAACTTGGTCAGTTATTAACTAACCTACCTGATACTTCACACACATCTGAGAAACAAACTAGGGACAGTTCTGTGTACTTGCTGATACTTTGTTCTTCCATTTTTTTTTTTTTTATGGTGAAGAACTTTGGCACGAAATAGGATTTTTAGGCCAGACGCACAAAAATACATAGGTCTCTTGGTGCCACTAATTTCAGCTGAAATCAAGTAGATTTGTGGACCAAAGACTTGACATCTTACATAATTACAGTTTCCAGATGTTTTTGCCTTATAAGAAATCATGGTATGGTATATATTGTCTCATAGCAACTGCGTGGGGCCTCAAGTGCAGAATGACAAAGGTGTTTAGGCACTTGTATCTGCAGGAGAGCACCTACTAGGATCTATAAAATATCTTTGCACGCACTGACTTTTGGTGGAATTTGAATTCTCAGGGCTTACATGTGCTTTGGTAAATCCCACTAGCGATATCGCTTGCTTATTTATGTGCTTTCAAAAATCTGGCCCATGGGTTGCGGGTGTAGCAAGGGTCGTAAGTCTCTACATACAGATATTTCCACACACGTATATATAATAGTAAATACCACTGAGTCCTTCACTTTGTTCCAAGCAGATATCAGACTCCGTTCAGCCTCCTGACTCAGGTCATCATTTACATCAGTACAAAGCAGGACAGCTTTTATTCATTCATAGCTATGATTTGGCTACTTAAAGACACTAAAAAAGAAAATCAGCTCTAAATTCAGTTTAGTCAGCCAATCAAGAGGCTTTCATGCCGGCTTTAAGTTTTTGGAAGTGCAAAAAAACCTGGAGTGTTATCTGCTCTAATCATGTGAGTACAAAGTAAGTGAAAATGCTACTTCTGGGACAAGTAGTTGAGAATTTTGATGTAATAGAGTCTGTCACTCACTGCGCAGGTACCGCAACACTGGACAACCAGCCAGCGGTCCAGGTGGGGAGCAGACAGTGAGGGCATAATACTTCTCTTTGACTAGAAGTGGTGTCATAGGTCAAAAGAGTTTCCTAAGCAAAGGCTCCTTTAAAGCCTTCTAGGGGAGCTGTTGGAGCAATGGTCCTGGGCAAACTTATCCTGTGGTTTCATCCCCTGTCCCCTTTTTCTAAATTTCCTGGTTGTGGAGGATGAGTTTTGTGAGGGAGGCATGCAGCCAGGCTCTGTTTAATCTTTTCCTCTGTCACTGCAATCCTGTTAGCAACTATGGCAAACATTTCCTCTCCTGGATTTTCTTGTTGTCAAATACTTGCAGTTCTGTGTGTATTAAATTACTTTCACTGGTGTTTATGCAGCATTACATATCATTATGTAAAGTCTCATTCCCATATTCTCGATCGCTGTGTTGTACTTTATTCTGTGGGTGTCACTGTTACGTGAGTATTGTTGCCTGTTATTTGCTTTTTTCCGGTCGACTAAGTTTTATGGTAAGTTTCAAAGTCATGTTGAACCCGCCCTGGCAACAACTCAGCAAACCAATATAACTGTTCCCATTGCCATGAGACCCGCACCACGCTGCACGTTTAGGGTTATTATCTCAGCAGGGTGGAGGACTCTTGCACATGCGTGCATGTGCATGCGTGTGCTCTGCGTTTCTGTGTCACCCAGCAGTCCCATCCTATTGCTAGGTAGTGTTGGGCTTAAAATGAAATGAATACTCTTAGGCTTTGGTTTTTTTTCCGGATCGGTTTTATATTTTTTTTTAATTAAAATAAACCTGATTAAATGTTATCTCATTTAATATTCAGCTTCTGCCATCAGATGCTCAAGCAGAATACCCAATAAGACTGAGCAGAGTTGTGTGCATGGTCTTTGGGAGAAGACCCGTTTTCTCCTTTTGTTCTCTCTTGCTGTCTGGCAGTCGCTCTTCATTTGCTAACTTCTAAAAATTTAATTAAGGTACAGGTGACTTATCTTTCAGATCATCTGTGAAAAAATAGTATGCCCTAGGAACATCCAGGTTCATTCATCTAGCTATACTATTTTTATATTCTTTTGTATAGAGCTTCTGAATCTAGTGTTAGATCGACCAGTAATTCTTTGGTCAAATCTATGGGTAAATTGTATATGCTTGCTGCAAGTCTTTTCAATTACTCTATACA
Organism: Ibidorhyncha struthersii; assembly: GCA_013398815.1. Taxonomy (NCBI): domain Eukaryota; kingdom Metazoa; phylum Chordata; class Aves; order Charadriiformes; family Charadriidae; genus Ibidorhyncha; species Ibidorhyncha struthersii. The sequence continues at coordinate 699,136 of VZSZ01011367.1, read as the reverse complement.
TTTTCTCTGCTGAAATGTCAAGTTTAAAATAAGCCCGCTGCCTTCCTTTCCTTCCCTCTGCTTGGAAATTTGGCTTGGAAAAGCAGCATCCATCAATAGATTGCGCTGGAGGTGAAGTGCCAAGAACTTGCGAAGTCTGCTCTTGGCGCAGCCGAGTGCTCGTGGTGTGCAGTCGTGAGCAGGGCCCTTCTTCTCCACCCTGACCTTTGAAGGAGCCTCAGGCTGGACTGGAAATTTGCAGATGTGGTTTTGTCCTTTTACTTAATTGCATCCACATTTTGAAGCCTGTGGTGAATATTGCCTTGACTGGCAGCAATAATCAAAGAGCTGAAAACCTCTCCTTTGTGTCTGCATCTACAAAGCTGCACCTGCAGAGGCATCCAGACAGTATTTCTTGGAGTTTCCAGCATCACAGGAAAGAAACAAAAGCACTTTTAAAAATAAGCTTTAAAAGATGTTTCTTTTATGTAAATTGGGGGTACGAAGAAACATCTATTTAATAGCGATATTGTGAAGATTGAGTAGTTAAATATTTAAAGATCTTTGAAAGCATCTGTAATGATGTTCAGTAAATACAGCTTAAATATTTTTCTTAATGCAAACAGGAAGCAGAAACTCAAAGTAGTTGTGTGTTACCTTCTTACAAAGCCACCGTCACTGCTCCCACTGTATTTTAGAGGTAACACACTACTAGTTTTTCTGAGGAAGAATCCTGTTTTCCTTCTATTATTTATGACCTATGAAGAATAATCGATGTTAAGTATCTCTGTTAGTTCCTGTTTATTACAGCTACCAATTTGGCAGTGATTAACAAAAGATATTTTACTTAAGTGAATAATATATTGCTATAAATTCATTTTTTCACTCCCTTGAGCTCCGCGTTATTCTTTGCTAATGCTTTTCGGTTAAGCTAAATTGTTTACCTGAACTTTCTAGAGCAATGGCTATCAATCCGTGCATGGGTCAGATGGTGTTGGCGTGGTATCCAGAGGGATACTTGCAATTGCAGTCTCGTTACAAGCCAGAAATCCCAAGCCTTACATTTTTTTACTTTTCTGTCTCACTCTTGCGACTTTTAATCTTTTCTTTCTTCCTGTCTCAAAGCAGACTGCAAACATGCATTTTTTGCCTTGGTCCCTCAGACCAACTTATTAATGCGTGCCCTGCAGTGTCACTTTTTCTTGTCCCTTCTAAACAAGTTGCATTAACAGTTCAGTATGAACAGTTCAGCTATGAGATTATCTTGTGATTGATTGTGCCACGTATCTAAGCATAACTCTTTCAACGTTTCTCATCAGGCAATGCACACATAAACCCTTGTGGTTATTTCTTTCCTGTAATGTCATTTGCTTTTTCTTTCTTTCGATGTTTTCTGATAGAAATTGCACACTATACTCTTCCCTTAGGTCTTTGTTTTAAAACCCATCTTCTAAGTGTTTGTCTTCTACATTCGTTCAATAAAAGCTGTTAACTCTGGGTCTTCTTTCCCTCTCCATACAAAATCACAACATTTTTTAGGAATTCAAATGCAATTCTATAAGAGACAGTGGTACTATTTAGATGACATCCTATCACTTAGAAAAAACTACATGTGAAATTGTAATCTTCGTAGAATTAGAAGAATCTGCTCCAGGAAACATTGTTCTTTCATTTTGTCACTTATTATTTGCTTACTGGTCTGACATCTCGCTACAGTTCTTGAAGACTTACTGGACAAGTCTGCCAGATTTAAGTCTTCCTATTGCACTTCAGAGAAAATAAAAGGTATGATATGCTCCTTCAGGGATGTTCAGCAAAACTTTTATAGGCATCTTTAAAAAAGTCATGATCTCATGATCAAAGACATTGCCATATGGTGGCTTTCTAGTGACCGATTTGTTATTTCTAATGGTTTGATGGCCACACCACCGAATCAAAACTGGCAATAATCAGGCAAATGCAGGCAGAGAAAACAAAGGTGAAATTGTCTTCTACTGTTCCCAATCTTTTTCTCTTAATCAATGCAAACAGGCATCAATAAGGCAGGATGTGGAAAGTTAACCACTTACGGTCTGATATATTCTGTGGAAAACCAGGATTAATAGTACAATTTGCCCTGGATTCTTAAAATACCGAGAAAGTACATTTGTATCATGGGATGAGAACAGCGGGGTAATGAGAAACACAGCGATGGGAGCAAACGAGGTGGAATTTTTTAGGCACCCTACTACCGTGGGAAAGAGCAGCAGAAAAGGACTCTTGAAAAAAAACCCACCCTTCTGTTACTTGCCGGTGCTTGATTTTAGGTGGAGCTGTTGCTCAGGGAAGACTTGCCATTCAGTATAATGTGATAGGAAAGCATCTTGATTTGTCTCACTGGTTTGATTAGCTTTTAAACCTTGAACTAATGTCTTACCATTCTTAGTAGAATGATAAACTCTTAGAGGGAAAAGCTTCCTTTTAACACACAGCCTTATAATCATTAAACTTTCCTTTGTAATGCGCTGTGGCCTTAATTTGGCACTTTAGACATTTTACTTCTGGTGCTATCTTAGGTTATTTGGCTGGAGTATGTCAATATAGTATCTGAGAATGCTTCACGCTAATTAATTTGTCAGTAACAGAGTGTTAATGATGTTATTGTAAAACTCCTTTTGATGTTAACTTGGCCAAGGTTTCTTCACGAATCCCACAGGAACAGCAGAGGTCTCTGGCTGTTCTTACGGTATTGTGGGAAGCTCTGCTCAGAAGAGTTGTTCTGGAGGAAGATGGGGGTGTGCGTTGGGTGTGTGTGACTGTAGTCCTAGAAAGAAGGTGTTATCGGACAGGTTGGTTCAACAGTTTTTCCAAAAGGCAGCCATACTGGTGTCACCCAGTCTTCTCCTTCTTTCTAAGATTTATCAGGTTCTCAAAGCGAACCTTGAGTTTGCGAGATGGGATGGCTGCAGGCATGTGAAACAGCATTGCCGAGGAGCTTTCATTCATCTTGGGTCAAATACACCCACTCTCAGAGCAGGCTGCTTAAACTCTTGCAAGCTCAGAGAGACAGAACATGTTCCCTCCTCCATCAATGTACTTGCCTTCCTTAGAGCAGAAGCCCCCCTTTCCCATAGCACACATGGGTGCTGTGTAGATACCTCTGTCCCATGACTTGTAAAGCCAAACTCCACTTGAGGAGGCGGAGAAAAGAGGAGGTTGTAATCCCTCTCCATCGTTAAAGGGGGTGCAAATGGCAAAAAGCACCACCCCTGCTGCAGTCCTCCCCTCGCAGCCTTGCGGGAGCTCCCCAGCCCCATCCCTGAGGTTGCGTGCTTGCGAAGGATCTGGAGCTTTAGCATGGCAATGGGCTTAGCAGTTCCTGGCGGACCTTCGCTCTTTACTTCCGGATGAGAAATGAATTATCTAAATGGGAAGAACTTTCGCCAGCAACAACAAACAATAAGGGTGTTGTCTCTGTTCTGCTGGTGCCATTGATTTCAGTGGTTAGGGAAGAATATGCAGAAAAATGTATATTGCTTTCCGAATGATTGAGATCTAAGAAGGAGGGAGAAAATTCTGCTTCTCATTACAGCTGTTTTAAAATGACAAAAGCCTTCCTTCACTAACTTATGAGCATTAGTCATCTATTTAAATATGAAAGTGTTTCCCTCAGTCTATTTTAATTTTAGTTTTATTTTATAGTTTTGTATGTGGAATGGAGGGGTGGACAACTGTTTCAATAGCCTCTAAAGTCATATTTGAAGCAAACTCAGACTTTATCCCGTCAGTTTTCAGAAAGAATTATTATATTACCAATTCTCTTTCTCGTTCCCATGGGCTTCACTGCCATAGTTTTGTTCCAAATAGGGAGGTGTCACAGTATCATATGAATTTATTGATTTCTTGCCACCCCCTACTGTCTTCCAAGTTCATGTAGAGGAAAACTTCACCTAGTGTGACTTCTTGGGGACATGGGATGATTAAATCTGGCTGTGGTGTTTCCAACCCAGCTCAAAAAAAGTAGCAGAGGAAGTTGAATTTGGAAGCAAATATTCTTTGGATGCCTAAGTCAAGGCAACTGTTTAAAAAGGGAATGATTGCTCCTGGGACTCTTAAGCACTCTTAAATCCTGTTGGAGCTAGTAGGATATAGAGGGTCACAATAGCACTGGGCAAGACCATCTCAGTACCTTGTGAGGTTCAGTTGACACTGGTAAGTACAGAGTGTGCATGGGTTTGACCAAGTCTCCTATTTAACATTTTTAAATATTTTGAATTCCTAATGAATGGGTTTTGTTTAGGTAAGAGAATCAAATATCGTGCTTAATTTTGAATGTACTTACCATATTCATTCTTTGACAGGTTCTTCTACTCTGGTATTTTTCACAGTTCAGCTTCAGCCATCCACCTGCCCCGTAGGACCGTTATTGACCACTCCAGTTTGCTGCATCACTTGCACCATGGCACTTCTCAACATGTAGGAGAACTCAATGCTTCTGCTGTAAAGAATATGGACATTAAGACCAGCCCGCATATTTGTGTCCCTGTATTACTTCCACTTGAGGAAAAAGCTGTGTACTATTGGATAAGGTCCTGAAATATAATTTAAAAGCATCAGCAACAGAAAAAACATCCTGAAGTGGGGGAAAGACATGCTTCTTGAATATTATTCATTTGAATCCTGGAGCTATATAGAAGCAGATATTGATATGATGCAGTTGATGTGTGACAGAGTACCAAATGGACATTCTTGAAGTCAGCTCCATCTTCCCTAAGACATCACTATTCTCTTAGTAGGCCATATTTTTTAGGTAATTGATCAGCATGTCTATGAGCTTTCCCAGTCCTAAATTCTTTTAAGCTGCATATTTTTTTTCTGGAGTGAAAACTGGACACAGTGTAGCCCATGAGTTGCTGTGAAGGCATCGAAGCAACATTCCTCACTTTTAGGGGACTAGTGTGGTGGCATGCTGGAATCTAATGTTCCATGAAATTTATGATTTTCCACTTTACTGAAGAAATAATTCTGTTTGTTTGTAGGTTTATGAACTTGCAGTCTTGAAGCACAGTACTACAAGTCACAAATCATTTTATCTATTGGCTGTTCTGTCTTAAATATTATATATTGCTAATATCCTGATCTCCAAGAGTTTGTGAAAAAAAAAAAAAAAGATTTTTGATTTAAAATGTAATTTTAAAATGTTGAACATTTATTATTAAAATTTATGTTTTTACAAAAGAAAAGTATCAGTTTTGTGAATTAATTCTTTTCTGGCAGGTGCTGGAGAGGGAACTGCTATGGTGTTTCTCTTGAAAGAGGAATTCCTTTAATCACAAGCCAGAGGAAGTGACTTGCGCCGTAGATGGATGGATGCTTTGAGCTTGGTTGAGCATATCTAACTTCTTCCAAGTGAAAAGTCCTGTCTGAAATGTAGAGGATTCTGTATATAACTATTACACACATGCCTGTGTGCTCACACTAGCAGGAAGATGGGCTTGCCATTGTCTTTGTGTCCACAGGATAACTCTGAAACTTTCATCCTTAATTGTTGCTGGTGTTGCAGCGGCTGGAGCAGGAGCCCGTAAGCCCTAGGTTCAGTTCTCAGAGCCTCTGCTGACTTACTGTGAGACCTCAGTGGGGCATGGAACTGCTGTGTGCTGTCTCCCAGTCTGCCGTAAGAGGTGCATAGCATCTATCTTATTAGCACACTGTGGGATTTCATCCAGTCATGTTTGTACGCTGCCTTGTGGTTTTTCTGCTGAAGGTGGTAGTACTATTCCTTCCAATTCCCAGTTCACCTGTACCGCAAAGTAAGTAGGAGCTTCTTGAGATCATGATTACTTCCCTAAAATGGCTATTTATCTCCTGATTGAGAGTTAGCGATTCATTTACTGATAGCCTGCAGGTTTTTGCGAGGGGGTTGTCTTAATAACCTGCAGGCATAGAAGAATCGTTTTTGCTTATTTGCCAGCCAGTGGTAGGCTGTATGTATTCCATGTATTTCTAGTCAGATTTTCATTTGGGAATTCAAAGCTTAGAAATGAAACTTGCTTTATTTTCCCTCAGATCTGAGAGAAAGGCCTGTCACGAGCTCCTTCGTTTGGTGAGGTAGGCTGTTGTCCTGCCACTAGAGAAAGGGAGCTGTTTGGTTTTGCCTTGTACCGTAGCAGCTGGTTTCTTCATCGCAATGAAGGAGGGACAGAATTTAGAAACTACCCAATGTAAAAAGCATTGGGAAAACAGGGGTGCCCTTTTTTCTATTGGTTTTAGCAATGGGGGGGCAGTGCTGTAATATCTGTATAAGAGCTAGGCTTCGGGTCTGGTTCACTAGGGGAAGAAGAGACTATTTTTTTTCATGTCTGGTTTTAACCTTCCTGTCTGCCCCTCAGAATGAAGGTATACATCATGACAATGTACAAAAGGTAATTATCAATTTATTAATGTATGTAATAACTTTCATATAGACCCTAAAATGGACTATTTTAAATTTGTAGCAAGGCAATTAGTCGAAGACAGTCAATACCCCTAATCATAAAGATGGTTTCTGTCTTTATTAGTTTCTAGTGGCAGGCTGAATATATGGAAATCCAGATAGCTTTAGAGTAGAGGCAATGATGTGAGACTTCTCTCCCTGTGGTTGTGGTCCTTGGGGCTGGTGAGCAGGTGTGAAACCCTGTGGTCGCTTGGAAAAACAGCAAGTCTCAGAGATGGGAACCTGAGATGATAAATTGCTTTGCTTCTTACAGGGATGTTCCATTAGTCCTTCCCAGCCAAGATCCTATGCGTGAAGGGACCTTGCCTTTAGGTACAAAATCCCTAAGCTGATAAATCATAATCTGTAGGCAAAAGCCATTTGTTACTGCATATTAATGTTGAAATAATTGATGTGACTAATCTAGCCAGTCTTAAATCTTCTCCTTAGAACAGTAGGATACCTCAAACAACCCTCTGCACCTATTATGAAGGCTCAGTCCTTTAGCCCCAGTGGGCCTGTGCGATAGAGGTTGCAGATTCCTAATATCTCTTTTCTCCCCAACGAAAGGACTGGAGGGCAGCAATCACTGTAGTTCGGGTTATCATGCTCAAAATCTTGTTTATGGGCAAAGAGTAAGCACATGTTATATATAAGTAAAGCCGTTGTTAGCATAACTGAAATCTTAAGAGGCTAATAATTATTAGCCTAGATTTAACTGTTTCAGAAAAAAAATCACAGAATCACAGAATCACAGAATAGTCAGGGTTGGAAGGGACCTCTGGAGATCATCTAGTCCACCCCCCCCGCCAGAGCAGGGGCACCTACAACAGGTTGCACAGG
>VZSZ01011367.1:681779-691824 GCA_013398815.1 Ibidorhyncha struthersii | reverse complement strand
ATTAACAAGATCCCCCCTCAATCTTCTTTTCTCCAGACTAAAGAGACCCAAATCCCTCAGCCTCTCCTCATATGAAAGATGTTCCAATCCCCTAATCATCTTTGTAGCCCTTTGCTGGACCCTCTCCAGCAGATCCCTGTCCTTCTTGAACTGGGGAGCCCAGAACTGGATGCAGTATTCCAGATGCGGCCTCACCAGGGCAGAGTAGAGGGGGAGGATGACCTCCCTCGACCTGCTGGCCACACTCCTTTTGATGCACCCCAGGATGCCATTGGCCCTCTTGGCCGCCAGGGCACATTGCTGGCTCATGGTCATCCTGTTGTCCACCAGGACTCCCAGGTCCCTTTCCACAGAGCTGCTCTCCAGGAGGTCGGCCCCCAACCTGTACTGATGCATGGGGTTATTCCTCCCCAGATGCAGTACCCTACATTTACCCTTGTTGAATTTCATTAAGTTCCTCTCTGCCCAACTCTCCAGCCTATCCAGGTCCCGCTGTAAGGCAGCACAGTCTTCTGGCGTATCAGCCACTCCTCCCAGTTTAGTGTCATCAGCAAACTTGCTGATGGTACACTCTATCCCTTCGTCCAGATCATCGATGAATAATCAGTTATAGTAGTTATGCTCACACTTTTTAGTTTCTACCCCTTTTCCTGGTGGTGTGCTCACTCTTCCACTGCTTCTCTGGGTCCCAGGGTCGGGAGTTTCAGTCTGGTAGCAGTGTTGAGGAGTGCGGGATCTTAAGACAAATCATCAGCATCTGGAATTGTTTGCTCTGAGGAATACGACTATGTTGATGGTTTCTTCTTCCTCCCTCTACGATCTACTTGGGGCTGTTTTTATGTTGTCTCGCACACTTTTACACCTTTGCACCATCCTTAATTGGTCTGCAGCTCCAAGTTGCATCCAAATATTCTATATTTGGTGCCTTTTTCGTATGTTAGATATTATTTCTTTGTTCTCTTTGTTACTTCTGAAACCAGGTTTGTCCACCTTCAGGTCTGCACTTCATTTAATTGACCATGGGTGAGTTATTCACAGTCATGAGGCCACCAGTGCCAGCCTGTGCCCCATCTCTTATCATCCTCTGCCAGTACTCCTCTATGCCATGTCCTGTGTCTCCCTTTCTCAAAGCACCTGCTATTGTACCAGGATTGTATTTCTCTGTACCACATCGTTGTGTTAGAGTCATAAATATCTCACTCTACATGGACTAATTGCTTGCTACTACTGTCGCTGTAAAACTCTAGTTGTACCATACGAGGATAAACATAAGTAAAATGAATTAGCCATAGACACCTGGCCAATTAAAGAAATCGCTGTGACAGCTAAACCAAGTTAAAACGAAACTGCAGCAAGTCAAGAAAATTCAGTCAGAGCAAGTGACAAGGCTCAGTCCTGAGACCTTGAAAACTCAAGACAAAGCTAAAGGCTTGTTGCTAACGATAGTAACACCATAGTATTACAGGGATAGGTAGTTACAGGTGAATTAAAACCCTGAGGGCTTGGGATAAATCTGTCCTATTCTTTCTTTAGAGAACAGGAGCCAGGAGTTTTGTAGCAAAGGCCATACCACAGAGAGATATTTTCAGGAAGAACAGGTTGTTCTGTTGGGCTGAAGGACCTTCTCTGTCAACTGTCTGCATTTGTCAATCACTCCCTCTCCTCTCTCCCCCACCCCCTCTTCCCTCCCATTGAGCATTTTTTTTTCTAGATCTTCCATAAGTGTTGACCTGTCAAAGATGCCTACGAACTGTGAAATTTGGTGGCTCCATAGAGACGGGAGACCAAAATTAATTCTTCTCCACCCCACCACCTCCCTGACCCAGGAAAGTAGGAGCTCTACACTTCTCCATAGTTTGTCCCTGCTGCTATCCAGTTACTACAGCACATTCATAGCTACAGCTTCTTTCCCTGCCAGCAGATCGGGGTATGCCAGAGAGCATGCGTTGCTGGAAGGGAAAACATGGTAAGGATACGGGATGGCAGCTGGAGCTGTTGACTGCTGGACACCTCTGTAGGAAACCAGGTCTCGATAGCTCTGTGCCCACAGCACTGGGAGCGGATGGGCTGTGACACTGGGAACCCCTGAGGGAGCAGCTCTGTTCAACTGCTGCAATGAGAAGTATCCCTCAGTATTAACACCCATCTTTGAACCAAGCCGAGGCTGCTTTTCATTCATCCCTAGATGCTCTCCCACCTCTGCGTGCTGGTTTTCTTGCCCGTGTTCCCCATCTGTCTTTACTCCTTTTATTTCCAGGCTGGACCTATTGTCCACCCTGCTGAAACCTGTCATCTACTTTTCTTGTCCCTCTACAAGAGGATATACACCTATTTTCAAAGTGTCCAGGGCACAACACAGACTTTGGGACCATCACAGGAGATCAGTGGTAGTGCTACTGTTATTCTTGGCGTTGTTAGGGGTGGGTGAGCATGGAGAACACGCAGTCAGCATTTTGAAGCCTGTTAAACAGTAATAGTACATGACACAGCCGTGACGATATTCACATGGGAGCTCTGAACGTCTGGGACCTGGACCCTGCTTTCAGTTCACTCATGTCTCTGTCTATATTAAAGCCCATTTTTGGTCAGGGTTTTCACGGGTGCCCAGGCTGTTTCTTTATGTCTGCTGCATTTTAAGCACTACAGGAAAATTGAAGTTTATAGGTAAATTCATTCTGAGACCTGGCATTAAAGGAAATGTTAGGACATTTTAAAAATATATATTTTACAGTGAGGGTAATTGACAGGTCAGCGATGCAGTTCCTCTACCTGATAGTGATTTCTCTTTGATTAGGTTAAGCTTTCCAAATAAAATGTTCTGTAAGATAACATGAGACATGTCAAATTTCATGTTGTTTTATTTTGGTAGGAACAGAACAGAAAATGGGAAGTGAGTTTAAATTTGTCAAAGTTCAAGCTTATGCACCGATTAGCATATTTCTTGTTATTTCTCAGCAGGTAGTTGCAAAGATCTCTGTTTCCATCAGGGCAACTGCCATTGAGTCTCAATTCTGTAAATGCTAACAAAGAAACAAGTTCCTAAATATTTATGGATTTAACAACTAACAAATGCTGCTTCTCCCCTCTCAGCCTCCTCACTCTCATTTATAAAAGCCTTTTCCTCTTGTGATTTGTGGCAAGTACTGCCTGTACAATGGGATGTTTGCCAACAATTCCAAAAGGAACATGATAGAGTCCATGGGAACTGATTGTACAACCTCAATCACAGTTGCTCCTTCTGGCCCACTACTCTATAAATCCCAAATTCTAGTTAATAGATTTATAAAGCGGAGGGCCACAAGGGGCCATTAGCTCATCTGGCCTGATGGCCCATATATCACAAGCAATTGCACTTTATGCAGTACCCTTTACCAAGCCCAGCAGTGTTTATGTTTGGATAAAGCATTTTTGCCAAGAAGGCATTCAGTCTTGGCTTCAATACATCAAGGTAGGAGGAATCAGCAACTTCCACAGTAATCTGTATCATTAATTTCTCGGTTAACTAATTTCCAGGTTAAAAGCTATGGCTTATTTCTGATTTGAAGTTGCCCATTTACACCATCTAGACATTGCTTCTTGTTATGCCTTTGGTAAATTAGAATTCGTTCATACCTAGCTTATTGTCATCATACACCTTGCCAAATAAAAGTCAGGGGTTAGAGGAATTATTATTGAAATGGAACAAACTCTTCAAGTGCCTCTCAGTAAGGCATTTCTTTGACTCAATTTTTTCTACAATCAGTGGCAGCTCTAGCAAACCTGGGTAATCTACCCTACCTGTGAGAGTTAGATTAATCCACCCATGGTTGCTTCTTTGCCAGTGGAATACCCAATATAATGTAAGACTTTCGGGTACTTTCAGTTGCACAGCTAGAAGTTCATTTGCAGAAGAAAAAGTCCAAATCTTCTACTATCTGTCTTACTCAGGGGACTGGAATTATCTCAGAGAAGATCATCTCAGTTTTCATCTTCTGAGATCCCTGAACTCTACACACTTAAGTTTTAGACAGGTTCCTGTTTTACTCCCCTGAAAGCAAGGCAATGGACTTGCTGAGAACTGGATAATGATTTAGCATGTCCATGGAGACTGAGTTGCCTTCTGCTTCTCTTTGCCATCCTGTTTAAACATCACCATTCCAGTTCTTCGATTTCTGCTCTTAGTTCTCTTGAGTCTATGGCACTGGACTCTGGGTGTGCTCGTTTAGGAAATCTTTGTTAACATACGTGGGATGTAGCATGAAATTATCACATCATTTTCCTCCCAGGTGGAGATAAATTAAAATCAGTGCAACTCAATGTGGGACTGAGCAATTCAGGTATTTTGAGCAGGATCATTTTAGCATTTTTAGTCCTTGGTCCTGCTGCTCATAAAATAAATGGCTTTCATGTACAAAGTAACTTAGACTTTGCTAAGAAGAACTGAATTAGTAATCATAGGCAATTATGAACAAAGAACAATGATTTATCTCCCCCAAAAGAGAAATCACAGATGGGAGGAAACGTAATGGTTAACATAGCAACAGTTCTTGAAATAAGTGAAGTGAGCAAAAATAAATGTGGAAAATAAAACCATTTGCACAGATTTAAAAGAGCAATAAGACCAAATTGCAGAGAAAAGCAAAGCAAATAGGAAATCAGGAATGATAGGAAGTATTACTTACTATCTGTGAGAGATGAACTGAATTATTTAAACATACTTCTTTCAACATCAAATGAATGAATAAGAAATTTTTTAAAAAGTTGCCTAATTTGTCATTTCCTATTTAATTTCAAATACCTTTCATATTATTTTGCTTTATTCTACATTAATAACTTGGATACAATAGTGATGTCATTTACGAGACACCGGCATGATTATGTATTCTTCAATATGAACACAGGTTGCTGAGTATTATTCTGGGAAACCAAAATTTATCCTGCTGCTCTAACAATGATGTACGTCTGTACAAGAATTGTATTTGTCTTATTGGTAATGTTATATCATACACGAATACAGGAGCTGCCATGCTGAATTGGTGCAATGTCCTATGCAGTTCAGTTCTGTACATAAAAATCAAACAAATAATATTGCAGAATGATTTATTTTAGACAAAAATCTTCTGCTTTGTTTTACTGAGCCAAGATCTAGATCTTGGCAGTGTCTTGTAGCAATGAGTTTCACAGCCCAATTCTGCTCTGTTTAGATTTTTTCTCTCCTCCATCGTTGGGGGGAAGCATCCCCTTCCAGTTGCACTGACTGCACGTGTGATAGGTTCGTGTCAGTCATGAATAACTGCCAATGGCTTTGTCCACAGCCAAGGGAATATTGTTTTAATTTCTGTTAAGTTTCCAGAGGAACTTGTGAATTTGCAAAGACATGAGCCAACAGCACTGGTAGCACTGGTATGACTACTGGAGTTTTTTGCCCTCAGTACTTACAGCTTTGCCTTGTAGAACTGCATTAGTGGTAGAGGGTTCTTAAACTGTGAATTTGGAGTATTGGCTCCGCTCTGGGATATTCCCTTTTTGGAGTCGATCAGAGGGTTCTGGCTATTCATCGTCTGCTAGCAGAAAGACGTCGATGTTCTCAAGTCTGATTCTGTTTTTGAGAAACAGCCAGTTTAGGGATTTTATATTGGTTAAAGATATTGGCTCCGTTCTGGAGAAGCTGAGATGGGATGTCATGACTGACTCAGCCAACCTGAATGTATGCTGTTGCTGGGCTGGGGGGCTGCACAAACCCAACCCACATTCCTGTCCCCTCTCTGTTGTTGGCAGCTGAGCCTGGGTAACTGTGCAGGCAGGTGGTCTGGTCCCCAGTCCAGCAGAAAGCTAACCAAGGAAGGCAAGAAAGAAAGGACAGGGGAGGGGGAAGGGATGTCCATGAGATCCACCTCCATAGTCCTCACTTCCGCAAGCTGGCTCACCAACAATCATCTGTCTCAGGCACATTATATGAACTGACGTGGATAGAGTGACCTAATCCTTCTTCTCCAGCTCAGGCATTATCTTATGTATTTCTTCATGTCTCTTCTTGTTTCTTTTCCCCCAGGGATGCACAGACCAGATATTTTCAGCCTCACCAGCCTTGCTGCCCTTCTTTGAGTTGTACCTTCTCTAGTTCTATGTTCCTCTTGAGAGCGAGTGATTAGAGTTGTACACGGTGTTCTAGAGGAGAGGGAAACAGTGATTTATATGAGCACCTTTGGTAGTATTCTGAGTGTGTAATATCTGCAGCCAAAGGACTGTCCCTCTTATCTTAGAGTCCCTAAGAAGTTCTCAGGATTTAATGATGCAGTTGATACATTGCCTGCTTAAATGCACTGTAGCCAACAGCTGAGAGACAGCATTTGTATGAGTATTCTCTTCCCTCCCTTCTACTTTCTTGTGACTAATATGGACATGGGGTTGGAAAAAGTCTCCTGCTTGACTCTCAAGTTCCCATCGCCGCCAGCTCCCAGCCTCAGGCCTGTGCTCCCTTAGCCCTGCCCCATAACTGGCTGCTATCACAAGATGGTACAACTCTGACCAGCCCTGAATGATCCAGGGGCAAATTCCCTGCTGTGCTGATTCGTACAGGTGCCATCATTGAATTATATGGGGGCTATATTCATTCTGAGTAACTTTAGACATCTGCAGTACAGACCAACATGGGAACCAACAATGGGAACCCTTTTTATAGTCAGTATGGAGAAAGAGGTATTTTCAAGGTAAGAGCCATCCACGGTTTCAGGCGCAGACTTCAGAATAAGTGGAGTTGTTCCTTTGAAGTGCCTCTCTTGGACACATCCCCACTGTAGATTTCTACATCTGGTAAGATGAATCCTGCCCGGACTCACAATCTCCATCTGAATGACTACCATTGTCTCACTCCTCCTTTTAGAGTGCAAATCTTTCATTTCTGCCCAGCTCCAGTATTAAGGTGCATTGATTTTCATTGGGCATATCAGACATAACATGGCAACAAATAAGCAATCAAAGCAGAGCTCACAGATTTTGTTCTACCTTCTCTTAATCTTTTCCTTCATGACATCAGGAAAAAGAGATAAATGGCCACTGTTTTCTCTCTTTGCATCCACTTTCAAAGTGGTGCTTGCAGATTTCATTAACCTTCCCTTTTTGAACATTACATCTCACTTTTTGCTATTCTAAAAGCAAGCAATTAAAGTAGTGTCGGATATTTTGTATAGATAAAGATGTATACACAAGATATATATTTATATTTTGCTTCACATTACTGTCATGAAAAAGGAGTTATTTTATGTTATGTTGCTTTTCTTAGGGCATTAATAGCGTACTTAGTATCCTCACATGCCTTACACCTGAGGGTTTCACTGGCAATTTACATTCTCTTGTTCCCCAGGGGTAGGAAAGGCAGTTCCAAAGACCTGATGCTGGATGCATTCATCCATCACCTTTGGCTGCAGAAGTAGCTGGCTGTTTCTCTTCAGAGCTGTAGCCCTTGAAAGAGTCTTATGCTGTTAGCTCTCATTTCAGAGCAGCATTGTGCCTGGAAAAAGGAGCCAGGAATATCTGAAATTCAGAGGAAGAAACACGTAGAAGTACATGGTCTGAGCCTGAAGTGCCATAGTGAGGTATTTTGCTGCCCAAGCACATTTCTTGATTTTAGCCTTTTTCCTTCCTTCCCCCAACTTCTCCATGCTTTGCCCTGACTCCTCCTCACCCTCTTCGCTCACAGGGGTTGTTCGCAGCATTGCAGTGGACCCGCATTCTCTTCTTCTCTCTTCTAACTCATCAAGAACAGTGGCAGCAGCACCCACAAAGATACAGAATCACAGAATCACAGAATAGTCAGGGTTGGAAGGGACCTCTGGAGATCATCTAGCCCAACCCCCCCCGCCAGAGCAGGGTCACCTACAACAGGTTGCACAGGACACCGTCCAGGCGGGTTTTGAATGTCTCCAGAGTGGGAGACTCCACAACCTCTCTGGGCAGCCTGTGCCAGTGCTCCACCACCCTCAGAGTAAAGAAGTTCCTCCTCATGTTAAGATGGAACTTCCTATGTTCAAGTTTGTGCCCATTACCCCTCGTCCTATCAATGGGCACCACTGAAAAAAGACTGCTCCCATCCCCCTGGCATCCTCCCTTCAAGTATTTGAAAGCATTAATAAGATCCCCCCTCAGTCTTCTTTTCTTTAGACTAAAGAGACCCAATTCCCTCAGCCTCTCCTCATACGAAAGATGTTCCAATCCCCTAGTCATCTTCGTAGCCCTTTGCTGGACCCTCTCCAGCAGATCCCTGTCCCTCTTGAACTGGGGAGCCCAGAACTGGACGCAGTACTCCAGATGCGGCCTCACCAGGGCAGAGTAGAGGGGGAGGATGACCTCCCTCGACCTGCTGGCCACACTCCTTTTGATGCACCCCAGGATGCCATTGGCCCTCTTGGCCGCCAGGGCACATTGCTGGCTCATGGTCATCCTGTTGTCCACCAGGACTCCCAGGTCCCTTTCCACAGAGCTGCTCTCCAGGAGGTCAGCCCCCAACCTGTACTGACGCATGGCGTTATTCCTCCCCAGATGCAGTACCCTACATTTACCCTTGTTGAATTTCATTAGGTTCCATACATTTGCCTCCAGTGGCATCCCCTCTCATATGACCCGATCAAATGTTTTGGGGCTAGTTTTGGAAGCTGAGATCTACTACTGCTTCTACAGGAACCACAGGTTAGTAGACCTCTGCAGCCTTTCCAGTCAGATTTGAAGTACTCTCACATTTGATAACAACAATAAATATCAGTTTCTAGAAAATGTTGTTAATCTTTCTGGGCAGAATTCAGAGATACCCCTGAGAGCTTGTGGGGGCAGCAGAACTCAAAGGGGAGCTTTTGACATGCTGTGTGGTCTCTTCAGCTGTAGGAAGGGGGTGGTCGTCTGCTTCCCCTCTAGGTTGATGTGAGATTTTGAAAAAATAGGTAAAAGTTTAGTACGTGTTACTTGAAATCAATGTTGTACTTCAAGGATTTAAACTTTATAACTTTTCTTGTCTGCATCTTTATTTATATTCTTCTGAATACAATGATGCCTGATCCATCCTGAGAGCAGCTGTTAAGAAAAATCTCTGTTCCCTGGTTAGGGAACATAGAAAGCAAGAGAATGAAAACATAGGAATAGCACTTGAAATCGGAACATCCAGCCTGTCTACCCAAGCACTGACCATCAGCACTGATGGGAGGTAGACGGCAAGAGGAAGACTAGAAAACACCTGCAGCCTCATTGACTCTGGTGGGAGGTTGTATAGAAATAGTGAGTATTTCTAGAAAAAACTGTCTCATAAAGGAGAGCTTTTGATTCATTGAATCACAAAATCAACTTCAGGAGTTATTCTTGGCTGTGAGTACTTTTACACTGCCTGAAACTGGCAAGGAAGGTGATAAACAGAGGGAGAGATGATAAATGGGAAGGAGTCCTGGAGAGAGGTTGCTGAGATTTGTGTTTTATTTTTGTGGAGTTGCTTCCCTGGTGAGCTGTAAGGAACTGTAAGCAGCACAAAGGGGGCAAGATCTTCTCTTCCCCCATGCAGACAACACGTGAGCATCTTTAGTTGGGAGGAGGAGAATTAGCTTCCCTGGGGCAGCTCTGTTCCCTTCACACATATGGGTTAGCAGCCATGGGGAGTTAGGGGTGGGAGAGGGCCCCTCAGCTTTAGTCCTCTGTTTCTTTCCAGCATGCCAAGCAGAAGCAAGGAGCAAGCATGGAGGGGAAAATAATTTGCCATTTATCTATAGATGCCAACAGATGCTTCTCACGAGGGAACAAACTGTCAACTTCAAGGCACAGTGTGTTCCTAGGTTTGCTTTCTGTTCAGGATGTACCATATCCCTAAATGAGCAGAAGATGCTGCCTTGCAAGGAGCTGGGAAGATTAACAAGAGTGGAAGCGGTGGAAGGAAGGTAAAGGTTAGAAATAGGGAGTAATAGTAACAGAAAATATCCAGCTTGGAAAATGCAGTCTCATACATCTGGGGAAAAATAATCAGAGACTCAGCTGTTCTGCAGGAGAGAGATACTTAGAGAGCACTAGAAATGAACACCCCCCACTCACTCTC
>VZSZ01011367.1:659218-681771 GCA_013398815.1 Ibidorhyncha struthersii | reverse complement strand
GGGCTTGTATTGGCACTAAAGAGTATGATTTTGGGGCTACACACAGAGGCAAAAACATTATCTTCCAGGGAGGCAATGATCCAGCTGTATATGGCACAGGTGGAACAGTATCTCTGGCTCTGTCATATTGATGCCAGACTGACATGGACGAATTTGAGGGAATTCAGAGAAAAGTGTCATTGGAAAGGAAAAGGCTGGAGAGGATTTTTTTACACACGAAAATTTAAAAATGTATTTTATATGGCTTGGCAGTGATTCGAGTTGGAAAGAATAACATTCTAAAGAAACCTGAAGACAGTAAATAGCAAGGAGGAAAAAATACATTTGGGGGAGCACAGCAGGTATTGGTATAGAATCATAGAATACTTTGGGTTGGAAGGGACATTTAAAGGCCATCAGGTCCAATCCCCCTGCCATGAGCAGGGACATCTTCAACTAGATCAGGTTGCTCAGAGCCCAGTCCAACCCGAACTGGAATGTTTCCAGGGATGGGGCATATCCCACCTCTCTGGGCAACATGTCCCAGTGTTTCACCACCATCAGTGTAAATAATTTCTTCCTTCTATCTAGTCTGAATCTATCCTCTTTTAGTTTAAAACTATTACCCTTTGTCCTATTGCTACAGGCACTACTAGAAAGTCTGTCCCCATCTTTCTTATAAGCCCCCTTTAAGTACTGAAAGGTCGCAATAAAATGTCCCCGGAGCCTTCTCTTCTCCAGGCTGAACAACCCCAACTTTCTCAGCCTGTCCTCACAGGAGATGTGCTCCAGCCCTCTGACCACTTTTTTGGCCCTCCTCCTGACCTGCTCCAACAGGCCCATGGCTTTCCTGTGCTGAGGGTCCAGAGCTGGATGCAGCACTGCAGGTGGGGTCTCATGAGTGCAGTAGAGGGGCAGAATCCCCTCCCTCGCCCTGCTGGCCACTCTGCTTTTGATGCAGCCCAGGATGTGGTTGGCTTTCTGGGCTGTAAGTGCACATTGGTGGCTCACGTTGAGCTTCTCAACCAACAGACCCAAGTCCTTCTTGTCAGGACTGCTCTCAATCCCTTCATCCCGCAGCCTGCATTCATACCGGGATTGCCCTGACTGAGGTGCAAGACCCTGCACTTGGCCTTGTTGAACCTCATGAGGTTCCCACTTCTCAAGCCTGTTCAGGTCCCTCTGGATGGCATCCTGTCCCTCAAGAATGTCAAACGCACCACTGAGCTTGGTGTGATTGCCTTGCTGTCCATCCACTTCAAAGGTGTGAGAAGAGAGGTTGCCAGTGAAGACTGAGGCAAAACAGTTGTTGAGTACCTCAGCCTTCTCTTGTCTGTTGTTACCAGTTTGCCAGTCTTGCTCATCATGCATGGTACATTTTCTTTGACCTCCCTTTTCTGGCTGACATACCTGTAGAAGCGCTTCTTATTATTCTTTGCATCCCTTGCCAAGTTCAGCTCCAGCTGTGCCTTGGCCTTGCTGACCCCAACGCTACACAACCAGACAGGATCCCTCTACTCTTCCCAGGGTACCTGTCCCTGCTTCCAGTGCCAGTGCATTTCCTTCTTGCCCTTTAGTTTGACCAGCAGGTCTTGACTCAGCCGTGCTGGCGTCTTGCCCTCCTTTCCTGATTTCTTACACTTGGGGATTGAGAGCTCTTACGCTATGTGGAAAGTGTCCTTAAATACCTGGCAGCTCTGTTCTGCTCACTTGTCTCTGAGAGCAGTTTCCCAGGGGGGTCCTGTTGACTAACCCTTTGAAGAGCTGGAAGTTTGCTTTCTGAAATTCAGGGTCCCAACATTACTCTTCCCCTGATCCATACCGCTCAGGACTGCGAACTTCACCAGTGCACGATCACTGCAGCACAGGCTGCTTCCAATCTTGACGTCACTAATTAGCTCACTTGCGTTGATGACCTACAGGTCCAATATATAGCCCCTGGTAGGGGGGGCTATTACCTGGCTTAAGAAGCTACCATCAATGCACTCCAGGACTCTCCTGGATTTCCTACAGCTCACCGTGCTACTTTTCCAGCAGATGTTGGAGTGGCTGAAGTCCCCCAGCAGGACAAGAGCCTCCTGTAGCTTGAGTAAGAAGGCTTCATCAATAGGCTCCCCTCAACTGGGCAGCCTGTAGTAGACACCAGCCACAAGGTTCCCTTTGTTGCCTTGGTCTCTAATTCTGACCCATAAGCTTTCAACCTGCTCGTGGCTATTCTTTAGAGATAGCTCTTCACACTCTATCCATTTCTTGATGTAGAGAGGAATGCCTCCACCCCTCCTCCCTCACTTGACCCTTCTGAAGAGCCTGTAGCCATCAACAGCTGCACTCCAGTCATGGGATTCGTCCCACCAAGTTTCAGTAATGGCAACTAGGTTGTAGCTTTCTAGCAGCACGGGGGCTTCCAACTCCTCCTGTTTGTTGCCCACTGGTGTATACAGGAACTTCAACTGGGCTCTTGACCATGTCACCTTCAAGGTGACATAAAGGGTATTAATGGTAAAAAGGATCAAGGAGAACATAGGGAAGAAAAACATCATTGAGGACAAGACTGGTGTATATGATTGTGAAATGGCCCCAACATGGAAGTGGTAGATGCCTGTGATAGGCACATTTCAGTATCATCATGAGCATGCGGAGGTTCCCAGGGTAACTCAGATGCCAGAGCAAGTCTGGCTCAGCAGCACAGAACTCCAAGCAGATATCTCCACAGAATCACAGAATCACAGAATCGTCAGGGTTGGAAGGGACCTCTGGACATCATCTAGTCCAACCCCCCCGCCAGAGCAGGGTCACCTACAACAGGTTGCACAGGACAGCGTCCAGGCGGGTTTTGAATGTCTCCAGAGTGGGAGACTCCACAACCTCTCTGGGCAGCCTGTGCCAGTGCTCCACCACCCTCAGAGTAAAGAAGTTCCTCCTCATGTTAAGATGGAACTTCCTATGTTCAAGTTTGTGCCCATTACCCTTCGTCCTATCAATGGGCACCACTGAAAAAAGACTGCTCCCATCCCCCTGGCATCCTCCCTTCAAGTATTTGAAAGCATTAATAAGATCCCCCCTCAATCTTCTTTTCTCCAGACTAAAGAGACCCAAGTCCCTCAGCCTCTCCTCATATGAAAGATGTTCCAATCCCCTAGTCATCTTTGTAGCCCTTTGCTGGACCCTCTCCAGCAGATCCCTGTCCTTCTTGAACTGGGGAGCCCAGAACTGGACGCAGTATTCCAGATGCGGCCTCGCCAGGGCAGAGTAGAGGGGGAGGATGACCTCCCTCGACCTGCTGGCCACACTCCTTTTGATGCACCCCAGGATGCCATTGGCCCTCTTGGCCGCCAGGGCACATTGCTGGCTCATGGTCATCCTGTTGTCCACCAGGACTCCCAGGTCCCTTTCCACAGAGCTGCTCTCCAGGAGGTCAGCCCCCAACCTGTACTGATGCATGGGGTTATTCCTCCCCAGATGCAGTACCCTACATTTACCCTTGTTGTATTTCATTAAGTTCCTCTCTGCCCAACTCTCCAGCCTATCCAGGTCACGTTGTAAGGCAGCACAGCCTTCTGGCGTGTCAGCCACTCCTCCCAGTTTAGTGTCAAGCAAGACTTCTCTGTTGGTGGGCAACAGATGTGTGCTTTGGCCCATAACAACCTCTGCCTGTAAACATCTTCCAGGTCTGACTTCCTTAGACAAACAGAGCTCTACCTCTCTTCTTCAGTGTCTTCCAGAGGAAGTCTGGTTAATGAGAGGACATAGAGAACAAGGGTGTCCTCGTGACAAAGCTACTCCTCAGTTCTCTTCTCCTTGCTCCTGGTTCAGATTCAGATCCCTTTCTGAGTTGTGTCTGACATGACCCTCTTCTGCTGCTACAGAGAGCAAGCCTTGCCCTCTTCCCCTCATGCTCTCCTGGTGATACTGAAGCCCACAGATGTCCCCTGGTTTTCCTATCACGTGGCTGGTTTTCTCTTTCCAGCAGAAACAAGCAAAATAGCAGACCTGGTTGCTGCAGTCCGCGCTGATGAGAGCTGTGCCTCTTCACCTCCTGCCTCCTCAAAACCAAGTGTGAGAGTGAGGACCTGATTACGCCGTTCAGGGCTCTGTTTGCCCTGCACTGACGCTGTTCATCTGTGATATTTCTGTATTCCTCAGAAGTGGTGCAGGGCTTGGTGTGTGTTTAGTACCGCTGCACAAATTCACGTCTCCTTGGCACCACCTTTACTGCTGGTGTGGAGCTGGAGACCGGTATCCTATGGCATCGCTGGGACAGGGACTGGTGGACCCAGGCTGGGCTGAAAGGGGGTCTTGGGCCATGGGGAGGGTGGGAGAAGGCCCTGGACTGCATCCACAGTTCAGGATTTCCAACCAGAGCCCTTTCAGTTATTTGTGATATCTACGGAGATTTTTTTCAGTTGTTTCTATGGAGACTATGATGCCTTCTTCGACTGCAACTTTTATAGAGGGGAATTATTAAAAGCACGTGGCCTTCCACTGCAGCTCAGTGGTTCAGCTCCAGCGCAGAGTAGTAAGTGGAGGTCATTATCATCTGATAGCTGTGTAGGGACCTTTGTATTATTCAGCAGTTAGTATTCCTCACTGATACCAAAAATGCAATGAACAGTAGAGTATCACTAGGGGGATGAGCAGATTAACGTCACACATACTTTAGTGTACTGTTTATCATTAAATGGCAACCCACCCATGTTTATGAGGACACAACTACTTGGCTCTGTTCCTCCCCCTCTCCTTTCAGTTTTATTTTATAAAACAAAAAATGCCCCACGCTCCACCCAAACAAGGATTTGACTTTGGCTATGAACTTGTGGGGGCTCTGAGCTAAAGCTGTTCATGGTGATGCGCCTGGTTTCTCAGAAGCAGGGGCTGGGGTGGGGGGCTCAGCACGAGCAAATAGATCGAGCCCCATTTTGAAAGAAACTGCACTCAAACCTGAATGCAGCACCGCGAAGCCCCATGTGTTCAGTAGCAACAGTGATGAAGCTGCTC
Source organism: Ibidorhyncha struthersii (assembly GCA_013398815.1). Taxonomy (NCBI): domain Eukaryota; kingdom Metazoa; phylum Chordata; class Aves; order Charadriiformes; family Charadriidae; genus Ibidorhyncha; species Ibidorhyncha struthersii. The sequence continues at coordinate 676,797 of VZSZ01011367.1, read as the reverse complement.
TTGACTATGGAAAAATGTGAGCTAGGAAATGATCAGAAGATACTTCTCCATACAAAAAAAAGAAATACCTCTGGGGTACACATAATGTTTGTTTCAGAAAGCGTTGCCTAGCCACTACCAAACAGATCATCTCACTCACAAAATCCGCAGGGTGGAATTTGTCTGTTAAATTTTAGCCGTGTGACACATCCTGTAAGGCACAAATGAGCAACACAATTACTTCAAAGCATTAAATGTTGAAGACCAAGGAGTCAAAAAAAATCTGACCTATCTTCCCCTTCTTCTGTTTTTGTACATTTAAACTCCAGTTCTTCCTGGGAAAATGGGATAGTTATATCCACCTTATCCTATCACAGAAGCAGCACCTGCTGCTGGTGGGCTACAGCATCCATCCCACAAGGATGGGGTCTGAGCATCGCTGCTGCCAGTGCCTGGCTTTGCCCTGTGTGGCACGAGGGACATGCACAGGAGACCCCGGTCTGTGCTGCAGTGTCTTCGGCAGCCCCTCAACCACCAGAAGCTGTGTATACCACCAGACTCATGAAACCTCGAGTAGGTCATGCTTGTTGCTGATGTCTTTAATCTGTGATTCAGGGCTTGACAAAAAATGCACCATTTTTCTGCTGCATATGGGGAACAGGCTGTGGAGAGCAGATGTGTTTTGGGGAGTATCATCTTAATTGTTCTTGGCAAGCCAGCAGTGGGCAGTTCCTACATCGTGATGACATGGTATGCCTTCTTCAGTCAACCTTGTGGGATTCATTGCAGATTGTTTTCGCTTTGGATTTGTTTCATTTTATTTTAAATATTGGTGCATATCAGAGACTGGCTGAAATTTGAGGTGTGTGTTACAGAGGGTGGAAATCATAAAACTATAGATAAAACATAATTCTTTAAGACAAGTAAAATCCCGTACTTGCAATTGTAGCCATTACTTTGCAAAAAAAAAAAACCCCAAACCAGCCAGTGGTCATTAAATAGCAGCTTGTATAACATTTCAGAAGGATGGGAAAACCTCTTTCATCTAAATCGTTGAACCAGGTGTTGCTTAGGTGTGCGGTATCAGAATACGCAGCCCCACGGTATCACTGGTGATACTGCAATGGGAGAGCAGTGGTGTTCAGGAAGTAGTGGAAGAGGAGGACCTGCTACAGACCAAATGCTGCCCTGAGTGGAAGCAGAGCCCCTCAACAGCAGCCTGGAGGCCAAGGAGATGCTGATCCAGGTTCCCTGTGTGCAGGCTGCCAATAGCAGCCGTCTCCTCCAGGGAAAATACACGCAGCCTTGCTTCATGCTTGTAAGCTCGGTGTATAACATTTGACTTTTATGAAGAGGAGGGTAAGGAAGAGTGGCTGGAGTTGGATATGCTCTGGAAAACACTAGCCAGACTTCTTGATCTTAAAAATCACAATGTTGTCCAGTTTTTTAAAGAAAAAATAGGTTTAAAAGCTTGGATCTGTAATGATCCAAAGAAGACAAAATTTGGTTGTGTCAATAGTGGTCTTTGCATTGGAACAGCAAGTAAATATTCTCTTAGTAACATGAATTTTTGTAACATGAAGTGTACTTGTGGTACTCCTAGATTAGAATGATTTTGGTGACAGGCAGCTTAGCAGTCTTTTTGTTCGGTTTGCAGTGTAGCCTGCGGCGGCTGAACCATGACCTATTTTTTGCTTTGATAAATCCTATCCCTGTGTTCCTCTGTTTTGAAAACAGATATCAAAAAGGATAGGCAGTAATTTAATAAATAGGAACTGTAAAGCAGAGCTAACAGAAGGAATTACTTAAAAGGTGTTGTTAGTGGCATCCCTGTGTCCAAAGTGGCAAAAGGGTTCAGCAAGGATTACAGCTGTCAAAGCAACGGGAAGGATGGACTTGATTTCCTACAGGCTTTATATTTGGGGCTGTTAGTTCTCAGCTGCTTCTTACCTTCTCTTCACCATCTTTTGGGCTCCATGAGAGCTGTGTATTATTTTAGAGATATTTTGCTTTGTCTGTTGCTGGTAGAGGAGTTCTGGACACAAACAGGATATTATGTTGGGTCCAAGGTACGTAGATTTGCATGGGAAGAACGACGCTGGTAGAGGTCCTTCAGCAACTGCATCGATGTAAGGACAAACGCGTTGACACTGCTCGTGAAATGCTGACATACTTACATTTGTGTTAGGATTGGCTTTATGGAGTAGCGCTAAAGGTTGGCATAAAATAAAACAGGGTATAAATAATTTCAATTTAAATTCTGTCCACAGCTTCACACCATAAGGCCTTTCCCCTGAACCTCCAAATGACCCTAAATTCTGTAACTTTTGGGGACGCTGGGAACTGTATTGGAACCAAACTTTGCAGATTAAGAACATCCTGCCTAATTTCTAATATCTGATTGCACAAAGAGTTCTACATCCAACACTGGATCTCTTCTATGGTTTTGATGAAATTTTGGAGAAGCCATTTAAATGTTTAATGGCTGCTTGTATAAAAATCAATGGCAACTGTATCAAATTGGGCCAAATGTGCTTAAAACCCCTTAACATGGATTTGGATCTTACTCCAGGCTCTGGTTTGAAAATGTTGATCAGTAAGAAAAGTGACTAATAATACCTATCATTGTGGATTCCAATAATGCCTGGGTACACAGTCATCAAGTAAATAGAGTTTTGCTTCCCATTATCTTCATCTGAAAGAGGACTGAGCCATTAAACCAAACTAAATAATAAAGAAACACATAATACTCCCCGTGAAAGTGTTTGCAGCTGTGTTCTTCCACCACGCGTATCGTGATGATTCCATTATAGTAAATTGGAGCTGTTAGTGTCACAATATTGCCATCATTACGTGTTCAAAATATGAGTCAGATCCCCAGTACTCCTTGATGTTCTAATATCGTAAATGTGTGTAGTGTTTTACTTTCAGTTCTGGTGTCTAAGCCCTTAGAGGGGAAACTGCTTGTCCCAATAAGGTGTGAAATCTTAAGGGTCACATCCAGCCTGGGGAAGCCTGGAAGCCACATTCCTCCTTCCTCTTGGCCACTCATGGGGACTCCATTTATCTTCTGCTTCCAGGGTTAAGAAGTTATTCTCTGAGCTCCTTTGATGAGCAGCCTCATCACCACTGCCTGCTGCCTTTCACCACTTTCTCATCTTTTTTATTCTTTTTTCCCTATCTCCTAACGATGGCTTGCAGGTTAAGAAAGACAGACAGGTAAGAAAACCACAGAAATATGCAATGTCTGGCGCAATGAACAAACTTAATGCTTCCTTTTGTATTAAAAGGCTTGACAAATGGGATTTTGAGCAGAACAAACATATTATGCTTTAGCAGATGCTTTTACGTGTCCTCCCAAATTTCTCTAACTTCCCATTGCAACTGTTGCTGCTTCCTCTGGTTGATAAGTAAATTAGTTCTTTTTATCTCTCTGAAGCAAGGGCAGGTCTTTTTGTTTGCCTGTTTAAGGAATTGCTGTGTCATTTCCTAATCTATATAAATTAGATATATTGCACATATATACTAGATATGTATTAACTCAGATGTATAACCTAGATATTAAGGTCTAATTCTTCTGCTTTTTTTCCACAATAATGTACCAGTGTATGTAGATATTATATAAATCAACCAATCAATGAATCAATCAGTTTCTGTCAGCCCTAGAACCATAAGGCATCTGTTATCCCAAATTTGCTCTGAACAAAGCGGGAAGATTTTCGCCAATAGGACTGCAAAGTGGAAGTGATTTAGTGTCAAAACTGCTATGTGGGGAATATCTGAGGGTGACATGTCCATCACAGAACTGACTACAGATAGCTCTGTGGGGGGCTAGAGAAGGAAGAATTGGAGCAATGAGCTCATGTTAGTGCTTCCAGGAAGCCTACGCTGATGGTTTCATCCATATATCCCTCTAAGCCATTGAATTTCCAGGCCTGTCATCCTGCTTGGGAAAGGAAAGGACAGAAAGCAATGGAAAGGGATGCAGGAGATATTGGGACGGCTACTGAGATTAAATCAGAGCATTTGCAAACATCGTTTTGTTTCTCATGAAAATTTTCCATTTCTCCATTACTGACATCTGAGAAATTAATTTCCTGATTACCCCTCTGACCACTCCTATAAATGGAGATACACATGGGATTTGTCTCCCTTGACTTTGGTAATAATATTTAGCTTTTATAAAATACATTAAACTTTCAAAGACTTTACAAATATTGTGGAACTAAGCTTCATTCATCTGTTGGCTCTTGTTCTCTTGTCAATGAAATCTCATATCTATCTGATAGAAGTTTCCATAGACACTTTATGAGTCTTTTATGGTTTTATTATGGCAAGGCTGTCTAAGTTAAAGGCTTGTCAGATTTAAGAAATAAATTTTAATTGCTTCTTTTTTCTTGCAATATTTTTTCTTTTAATATTTCAATTTTTCTCTCTCAGAAATAGATTTGTTTCTGTCTGCTGTGAGCACCCACGCTGCTTTAAGAGTGTAGTGAAGCGAACACTTATTTCTATGAACCATTAAACTGTCATGACAAGAATGTGATTGTAGGATTGCATTGCGTTCCCTGCTGGATCGAAGCAGTCCCAGGGGCTCTGATTCATGATCCCCTCAGGTGCAGGTAGGATGCTGACGTGATTCCTACCACCAGGTTGCAGCTGCTGGAGCAATGGCTGAACAGGACATACATAGGAATGGAGTATATAAACCACAACCTCTGGCCTCACACAGAGTTTGCATTAATGCTCAACCATGAAGTGAGGGGCCTGAGCAGAAGATATCCATACCGTTTTGGGCTGTCTCTGCTAAAGGGACTTTAACTCTCTTCAACTACCTGAAAGGAGATTGTAGCAAGGTGGGGGTCCGTCTCTTCTCCCTAGTACCAAGTGATAGGACAAGAGGAAATGGCCTCAGGTTGACCAGGGAAGGTTTAGATTGGATATTAGGAAAAATTTCTTCACCCAAAGGGCTGTCAAGCATTGGAACAGGCTGCCCAGGGAAGTGGTTGAGTCACCATCCCTGGTGGTATTTAAAAGATGTGTAGATGAGGTGCTGAGGGACATGGTTTAGTGGCGGAGTTGGCAGTGTTAGGTTGATGGTTGGACTTGATGATCTTAAAGGTCTTTTCCAACCTAAATGATTCTATGACCCTAACCAATGGGAGAAGGATGGGGCCTGTTGTCCTTTTCACCAACCCATCTCTATCTACCTGTGATCATGAGCTAAATCCCTTACAGTTTCCATCTTGAGCTTTTTTTAAATCATCACAGTGCTCTCTGTTCAGTGTATCTGCACACCGAACACTTGTTACCTTTGCACCTCCTTAGGATCTAAGGCTCCTGATTCATTCTCCCTAATGACAAAAAAAGTAAAGTAAGCAGCTGATTCTTGCATTAAATATGCATAAATGATAGTAATAAGTGGGCCTGTGTGCGTATGAGCATGGGAGATGTGTTACACTGGGACTTTCTGCTTTCTCTTGTCCTTTTTACCTATACATTTCTCCAGTGACTTCACTGGATCTTCTCTAGGTTTACATCATTGCCAACACTATGTGTACCATCACAAACTGTATGGATTATTAATAGAAAACCAGCTAAGAACTAAAATGAAGCTCTATTTATGTTGGGCCGGGAGATAATTATCAGCATTTAAATCTCCAAATTGCTGAGACCTTAAAGAAGTGGTGTTTAAAAGGGGTACCGAATACAGCAAGAGATCCAAGCTCTGTGTTAAATTACACCCATGAGAGTCTGTAGCAACTTTAAACGAGGTCACCTGTACCAGATTTACACTGCCAGAGCTAGAGCAGGATCTGACCTAATCTGAGTAAGGGGTGATGAACATCAAAGGTGTTGGCATAAAAGCAATTTAAAAAGTGACTGGAAAATCAGATGAAGTATTTTGAAAAGAAGTTTTTGAGCTGCAAAGGTCAAAGGAAAACTCAAATGTCAGAAATATTATGTCTATAATCCAGGACTGGTTTATATAATAATATGAAGTTACAAATACTTTCTTCTTAATATTTACAAAAGTTGTGTAACTTTCTATTACTTTTTTCCCCCTTAACTTACAAATGTATTCATTTTGGGAAATATTGGACACCACGCTAATATGAAAAATAAGGTGTGAATTAAAGCTGTTTGGAAAACTTTGGCAAAACATTCATATTTTGTGCTTTTCTTTTAACAACTACAGCTACTATTGACTTAAATACAAACATATTCTAAATAGGTATCAGTACTTTACATAAATATGTAGCTGCTGTTGAAGTAAATTTTCGCATAGCTTTTTTGATGTGAGTTTTACATAAGAAAGGATTCAAATTCAGACTCAGCACACATTCATACAGACAGCTCAGGACAGAGTTTCGATCAGTGTTTAATTGCCATCATCCTTGCTTTTACTTTTTTGAATCCAGTGAAAGAGAATGTGTTAATCCAAAGGAACCGCAAGGATAACAACAGCACAGAGCCAGTTTCGACATGTGCTTTTTTTTCTTTACACTAACTGATACAGTTATACTAAGGATTTTTCTTTTTTAACATAATTACTGAACATCCTGTTGTGTCTTAATCTATTTCTGAAGCATATAAAAAGCAGCTGTGCTTCATTAGCTTCAAGTTATTATGAAAGTAGAATATAGTCTTGTTTTGTGAGTGGGAATACTGAATGCTCAACAAAATGTGATGCCTGTAATTTGTCTTTTATTTTTCTTCCATTCCATGTAAACTGAAATTCCCACTCTCATTCTGCCTCTAGATCTGGCTGCAAAAAATTAATACACAAGACCTATAAAGGTTGCTGTGCTCTCAAAAGGACATCTAAGGTCTGCTAACTGACTGCACTTCCTTTGCACCTCGGCTTGGTAAATGTTGAGCTTCTCTATTAACAGAGCCTCCATGTCCTAAAAAAGGGGCTTATATTTTTAAATAAACTGAATTTTTTAGGCACACTTCCAATGCAGCATATGCCAGCTGTCAAACAACTGGCAGTGAGAGAAGACAGTTCTGTGGAGAGTGGGAGTCAGTTAATGGACGTAATTGGAAAGAACTTATGAAGTTAATACACTTTATATCTTATCCATGGGAAAAAAACATGTGGGGGGGTGGGGTATACCAGTGCTGTGGTATGCATGTATGCAAACTAGTATGGAATTGCATTGCTCAGGCGTTGAGGTACAGTGCTTGTCATGCACTAATTCACTCTGTCAAAAAGAGCTAAAATACGTCCAGGACCAGAGTGACCTCCCTGTAAGGCAACTCAGCACTGTTACTCCTGCACTGCAAATACCAAGTGTTAACTGCAATCCCTGGTGTTGCCAACTGTTGTAACCATATTTATGGAGCATGTTTTGGATTCTTAAGGACTGTATCCCGGAGCTGCGGGATTCCAAGGGTGTTTCAGTTTTCAGTTAAAACAAAAAACTCACATCGATGGAGGAAAGATTGAAACTATGAGTTGTAGTAACCACCGCAAGCAGGTGAATAAAGCAGATCTATTTATTCTTTTTGAAAATGTCATGCCTTTAAGACTAATGCTTTGAGACCTGACATAAAGTCTCTAGTTGTCTTCGCAAATCACAGAATAATTTTGGCTGGAGGAGACATGCGAAGGTGATCAAGTCCAACCTCCTGCTCGAAGCAGGATCATCTGGATCAGGTTGCCCAGGCACTTGTCCAGTGACTTTTGAGTATCTGCAAAACAGGAGATTTCACAAACACTCTGGTCCCTTGTTGCAGTATTTTGACAACCCTCATGGTGCTCTTTCTTTCCTTACACCAAGCTGAAATTTCCCTTGCTGCAACTGTTGCCTCTCATCCTATCCCTTTACACCTCTGAGAAGAGTCTGGCTCCATCTTTTTTACACCCTCAACTACATTAAGTAGCTGTAGATTGTGGTAAGTTTTCCTCCTTCTTTCCATTTTTCCTTCTTAAGACCAATTAAACCCAGTTCCCTCAGTCTCTTCTTTTATCCCATGTCCTTCAGCCCCCTGTCTATCTTCATGGCTTTCCCTGGGTTCCCTCCAGTGTATTGAGGTCTTCTGTGCTGGTGTCCCTGGACTGGATACACTAATCCAGGTGAAAGCCTAGAGCTGACCAAGACCCAGTTTCCAATCATAGAATCACAGAATCACAGAATAGTCAGGGTTGGAAGGGACCTCTGGAGATCATCTAGTCCACCCCCCCCGCCAGAGCAGGGTCACCTACAACAGGTTGCACAGGACAGCGTCCAGGCGGGTTTTGAATGTCTCCAGAGTGGGAGACTCCACAACCTCTCTGGGCAGCCTGTGCCAGTGCTCCACCACCCTCAGAGTAAAGAAGTTCCTCCTCATGTTAAGATGGAACTTCCTATGTTCAAGTTTGTGCCCATTACCCCTCGTCCTATCAATGGGCACCACTGAAAAAAGACTGCTCCCATCCCCCTGGCATCCTCCCTTCAAGTATTTGAAAGCATTAATAAGATCCCCCCTCAGTCTTCTTTTCTCCAGACTAAAGAGACCCAAGTCCCTCAGCCTCTCCTCATATGAAAGATGTTCCAATCCCCTAATCATCTTTGTAGCCCTTTGCTGGACCCTCTCCAGCAGATCCCTGTCCTTCTTGAACTGGGGAGCCCAGAACTGGACGCAGTATTCCAGATGCGGCCTCACCAGGGCAGAGTAGAGGGGGAGGATGACCTCCCTCGACCTGCTGGCCACACTCCTTTTGATGCACCCCAGGATGCCATTGGCCCTCTTGGCCGCCAGGGCACATTGCTGGCTCATGGTCATCCTGTTGTCCACCAGGACTCCCAGGTCCCTTTCCACAGAGCTGCTCTCCAGGAGGTCGGCCCCCAACCTGTACTGATGCATGGGGTTATTCCTCCCCAGATGCAGTACCCTACATTTACCCTTGTTGAATTTCATTAAATTCCTCTCTGCCCAACTCTCCAGCCTGTCCAGGTCCCGCTGTAAGGCAGCACAGTCTTCTGGCGTATCAGCCACTCTTCCCAGTTTAGTGTCATCAGCAAACTTGCTGATGGTACACTCTATCCCTTCGTCCAGATCATCGATGAATATATTGAATAGGACTGGACCCAGTACTGACCCTTGAGGGACACCACTTGTTACTGACCTCCAACTAGACTCTGCACCACTAACCCCAACCCTCTGAGCTCTATCTGCTAGCCAGTTCTCAATCCACCCCACTGTCCATTCATCTAGCCCACATCTAGCCCATTCATCATACTGGCTGGGATTCTTCTTTTTGAACTTTGGGACTCTCATCCACACCTGAATGGGTCGCGCCATTGTTTTTATAGCCAGTGGGGAGAAATAGGTCCTGTCAGACTGCTATTTGCCTTTCTCTTTCAGACGTCTACCTTAGGATGAGATGCTTTGTGTCCCAGGGGGACCATTTCTCTACATTGATTATGAAAGCAACAAATTCAATTTTTTATGTCTACACTGTATTTCTCTAAAGTTAGGTGAGAGAATTGCAAGCCTCAGTCTTTGTGGGCAAGAGGTGGCAACGAGTCTGAGTTACAATAGTACAGTTGATGGTCATATTCTTGTCTGTGAACAAAATGCATGAACTTGTAGTCATTTTTGACTGCACAAGTGTTGTCCTTGGGGTTTACTGATTTCTGTCACTTTGCAGGCACAGTAAGATAAATAATGAAGGATTAAGATGGGCTTTCAGTGAACAGTTGCAATGTTCTTATCCTAAAAAGGCTAATGTCCTCTGTTTAAATGAAGGCACTCCTATTTAGTTGGGAATTCTGTAAATTTTATATTAGCTATGCTTAGAGCACTTGAGCACTCAAGCACTGTCCTTCATGTCAGCGTTAGAGAGTGGAGCCATGGGATGGCAGAGGGCAGGTAACTGTTTTTTGAGTGAAGATGAGACCTGAGGGTGAGCTCGGGGCGGGGGGTGTGTGTGTGTGTGGCTGGAGAAGGAGCATGGTAATCCTGACAGCTCTGCTGTAAGGCATCTTTCAGTCCACCATACGTCACCGTACATCACTACTGCTTGCATAAAACTGCAGCGCTAATCAAGCATTTGGAATTTAATTGTAATCAGTCTAAGCAGGCGCCATGCACTGAATCATGAGCCATACCCTGGATTCCTGAAAATGCTTATCACAACATTCCTACTGGCAACTGAATATTTTCTTGCAGTAAGATGCCGATTTAATCAAATATATTGGTCCTGTAAACAGCAGCTTTTACCAGCCTTCAGCGGTCAGCAGAATTCCCTTCCCTTTCACGGATTATTCAAAGCAGTCTTTTACCACAGGCTGTAGGATACTGGAAATGACTTGATGTCTTTTCAGAAAGAAAATCTCTCATTTGTTCATGCTGGCAAATATACAGGGAATAATGGTTTATTGTACCTGATACATATTTGTTGGACTGAGTGCAAGGATGAGATGGTGAAATATAATAGCCTGTGATATACAGCAGGTCAGGCTAAATGATCTGATGGCCTCTTCTGAATACATGAGTTGCTGGGCTGTGTGCCAGAAGCCAGACAGGCTCCTGGTGTTCCCACAAGTCACTATATTCATCTCCCCCTACCCTCCTGAACTCTGTGGTGAAAGTCCCATTTGGATCATTTAGAGCAGGATACTGATGCGGGTAGTTAATGCTAAGATGAAAAGTACAACGGTTTGTTGGGAACCTGTGAAGCGCTGGATAACGGAGACGCAGCTAAGGCTGAACAAATCCTCCTCAACTAGAAAGTTCACTCTAAAGGACTTCGGCTCCGTGGGATTGGGTACCCTTGGTTCTTACTTCGCAAGTGCTGATTCCTGGCAACTCTCCGGCATGGGACTGCCAGCTACGTCTTGTACCCTGCAGTGCCTGAGGCTCGCTGCTGAGCAAGACCCCTCTGCACTGCTTGGAGAGGCCTCTCCTGACATTGCTGTTTGGCACTGAACAGCGTTTGCATCACGAGCTGCGGTTTCGTATTGTAACTTGGCTGATCCCTGCATCCTTGGCAGTATGGTTGTCTTCTCCTGCCCCCCTGCTCTTGCACCAGCGCTGCTGCTCATCTGGATCTGCAGTGAGAAAAGTTGGTTACAGTCAGAAAAGTATTCTCTTTTGCTCCAAAAATATAGGTCCTGTGTCAGCTCACCTTAGGGTTAGACCCGTGTCAACGCTGGCACAAGGAGAGCAGCAGGAATGTATGACTGTGACTGAGAAATAGGAACAGGACTGTCCCTTTTGCAAAAGGGCCATTGATTATGCTAATTGTGACACAAAACTGCATTTTCAGGGAGGCAAGCTAGTGGTGAAATTCTGTGCAGCAATACTCCCGGTAAAAGCAGTGCCCCAGCCTGCATTCACCTTACTTGTGTCACCTAGTTTCCTGACTTCTAACGAGCTTTTCGGAGTTTATTCTTTAAAGGATAAGGAAGGAGATAGGCTTTTTATTGACTGGAGTATTTTCCTCCACTGGAAGCCGTGGTGCTAATGGTGCAGTCCAGACATCTCTCAGATGGCCTCTGAAGGCAAAATTTCAGCTTTGTATGATTAGCTTCAGACTGCTGTGGTGCAATCTCCCTTCTCTTCTGGAGAAGGTACTGTGGCAAACTAGCAACTTTTTATGAGGCATATCTTCTTAGAAAGCTGTTGTAAAACACAGGTAGTTTCCAAACATACTTACTATCCTGGAAACTGGTAGGAAGAAGAGGACAGAGTTTTCTCAACACACTTTGGTGAGATAGAATCACACAGTAGTTTAGGTTGGAAGAGACCTTTGAAGGGCTCTGGTCCAACCCTTTTCTCAAAGCAGGGCCAAATTAGATAGGTTGCTTAGGACCTTATTAGCTGGAGATTTTGCAGCCTCTCTTGTCCCCTTCTTGAATATTTGACCATCATCATGGTGATTTTCGCCCCCCTTACATTATGTAGGCATTTCCCGTGTTTGCTGTTGTGCTTTCACTGTGCACATCTGAGAAGAATCTTGATCCATCTTCTTTCTACCCAGCAATTAAGTTGTTGAAAGCAGCAACAAGAGCCCCACTTAGCCTTTTCTTTTTAAGGCTGAACAAACCTGATTCTTTCAGTCTGTCCTCACAGGGAAACTTGCTTTAGAGATCTTCACAGAATAGGCTTCAGACTGTCCAAGGTGCTTCAGGGAAAGCCGTCAGTTTTATTGAAGGTTTCTGATTCAATCAGTACCTCTGTTTTCCCAGAATTAACATCAGCGACACAGATTTATATTTAAAAAAAACCATTAAATTTTAGACTTAAAAATTTTAAATCAGATGCTCTTCCCTATCTTTTAGGTTGGGGTGGGTTTTTTGTTCTTTTTTTTTTTTTTTTTTGACAAGTGTTTTAAAAGAAACACTCTATTCTGTGTAGAATAGCAGATACATTATGCTAGGAATATAAGCATTTCTCCTGCTCATGCTGTTCAGAAGACTTTGATCAGAAAATAAAATATTTTTGGTTTCTGTTACTTTTTTTCTTTCCAAGAGAAGACTGATAATCTGAGGAGATGAGACCGCTCAGGCACGTTAGGTCTTTGCCAGCTGTTTCTTGCGCAGCTGCTGTCAGGGCTGGGCTCTGTTCTGGCTCAACTCACGATAAAAGAGAGTTCAAGTTTTGCCGTTGTTTTCTGGCTTGACAAATGTTAAAAGGCTTTCCCTCATGTGACACAGGAGAAATATCTGAATTGTTACTATGATTCACTTTCAGATACTGCATTTTTTTCCTCCTGAAAACATTTGATAAGCCATTCTCTCCGGATATGTTCACATTGGCTTGAATCCCTCTGGCTAAGAGCTTAAGATTTTTACCTGCTTCCAGAGCTTGTACACGCAAACATTTATTCTCTTGGTNAGTTTTCCATTTTTATTTTTCTTGGGAGCTGCAGCAGGGTGATGGATCAGCGCCTCATCCACAGCTTAACTGAGATTTTTTGCCACGACTTTTCCCTGTTGTTCGGTGAAGCAAGTATTGTGGATGCTAGTTCCGATTGAGCTGGGCACAAGCTAACTGCAAAACCAGTCACTGTCTGTGATGCTTTGGGTTTTTCAGCCTTCTGTATGGAAGGGTATATTTATCTGTATGTACAGAAAGGTAGCATTTTAGTTAAATAAATGAATAATCATATATTCTTTACTACTTATGATGCTCTTCTAAGACAAAGTTCTGCTATAACAAATAAAGAATGATAGTGCCAAGCAATGCATTGGTAGAAATAACACATATCTATCTTATCATATCTATCGTGCTAAAGGTAGTTCAAAAAATTGGAGTGGCTCCAGTGCCGGGTAGAGCTGCAATTTTTGTGTTTCAGCCTCTTTGCTTGCCGCAGAAGTTAGCTTTGCAGGTATTTTTAGGCACAAACTGAGGCTAAATGTGGGTTTGTGTGGCATAGACAAGGTACATTTCAGATCTACAGCTGAGGCTCTCTGCTGTTGAGGCGGTCACTCATTTCTGGCCATGCATGTTGGCTTTGGCATTCGTTGGTCCCTTGCTGGCGTAATTTGACTTGCTGAGCTACAAGAAAATAGCTCCCCCCACCAGAGTGTGTATTATTCTGCCAAATTAATGAGTTGAATTACCTCAGAAAAATGCCTGACAAGCATGAAAGCTGGTGCAAGGAATGAGTGGAAGAGGTGTCTGGTGTGGGGGCAAGGACGCGTACAGAAAGGCGGGATGGAGGAGCGGGTCCACTCCTTCGGGTAGCAGCAAGCTGTCAGGTCGGTCTGCACTCAAACTTTGGCCAAGCAGAACTTGCCTTTCATTTTCCATTTTGCCAGGTTTCTGCCTTGATTGGGCCAAACATTGATACGGACATGAAGTTTGCAGTTTAGTGTAGGCACAAATGACTGAGTTTTAGCAGTTGTTTTGTAAGCAATATTCATATGACTTTCTTTTCCTTACAAAATCTCTGAAGACACCTTCACCCTTCCCCCGCAACCAGACCTACAGGCAAGACTCCTGCTCTGCATTACTGATTTATTGCATATGGTCTTTCTGTAGCAAACATCAGTATTAATATTTGAGTAGCGATCCATCACGTCTCCAACAAATCAAGCACAAATGATTTCGTTTGGATCTCGCTTACCCTCGGATAAAGCAGGAGTAATTTCACTGGGTGCAAGCATTACACCAGTGTAAAATGGCTGGAGCTAGATGAAAACTGGGAATGGCAGAGAGTAGCCGTATAATAAAAAGACACCAGGTTATCCTTTGAATTTTAAAATATTTAAAGGGTCTATGGTTGACATGAAATTTTTAGATGATGAGTGTGCAGGCTTGGTGGCTCCCCCTGCCCCCATCAGTGTGACACATATTTGAGAGGATCTTGCTCAGTCTGTGTGCTGGATTAGAAATCAGCTGTCATTAAGGAGCATTTCGCAGTGTAAAAGGTTCCTGGGTGTGATGGTGCGCACGAGAGGCAGCCGTGGGGATTAAGCTGGCTGGTAACGAGCATTTGTATGTACCAGACTGGTTAACTTCAGATCTGCCTTCTAAACATTTCCATGGAAACAAAGGAAGTTTTGGTTCACTGTAAGTGGCTTAATTTACTTTCTAACTGTATTAAAAATAGAATACTAAGCAGAGACAAAACTAACTCTGAAACATATTTTTGATAATATGATTTTAATCAGTCATGGCATTCAGTGATTGTTTTTCCATACCTCCTGCCTGCAGTTATGGGTGAAGCTTTCACTGAGCAGTTACTCCTCGATTCCACAACAGCATGAACAAAATAAGTCAGGAAAAAAACTGTGGAATAGTTGAGGGTCTTAAGTCTTTATATTTGGTAGAAAACAATGTCTTTGTGAGCTTTTCTGTTTTTTTTTTTNTTTTTTACAAGGCATGAAACTTGAGAAACTGGAACATGCTTACAGCCTGGAAACTTCTTACCTATCTAATATTTTACTGAAATGTCATGCGTAAATTTTGATATGACGGAAGAGTCACCTGTCCAGTCAGAGATAAAAGACATATTGATGTAGTCATAGAGAAAAGTACTAAAAAAATGTTTTCTTTTTGCATTGGCATCTTTCAAGTCACATTATAAAAACCTAGTTGTGAGTAGATTTTTTTCCTGGATTTCTAGGAAGTTCCCACTTCCATACAAGGAGGGCTGCTTGTTGTAAAGCAGCAAAGTGAAGGGAACTGTGAGGTGACTCACGCGGGCGAGGTTGTTGCTCAAAGTGCCTGTCTGGCTCTCAGGATGTATGCACCCAAAGACGAATTGTTCGTGTGACTCAGGAGGTGTTTTCCAGTAGAAGTGACTCTTACTCCTGCAATGCTGGTAATTGGTAAGCGTATGAATTGCTTGAACAAAACCATCTTTAATTATGCATGAATGCTGATCAGTCTGGAAATCAATTTGGCTGACTCACACTCAAAATTTAACATTATTCTCTGCATTTCAATAACTCTGAGTTTTTATCTTGTTAAATTCTAAGGGGTAGCAGAGGCAGCAGGGAAATTTGCCTTGATGTTTATCTGAGCATTGGAAATGAGTATAGGCTTGCATGTATAACATCAGGGAGGAGCCTTTCCTCCCCCGTGAGGTATGGAGCTCACAGTGCTGTCCGTATTAACACTCAAGTCTGCACCGTCCGCTTGTGCAGCTGCAAAGTCACAAAGTCACTGTTCTACGTACGGGAAACAGAGAAAGAAATACTCCATGGTTTGTTCAATGTCACAAAGACTTCTTGCAGTTGAGGGAATTAAGTTCCTGTTACCTGAAAGCTTGATCTCAGACTTAACTTTCCACACTTTTCCCATTGCTCATCACTTTCATCGACGACGGACGAGCTCCGTCTATCCGGTCTACCTAAAGAAGTGACAAAGTGTCATCTACAAAACTCTGGGGCATCCTGATAATAAACCATACCTAAGAATTTCTGTTTCTATAGAAAATACAGTCAACCGTAGTTATTAAAACATGCTGCAACAGGTGGCTGGGCGTCCGGCTCCGTTTCATACCTCCCCGGACAGGAATGCGTGCAGCTGACTGCAAGCAGCTGTGCGTGCGCTTGGAGAACCCCGTCTGACACGCCGGCAGCTCTGCAAGGGGCTTTAATCAACAGCAGAAGCGGGCAGAGAAATGCAAAGACAATGTGACCGAAATACCTGGGCTCTCATCCTGCTGACATAAGCTGAAAAGCGAGCACAGAGTATAACGCTTCAAAATGTTTTGAGTTTTTGTGCAGACCGTACTCCAGCTGCTGGAGTCAGACAAAATGGCAAAAGGGCGTTCAGTTTTGCACAAAACAAAAGGTGGGATGCTTGTCCTTGTGAGTGCAGAGAAAAGGTTTGCAAACGGGAATGCAATGTAGAAAAAAGCTCAGAAACCAGAAATGTGTATTGTGAGTATTCCCAGATGGGACCATTCGTGTGTTTAAAATGCACAAACTTACAGGCTGAGACCCATATCTTTTAAATAATTCCCCCGGCTTCGCTTCTCGCCACAAACTATAAATTCTTCTTTTTTAACATGTGTTGCTATAGTGACACAGAATCACAGAATCACAGAATAGTCAGGGTTGGAAGGGACCTCTGGAGATCATCTAGTCCAACCCCCCTGCCAGAGCAGGGTCACCTACAACAGGTTGCACACGTTTCTTTGTTACATCTTCTTTATGTCCTTACAAACTGAGGTCCTAAACCTCCCCTGATAAGTGTGTGGGTTTGGGCTGGGGACAGAATGAAAATTATTTTCTGTGTACTGCAGTCATCAGAGTAGTGCTGCTGAGGTAAAGAAGAGAGTCAAACCCTAAGCTTTCATTATTAAATTGGATCAGGAGCAAAGCAAGCTAAGGAAATACTCTGAGTGGAACAACAGAGCACTAAAAAATTATAATGGTCCTCAAATGGTTTGGAAATAGAGAGAACAACTGGGGAAGGTTTAAAATGTGTGGGTTTTCTTCAGTGTCAGCAACAGGTGCAAGCAAATTGCAAGTCAGTCAGAAGGTAGCTTTGTTCTTGACAATGGATTTTGGAGGCTCTTGTGGTTTTAATAATATCCAGATATGTCGGGCAGAGGCTGACTGTAAAACTATTATACAGAATTCTGAAGTATATCGAGCTCCAAGGAAAATCATACTGTGGCATGAGTTGCTGCAAAGAGGGTTTTCTTCCTCTTAGCACAGGCCATAAGATGACAACAACAGCATCAGACCTAAGGATTTTTCCATATGGGCGACGGGTGAGGTTGCAGTCCATTCAGTGAAGAGGTGGAGCTCATGATAAATTGGAGTTGGACACAGGTGAATATGCAAACCTGGCGGGAGGAATGACAAAAAAAGAGCCAAGAATACAGTGGAGGTGCACAAAGAGCTGTTAGGTACTGGTTTGTGACCTCCTTCCAGCATGACCCTCTAAGCATCTGCAGTCTTCGGAGGGCTTTGTAGGGTCCAGTGCCACCAGGAGAAGCTGGATGCGGAGACCTGAGTGACTGCAAAGTCTGCTTCTTCGCCTTGTCCTCTCAAGGCTCTGGGCAGCACACCACGGGGCACCATCCACCAGCTCCCCGAAGACCTTCCACGAACAGGAGGTGCTTTATCCAGTGCTTTACCCACTCCGGTCTCCCGCCAGTCCATTTTTGAGTCTATAACCTCTGAACCATTCCTTCCCCC
>VZSZ01011367.1:576812-659211 GCA_013398815.1 Ibidorhyncha struthersii | reverse complement strand
CCCCCCCCCCCCCCCAAGTTGTTTCCACTGGTATTAGTTATTCTTTCTCCTCATTTCTTCTTTTCTATTTAGCCTTCCTAGAAGGGCTTGAAGGTTCTCTCCCTGTAAGAAAACTGTCTACCAGATTTGCTAGGCATTTGTAACCAAGCAAACTGCGGGTTAGTGCTCATTGTTGATCAAATCAATAGATTATCTGCAAATAAATAGAAGACTGAAACACCTCTCTTTTCTACTACTGGAATTAATTCCTGGTGGCAATCATTGTTCCACTTAAAAATAATTATCTTTATCTTCTATTTAGAAAATATAAATCAGGCAGTTCTCTGCCTGTATATTCTCAGGAGCACAGGGAAACTAAACTCACTGGTATTGAGAAGATTTCCTATTTATTAGCTTAAAAACTGTGTCTGTAATCTATCTAGGAACGTCTGGGGAAAAATAACAATTTATGCATATAGAAAACCATGTATTTCATTTTCTAACAAAATGCATCATTTAATTCTAACTGATCTTAAGCATGAATTTCACAAGCAGGGAACCCAGTGCTTTCTTTTCTTTTTTTTTTTTTTTTCCTGTTTAAAAAGGCTTTTTGTTGTAGGCCCCTATTTGCTGTCATCAAATGGAAACACAGCTCTTCCCTGCTCCCAGTATCAAACACACTCAATTGTACAGGTCCCTGAATAGGTACAAAGTAAGCAGTTGCAAAAGCTGAAAGTCATGCTCAGGTACTTCAAAGACTTCTTTCAAATTTGTTTAAATGTTTTGAGAGCTTCTTTAATACAAGAGTAACCTCTGGCAAAATTTATTAACCTTTGATTTACATTCCTCATTTGTTTTGCATTCCTCTTCTAAGTTATCAGTTTCTAATTTAGTTTTTCAATTTGAACCTCTGAAATAGAGATACGAGGCCAGACTGTCAGCTGATGCAAACTGACTTGTGTTCGCTGCCAGCATCTGAGAGCCTGGCTTCTTACATCTCCTATAGATTTTCCCAAATGAGATGTTATTGTTTTCATTCTAGAACTTTATTTTCAGTTCTATTAGTAACATCTGGCATTAACTTCATCTTGCTGTGACAGGCAATTGCTGGTTCTGAATGCAGCTGTGAACAAGCACAATATTGTTCACTTCAGTTGAGCCACATTTGCTTTTAGCATGGCAAACTGTCAGCGGAGAGTCCAAAAATGATTTAGGTTTAACGTTAATGAGGTGATGCTCTGTATTCCTTCACAGCTGTGGTCTTTTCAGACACTATTAGGAAGCTCCTACCTTCCCCACTTGTGTTTGCAAATCCTATAAAGCTCAGCCCATCCTTCCCTCCTCTGAAAAAAATGGACTAATGCCAAGAAACAATGAACTAATAAGAATCTGACAAATATGGAAAATCTTCTCACTGGAGGTCTCTCTGTATTAACCATTAATCCTAATGGTCTCTGCTGGTGGGAACGGATCAGTGTCCCTTTAAAAGGCGATACTATACTGAGACAAATTGTCTTGGGGAAAAAAAATCAGCCAGCAAACCTTCTCGTGGTTCCAATTTTTGTATGTTGAGTCATATCTGCCAATTGTAATGCCAATATCTTTCTGTCTTAGAGGTGCTGCTGAGCTGGAAACACTCAGCTGAAACACTCCACTGAGCGAGGGAACCAAGTTCTAGTCTTTTCCTTGTACTGTTAGTGGAATATTTTAGTAGAGATAGGACAAGGGGTAATGGCTTCAAACTGGAAGAGGGGAGATTTAGATTAAATATTAGGAAGAAATTTTTCACTTTGAGGGTGGTGAGGCACTGGCAGAGGTTGCCCCGAGAAGCTGTGGCTGCCCCATCCCTGGAGGTGTTCAAGGCCAGGTTGGACGGGGCTTGGAGCAACCTGGGCTGGTGGGAGGTGTCCCTGCCCATGGCAGAGGGGCTGGAACTAGATGATCTTCAAGGTCCCTTCCAACCTAAACCGTTCTTTGATTCTATGATTTTACTGTGTCTGGTGCAAGGTCAAGCACTGTGCCTGGAAATGGACCTTGATGGCATCACTGAGCTTGTTGCTCTAAGAGCTTTTACACCTGGTCAGAGGAGTTTTTATGGAAGGGCTGCAGTCTCATTTGGACTGTGTGCAGAGTTTCAAGGCTGACTTTAAATCCAGTGCTACAGAGCTGTGAAAAGCAAAAAGAAGGAGGACAAAGATGAAGGAACTGAAGAAACATGTGAAGTGATCCCACACCAGGGCCTGACTGCTACCCATGAAGTTTTGCAGAAGCTTGCTGGATGAGGCTGAGATGGAGTGAAAAAATGGAATAAAATGAGGAAGGAGAAAGCCCAGAGGGCTAGAGAAGGTGATCATGTTTTAGGAGAGAAATGAAAACTCAGATAGGGAACATGTACCTAATTTTGTAATATTATGTTAAATATAGCACTTGAGATTTCTTAAACTGAGAGTCTGGAGAAAAAGTGATGTTGCAGTGTAGCTGAAAGCTACAGAAAAAGAGCAGATGCGCTGGGTGAAACACCAAGACTGCAATGCGTACCAAGGATTCAGGTTCCTGTGATGTTGGGTCTGCATCCACTGTTCTGTGGTGGGCTTATCCTTAGCAATGTGAGCTATCCCTGGAGCAACTGACCCAGAGTGACTTTTGCCACTGATTCCTGGGAGAGAAGAATGAAGCCTGTACGGCCACCCTACAACAAGTTCAGAACTGGAGGTTTTCAACCTGAATCTTATTTTCCCTTTTGCAGTTAGGAGAAGGAAGATGAGTGTCTCCTTCAAGCTGGAGGCCTGGTTTTGTTCAACAGTGGGTTTAAATTAACCTCATTATAAGTGGGAGCTTGATGGCTTTTTTAGTGCAGAAATTTGTCTGTTTAGTTAAGATGGCTTCTTCTGTTCAACTGCTGCTAATTAGCATCCATCATTAACTGGTCCAGAGCTTGCAGCTCTATTCATTTAAATGATTGTTAATGGGAACTACACCCATTGAGACATTGGGTTAAATGCCAGTTTAATGAGGGTGTGTTGGTTATTTCACTGTAACTGAAGCTCTGTTCATCTGTTGAAAGAGGTAAATGTTTCTCTCCTTTCTCACTAAATAATTTGCTGAAACCGTGATCCTGAGTATATTCAATTAAAAGAAAGCCCATCAGCGCTAGAGGAATCCATTAAGAAAGTGGAAGTAATAGAGAAATAGAAGAATAATCTTACAAATTAAGTTAGGTAAGAGCACAAATATTTATCTATTAAAGCCCATCTTTGGTTTTATTACAGATTTTCAAAAGCTGGTTTCTTCTAAACCGTGCCATTTCCACAGCTCTAGAAAATGAAGTCTTTACCCACTGAGGCAATGCAGCACAGAAAAGCAGCGCCGCATCTGTGACAGCCTCTGTTCTTGAATGACACCTTGCAGACTGAACCAGGGAGAACCCTCCAGAATTGAAAGCAAAGGTTGCAGTCGCACGAGCAGACGACCTTGCCAGCTTGCTTTGCCTAACTTCATAGTGCAGAACCAGTGAATTGCTCCAGCTCTCAACCCTCCCCTCTTTGAAGAGAATCTGCCTTCCCTTGGTGATACGCTCCCCTGGAGAGGAAGGGCAGTGCCACTGGCTGGCCGCTTCGGCTGCAGTGTTTCCATAAGGAATTCCGACGTGTGGCAGTGGGTAGATGGCAACACTCCGGTAGTATTTATCCAGCCATAGGACCACAATCCCAATATCTCTTCTCCATCCGTCCCCTCTAGGAGTTATATAAGTAGGAAATTGTAAGTGCATGAAGCCAAAAATATGAAAGAATACAGAACAGATGAAGTGAGAGGTTTTGTCTTAAAATAAATTTTTCTTTTCTGATTCTGATTTAGATTTTCTTCAGTCCAACTAGCGTTCCTTACATGCCTTCAACAAAGTCTGCAGTGGCTCTTACCAAGCCGAGTCTCTGTATGAGCCTCTGCCCTCATTGACCTTCAGCTGCTTTTAATGCCATTTGCCTTACCCTTTTCCCAGGATTTTCTTCCCCTTTAGTGGCTCTAACTTCTTTTGAATCACTTTTTGTGATCTTGTCACATTTTGGTCACATTTTGAATCACATTTTGTCATCTTCTGACCCTCCTCCAGCTTTCTGTGAGGATGCCACAAAGACCTGCCCTTGGTCTTCTTTTACTCCTCTTCTCCTTGTTTCTTGGTGTTGCTATCCACAAATACAAATTTGTCTTAACATGTCTATGTCGATGTGTCACAGACTTGCGTGCCTGCTCCAAGCCATTTTTATTCTCTTCAAACAGTGGTCTGGCTGACATATAGACATCAATTCAAGGCACCTCCAACACATGGCTATTGCTAATATTTTCCATTGCTGTCACCTTTGGTTTCATTTTGAGGGCAAATTCACAAAAGTGAGCTTTCTTGTATCCAGTTTGGTTGTATCTTGCAAATCCTTCTGCATACCTTCTTTAAGGATGTGGTCTTTTTGTAACTGTAACCTAGCTAAAACTCTCATCCAGGCTTCTATCACCTGGCATCTCACTTGCTGCAAGATTTTTCTGTCCAGATTTCTCCCATTTAAATTAATTCAAAATTCACATGCAGAGGCATTTTCCTACCGCAGTACATTGACAATATCACCTCCTTACTGCATTCTTCAGTTAGTTCCTCTATCTCTGTTTATACAACATAATCTTGTTTTCGTTTTGAACAACCTTCTTGTTTCATCCCCACACGGCTTGTCATCTCTTGTTCATTTTTAAATGTCAGCTTCCATCTTTGATGGGCTGATGATGCCAGCTCCCTTCCTCTTGTTTTTACATCTTCAAATCATCACCTTTCCCATGCTTA
Source organism: Ibidorhyncha struthersii (assembly GCA_013398815.1). Taxonomy (NCBI): domain Eukaryota; kingdom Metazoa; phylum Chordata; class Aves; order Charadriiformes; family Charadriidae; genus Ibidorhyncha; species Ibidorhyncha struthersii. Next base: position 654,407 of record VZSZ01011367.1, on the reverse strand, counting down.
CCCTCACGTTTGGAAGGAGCTCTCTGAAACAGCAACAAAGCAACTTTCAAGTCATTTTAGAAGTCTTTTTTTCCTGTGATGCCTTGCAGAAACCTTGACAAGTTGATAGTGTGCCAAGGCGCATCCTTTTCATGCTGACTGATATTCTTGTATTCCCTGGCTGTCTGGGAGCCTCAGATGTTCTCTGTTTCAAACAAGGATCTTCTTTTTGAGGCACCTATCTCAACAGGGCCCTGGTCCATGATCTGAGGGAGACCGAAATAAACTTTGCTTCATTCTAGGCACAGATGAGGAACCGTCTCAAGCCTGTGCCGCTCTGTCTTTCTCCTTTCCTCCTCCACCCCAACCCACACAACTCTGTTCATCTCAGCTTCATAATATTGGTGATACAATCAAGACGAGGCCACATCTCCTAGAAACTAGCAAGTTGGGCATCACTTAATGGTAAACAGTGTCATTTGTTTGGTTACTGTTTGCCATGGTTTCTGTTGGACTCGAGCCAGGTAGAAGTAAAAAATGGGTTTTGTAGAGCGGTGAAGCAGTCTTTGTGGCTTAATTGGTTACAGCTAATGACTTATGAGGGACTGGTTCCTGCAGAGGTGGTTTTAACAAGTACGTTCACCTACTTGACCTTCAGATATGGGAGAATGGGACCTGAGCGCTGAGGATATTCTGTGCAGCCTAAAAAATAAGATTCTTGTCAGGATGTCTGTAGTTGTCCCAAGCAGGCAGAAGAGCACGAGCATGAGGCAGATAGATGGCATGCACCTTGAAAACTTTTTTGCAGGACCAGAACCCCCTTATATTTTTCATGGAACATAATCAATATAAAAACCTTGTGTTTTGTCTTAGCTACAATTCAAATATTTTTTTTTCCCTTAGGTAGCTCTAGCCAGTGACAAATCTGTCCATGGGAATCTTGCAGCAAAGCCCCATTTCATGGCAGCTGCCCTCAGCTTCATGGTGTACTCAGAGCACACGTCCAACCCCATGCTCTGGTGGGTGCTGTAGCTGAGGGGGTCTCATAAAGGTGCTGATCACAGCAAGTCTGAGGCTCAATATCAGTATGTCATATTTCTAAGCAAAACAGACTTTTAGAGGGAGGAGGTTTCATAGATGGTGTGAAAGAAAGAGGGAGGCCTTGTTTTTGTTTGAGCAAAGGAATTAGAGGGAAAAATCTCTGAAACTGATACAGGAATAGAGCACATGAATTCTGACTGAAGTCAGTGGGGAAGAGTCTAAATTTTGAAATTAAAAGGAAATGTTATTAAAGCTGAACTATAAGTCCTCTTGCTGTTTTAAAGTTAAGTCATCNAGTGACAAAGCCATTTGGGTTTTATTGACCAGTGTGTCTTGATCTGCCTGATGACATTTCCCAAGATTAATGTGTCTGTTTCTTGACAATGCATATGCTTCATGATGCATCACAATTAACCACTGCTACTTGGTATGATAAGGAGGGACTCTTTTTATCTGTATGACTTCTATCTGCATTTCAAATGGCAAGTAAACAGACAGGTCCCCTATCCACTTCTCTCATCTACCTTTCTGAAGTGAAAAAAAATTTAAATTCATGCTTAGGTTTCCAGTAAGATGCAGCATATTTTGGAGAGCAAATTGGACTGGAAATATAAACAATGGAAAAACACTAACCAAACCCCATAATGTATAAGATACAGAACACACAAACATCTCTCATTATTATAAACACTTGACTTCATAGCTTTTATTTATTTGTGTTGGTAGAAATGTCAAATTAATATTTATGAGCTCTCTTTAGTGCATTTGCTAAGGGTTTTGTTTGTTTTCAGTACAAATTTTCAGGCTAATGCTGTTATTCAGGATTGTCTAAGTATGTTTTTTAAACTCAATGGGAGTTTCACATTTTGGCTGAATTCTGCAGGGATGTACCATTGTGCTTAACTTACAATTATGAGTGATCTATTTGTCTTTAACATGACTCTTCACATGCATAAAGTTAAACTTGTGTGCATTTGCCTGAAGCCACAGAGTTTTTGTCATATTAACTTTACAAACATCTCAGAAACAGGCTCAGTTAGAAATTTGTTACTGTTTTAATTAAACTGAGCAGCTGAACATAAAAAATTAATACAGATTCAAATTTACCTAACCATTGTTTAAATAAGTTCGGCATAATTTCTTAATTTTTGGATATTATATGGCATAAAATTAATTTTGATTTTATCAATGCTTGGTTCCTCCAATGGGATTGCCAGCAGAGGTAATGACCAGAAATAACATTGTCCTTGGCACATATTTCTATCTTCTCGTAGTGTTTTGGACGCAGATTCCTCCAGCCATGTTATGGAGATTTCCATTGGCTAAGAGGTGATGACGACTAGCTATCCCCAGTATTAAACTGGAATAGAAATGAAACAGTGATCTAAAAATGAAATATACTTGCATATATGCTGAGAGAGAATACAAATTTGCAATCTGTTTAGTTCTGTATTGGAAAAGTAAAGACAGAGTTTAAGAAATGCTTCGAGCTTCACTTTGTTAATTGATTGTCTTGCTTTCTTCTTTGTTTCCTCACATGTATTCCCTACTCCCCTTGGTAATTTTATTTGCTTCCGGTCTTTATAAGGTCCTTTGCTGATAGCTAATTTTCCCTTCTCCGGGGAGTATTTCAGCTGAACCTTGGTATTCTGAACGTATGTAATGTATCTGAATAATATAATATATGTCACAATAAAACCGAAATAAATGTCATGACTGGTATGTCTTTAACAGGTAGGGACATGGCATCATTGTAGAAGGTACAATGGAGACTTCTGCTCTGTGCACGTTTGTAATAAGAAAAGTTGACAGGATGTGAGAATTTGAGAAGAATGGGATCATAAACAACACAAAGGTTTTTATAAAGCCTTTTACATAATTCAGTTGGTGAAGCCTATATTAATACTGTTCAGGACGGGCCATTTTATTGCATAAAAGAGATATCAAAGCTCAAGGAGCATGATAGAGCTGAATGAGGTGAAACATTCTGGTATGAAAAGGGATTGAATGAATTGAGATTTTTCATTTAGGAAAGAGACAAATAAAAGTGAAGTGGATAAAAGGATCCAAATCCACAAGAAATAAGTTGGATTCTTTTTTCCTTTTGGCATGAAAAGGGCTATTTTACATAATTAAGAACTGAAAATTGTGTAACTATGGAAGCAATTTTTCTATAATGGAAAGTGGCCACAGTAATAAATCCAAGACTCATGAAGTAAACAAACAAACAAAAAAGAGATTGCATATTTTATGTATGCATCAAAAATACCTGGAGTTATTATTGGGGGAAAAGATCTGAAATTTCATGCTTCATGGCTTACGCCTGCCACCAGCAGGGACAAGGATGGGTACAGACTATGCCCCATCTGCCCATCAAGAAGTTCTTGTGTTTCTCCCTAACGAGTCTCTGGTCTCAGTCAGATCCTGCAGAGTCGGGACTGGGCTTGCAGGTTGGTAGTCTGATACTGTATTGTAGCCCTCTGTGAATGATTAAACAAGAAATCCTTAATGTGGTGTGAAGCTGCTTTAATTGAGTGCTGAAATTTATTTTTCTGTGGTATGAATTAATAAAGCACACTTGAAGTGTATGTAAATTATTTATTAATTTTGGCTGGGTGTCAAGATAGCCAGAAACAAATAATGACCTTAAACTTTGATGAAAGTACAATGAATTCACTTACTACTCTGTTTAGCCAAGTATTAAACTCAGAAAAAAATACTCTAAAATAACAAACTCATTTGATCTATATTTTCTGTCTCTGAGACGTGGGATACAAAGACAAGAACTTAACCAAGAACTCCTGAACTTCAGTTCCACCTCTGCCTTTTTTATGAGTCTTTTTCTGAGCAAATTGGTTAGTCTTTGGGCCTGTCTCCACATGGCTTGTGCTTCTGAGGCCCCAGATCAAAGACACTGCTTTTTAATTTAGGCATGCCAGGTGGAAATCTAAATTTAAATCCACAGGTGCTTTTTTTTTTTAAAACCTCCTTTAAACAATTTTGATAGCTTTTTCCACAAAACCATTAGATTGGAGATGATCTGGATTCGAGGCAATGTGCTTAAATTTTTGCAAAGCATTTAAATTCAGAACAATCAAATTGTGACTCATTATTTATTTATTATTAGCGGATCTGGTATGCCAGGTCCAGGATTTTATATGGAATATGTACATACATAAAGCTAGAGATTTCATTTTCGTATTTTCTGATAGTGCTATTTCTATATAGTGGGAATAGTCATTCCAAATCAGAACATGAATATTTCTGGCATGGACGAACATCTTAATTTCTACATAGATCTGCAATTTCGTGAATTATCATCATGGGGTGTATTGTCAGATTGTCTTTCTCTTTTTTTCAAGTTTCACATCAATCTAATATTACTGAATAAAATACTGCCTATAGCATGAAGTTCTTTCAATATTATTAAAGGGATTATGGTTATAATTTCTCAAACAAGGTGTCAATATCTGGTATTGTATTTGGAAAGTCTCAGCTCGTACTGTAGCACCGGCAGACAAAATCACCTGCAATAGGAAAGTTTTCTTGGCCATGAATATATACATACATCCAACTCCAATGTTTGTTGCAGTCATTGACATTTGTGTCTGAGCACTGCAGGGACATTTCTAGGAACACTTATGACAGGACAAGTGAATTTCGTCATCCTTATCTTATATTCTGTTGACAGCTTTCCGATGCCATTAAAGACATCATAGAATTGATTTTCTACCTTGATAGGCTTCTGTCCTACAGCATAAACTCTCATAATGAGCCTGAGCGTGTGCCGTGTTTGCAGACCTTGAATCGATAGGCTCATTCCCTGAAACAATTCCAAACCTTATCGTTTCAAGATTTTCCTTTATCCTTATGTCAAACTCATATAAACCTGCCACTAGAATAATTTCTCCACAGCATCATCTGTGGTTACTCATCTCTATTGAGTGCAAGTATGTTTTCTCTTCAGATGGTTTCCTGTAACTTCAGCCATCACATTAAGCTGCGCAGCCATAGTCAACCAGTCACCAAAACCAACTAATCAGTGAAAACTCACTGTGGGCATTGGATGCAAATGGCTCTTCACCAATGCCATGGTAGCAATTTGCTTCTTTTTATTACATTCTGGCTTCTGTTTCTTGCAAATATGGATGGTCTTTCCAAACGTGACGGATAGAGCTTAGAACTGGTTTTGGTCTGTTCTGGTTCAGCCCTCCACACTGGTTTTGCAAATTCCTTCCATTTGCAGTCTGCAGATTCCTCCAGAGATATTTTTCTAATCTTGTCCACTTTATCTTCTTTTCCTTCCAAAGCCCATACTTGGGTTTATTTGTGGTCTGAAATTTTGGAAATGTTCTCTCTTTTTTCTGGAGTTTGGGTAAGGAATTCCTTACGTTCTCCCCCCTCGTCCCCCACCCTCCCCCTCAGTTTTGGGGCGCTTATTCCCAATACAATCTGATCTCCAGAATTAGGAATTTCACAAGCCTTCCAAAATTGCACATTTGCCTCAACAGCATCTAATCTGTTATAAATTATTCGAATGTGTCCCCTTTCCTTTGAGATCTCTTATGAAATGTATCTCTCTCAATAGCTTCATTTGTGTCTAGGAGCTCAATGTTCATGTTTGTGCTGCACATCCTGATAAATGATTTTCTCTGCCTCAGTCACAAGCTTATGTACAAATCTAGTATATCTGCGGTTGAAGTAATCCAAAGAAAATCTGCCTGTTCTTATCTGTGCTTGCCAAAATCTTGCTTTAACTTTTCTGTTTCCTCATGTGTTTCTGAAGAGCTCCGGTTGCTCGGGAGTTTTTACTGCTCCTTTTCTTATTCACCACTTGTCTTAGATGTAATCTTCAATTTCTGTAGCTGTACCCCCAGTGTCAGACTGTCGAGGGGGGTTGTGTGTGTCATAAATTTTAAAATCAGAGTGAGGCTCTTAAGTACTGAATTTTAAATAAATAAAGCAAGGAGGTTAATAGATGTTAGAGGAAATAGCTTCTGGAGAAGAAAAAAGGATTATGTATGGGTTTATACCATACTCTAATCAGTCTGTATCACAGTGTTTCAGGGATGTAATTTCTAACACTGAGAAACTAAAAGGTCCAATTATCACTACAAAACTACAGAACAACAAAAAGCCTATTTACTCATACTTTTAATTTAAAATTTTATGCATGTTTTTATGCAAATGTGTTCATAGCACCAAGACTGAAGCTCTTATTCTTACAGAGAGAAAAAAATCCAGGAAAGGTCAATAGTAGAGTGCAGAATTCCTGGGAATTTTCAGGAAGGAAAGTGTTTTCTTGTAGAAAATACTAATTAGACAGAACCAGATGAGCCAGGTGCTTGCATGGGATCTGGCCTTAACTCTTTGCAGCTCAAGCAGCACCTACCCACGCTCTTATCCCCTTCCTTGGCTTCCATTTCATGCGGTGCTGGGCAACAGCTGGTACCCAGCAGGATTCTAGTTTCCCTGTGTCACTGGCCTGGTTAATTGGCAAGTAGCTCATCTGTTATATGGTTCCTACCATCCTGCCCAACAGGTATCAGGGGACTTCAGGGAATTGCGCATCCCACCTCCAGGACAGCAGAGAAGGCAAAAATTGCATTTTCATTCTTTACATTTGGGGTTTCTCCTACTCCCAGCATTATTCTGGCAGTCAGATTTTTGGTGCCATTTGTGGTGAGAAAACATTACATGAGATGATGGATTTCCATTTTCCAGACAGCCAAGTCTGTGATTGGCTCATGGAGGCTATATTTGTGGTTGGTTTTGGGGAAAATATTTTGGAAACATCTGTAAAAATCAATTTCGAATGTCTCTTTTTTGGCTCATTAAAGATGATTGCATTCGCCAAACTAAACTGAAAAAACTCTCAAACAGCTTAGGACTTGTAATTAGGAGATATGTTTGCAAAAAAGCAAAAAAAGATGTGCCTCTATTGGATCCCAAAAAGATTAATGCGATTTTGGGGAGAATGACAGCTTTTTACAGGTATTTCTTAACAAAACAATATCGTGTGAGGTTGAATCATCTTGTTGAATGCTTCCATTACATAGCAGAGTTCTATCTGAGGTATGGACAGTCGCTGACAGGGCACTTAGAGGAAGCTGCTAAAGAAAAATTTCTTTTTAAACATGAACTGATGGCAACTTTCAGGCCATAGGTTCTAATAAATGAACAGTGTGAGTGAAAAGATCATGAACTGTTAATAATACCTTGTACATAAACTTTGCTATTATTCAGCTGAGCATGTTTCCAATGCTGTCAGTTTATATTTAACAAAGGTTTTTGACAGCTTGTCTTTTAGATCACATTATTCTAGAAGACGGTTGTTTATAATGAGCATGATCTGAAATATTAAAGGCGTGATAACACCAAGAGTTTTGGAGATTTTGAATCGAGTCTTAAATAATGACTAAGGAAGGAAATTAAGTGTTACGACATGCTGCTTTCTTTTTAAAAAATAGACACTTTTTCCTAGTCCAGGACAGGTCATTAAAGGGCCATGTTCTTTGCCTATTCTATGTGGATTCAAGGCATGCATGAAATAAATGCAGATCTGCAGCATGAACACCAAGGGGAGAGAAGTGACCACGCATCCCCTCAGTTGCCTCCATGTGGTTTTTGTTAGTGCTTTGCTTAATTCTGTCTTAGTGCCATTCCAACGATTCTTGGTTTTACGTGGTTGCTGCTGTAGCAGTGACACTTCAAGTTCAGTTTGAAAAACCCTGCAGATTCCAGTGTTAATTAAATAATTGCTATTCCCACACTCAGTTACAAGCCCTTCCCTTCCAATTTCCTTCAATCCATTGTGAATGCTTAATTTTTTCACTCTGGCTCCTCTATAGATGAGTTCTTCCCTGCTGACTGTATATAGTAATAAGAACACTATTTACTTTCATTTTTAATCTAAGTAGAACAGCTTTGTCGCCCTTTCACAAGTGGCAGGGCTAGCTGCGTCCCTTATGCATACAAATGCAGTTCTGTTTGCATTAGCCTGAGGGCATAATATAAAGATTCTCCGTGGTTTTACCTGGACACCACTGTTCTGTCAATAAAGATCCACAACACAATGGGTTTCCTCAGAGTGAAAAAAGATTCTGATCAGAAAACAAATCAAGATTTACTAATCTGTTTTTATAAGTTTAAGCATCATGAGCCCTTTGCATAAATACTGAATATAGTTTGAAGGATGTCCCGTAATCTTAAAATTTATGTCTAAAGCCATAGGCTAGTTTACTTCAGCTAGTAGAAGACTTCTTAAAAATTTTGTCTCATATAAATGAGTTTAGGTTGATAATATTGCTCACATGCACAAATATCTGTTATAACTGAGCCCTAAGATAATATCACGTTAATTAAATGTGAAGGTTTCTGTTATTAATGTTCATTTTTATGTCTGTCTCCTGTGGTGTAGTTCACAGACACACAGTGGAAGCAAGGGGCCCAGGTTGAGTTACGACTTGCTTAAACCAAAACCCACCCCCCTCCTTTTATCAGTTTTAAATTTCTCGCCATTAAGGACTGCGAGCTATTCCCTTCTCTTAGCAGGGTAAATCCATCACGTCATTAATCATTCAGCAACCTGAGCTCGGCGGTGGCTGCTGGCAGGCTGCTCTGTGTCAGGCCGTTCTCCCGCTGCCCTTGACTGTTTCACCATCAATATAACCCTGCTAATATTTGTAGGGGACTGAAGAAGCTCCTTATGAGCATCAAAAGTCCCATTCTCAGTCGTAATAGAGCAATTTCTCCAGTTTGGCCTCTCTGTCAAAATACCTCAGGGCTCTGACCTGTGCAGGCAGGGGTANGTTTGTACCTTCTGATGAACGTTGATGGGGCAGCAGAACAGGATCTGTTCCTTGTGGGCAAGCAAATGGAGTTGGCAGCCCCTGCAGTCTCTCTGTGTAGATCTTCCCCGGTTCATACCAGGAAGGTATGGGGTTTTCTTCTGGAGTTTGCAGAGGCCCCGCCTTGAGTCCTGCGGTCAGTTTTGGGCCCCTCTCTACAGGAGGAACATTGAAGTGCTGGAGCACGTTCAGAGAAGGGCAACAGAGCTGGTGAGGGGTCTGTAGAACAAGTCTTATGAGGAGCGGCTGAGAGAACTGGGGTTGTTTAGCCTGGAGAAAAGGAGGCTGAGGGGAGACCTTATCGCTCTACTACTACCTGAAAGGAGGTTGTAGCGAGGTGGGGGTCGGACTCTTCTCCCAAGTAACAAGCGGTAGGACAAGGGAAATGACCTCAAGTTTCACCAGGGGAGGTTTAGATTGGATATTAGGAAAAATTTCTTCACCAAAAGGGTTGTCAAGAATTGGAACAGGCTGCCCAGGGAAATGGTGGAATCGCCATCCCTGGAGGTATTTAAAAGAGGTTTAGATGTAGTGCTGAGGGACATGGTTTGGCCGTAACTTGGCCATGCTGGGTTAACAGTTGGACTTGATGATCTTTAAAGTGTCTTCCAATGAAAATGATTCTATGATTCTATGGTCTTCAGGCTCGGAAACTTGCTTGGCAGCTACTTTGCTTTTCTGTCACGTCAGTCAAGGCTCCTGAGCAGCCATGTGGGTTTTGCTGATTGATCAGTCAAGCTTGTTCCTATGACTTAATGACTGGGATTATGTCACTCGGTGTTTGACTTACCAGCATCAGCTTTCAGCTGTGGCTTTTTTTGGGAAACAAACCGCCAAGAATAGCAGTCCAACATAATGCACTGCTTTCTGTAATGTCCATTAGGTGTCCCCACATGCTGGCGGCTTGTGGGTACTTTAATTGCATCTTCTCAATTAACAGCGGCGCGCTCTGCATGCCTTCATTGAATGGAATCCCAGATTTCCATATTGAAGACAACACTGTAGTGCTTTTACTTTGTGCAAGAAATTCTCATTACTCGGAAGAATCTGTACGCTTGCAGACCACTATTTGTCAGTTGCTGCGTCTGAACCTTAATTAACGTTGCATTTGTAAGTAGATAATATATACAAAATGGTAATTCTGAGACCATAACCACCTGGCATGTTCTTTCCTACCACTGTGCAGCTACTCTGTTTGCAATGCAGAACAGTAAGAGAAATTATAAGTAAATTAAATATACAGGCATAATGCCATCTTTCAGCTTTGTTATTTCTAGACAAAGCCACTGCTGGGTCCCTTGTCAGAGCACTAAGTTTCCTCCAGTTGTCTAACTTGTTCTGCCCTGGGTTTGTAAATATGTCTGTGGATTATTTGCTGCCTGAATCATTCTCCTGCAATTTGACGGAGTCTCACAGGGAGAAGTCAGCTTCTTACAACACTAAGGACAGGCTTTTCTGTGCGTGGGTGTGTGGTAATAAGGATAATCTTAGTCTCCTTTCCTCCCCTCCTCATTTTTGTGATCACTTGGCCTTTACCATTACAGCGTTGAGTAACACCTGCAGACCTCCTGTCAACACCACATCTGCACTCTTCTAGCCTAACTCACCTTTAAATGCTGATTTCATGTGGCAAGCCCCATTTTTATTAGTTATGATAAGACCTTTGAGTTAGAAGCACAAACCATGACATCATAAACAGGTGAATTAAATCCAAACTAGGTCCCATCCCTAGAGCTTGCCCTCATAATCTTCCATGCATTTATCTGCACAGTATACCTTTGAGACATCCCATTTTTGAGACACTGCAGCACAAAAAAGATTTAAGTTCTACCCTGGATTTCTTTTTAACAGAGTCCAGTGTGCAAAGGACTGCCTCCAACTTGGCAGGGCTCACATACTGGCCCAGTAAGATCTTGTAAAGTTAAGAGCTTTAAATTAAAGCTTGAGCAGGTTCAGACATGAATTCCTGTCACTGGGGAGAAGTTCTTGACTCCCAGGCTACAGACAGTTTCAGAAGGAGGCAATCTTGCAGGGAACTGCTGGAAAGCCTTCACCAACACATCTAGAAACAGAGAGCGTCAAAGTCTTTTTAATGAGTGCCTTGCAAGAACATCTACATCCCTGCTCCAGCTCCCAAAAGATATACTGAGTACAGCAGTCAAGGACAGTAACTCTGTCCTCCACCCCTCTGAATGGTCTTTCAATGCATGAAGGGCACTCAACAATGGAGAGGGGAACACTGAACATTCAACTTGATTGCATGGCGCTAGGACTCTCAGCAGCAGGGAGCATCTGTATGTTTCTCCATAGGCTTTTGTGTGTACTTTATACCCACTTCCCAACCCTCTCTCTGTACTTCTGAGAAATGTTTGGTGCTGTAGGTGTAGAAGATCTACCTCTGCCAGTGTCAACAAAGGAGACAAAAATCTGGTGTTACTTTTAGAATTTGTAACCTACGCAGAGAATTTGAAGCTGCTATCTGGAGGCAGCTTAGCAAGTCCTCGTTATGTTTGTCTGCCTTCGGAGAACTCTTCAATAATTTATTTCAGACAATTAGTATTTATTAATTATCTTCTTACATCCAAGATATAATTTGAAATCTTTCCTCTTAATTTTAAAAAATGAGGTTCACTTCCTGACATATTTTAAATAATGAATTGAATTGTACTTTCTGACATGATTTATCAGTCCATGAACTCATAGAATATCATTATCTTGTTAGAACAATGCCTGGCTTTTTCTTACAGCAAGCACAGCATAAGGAATATAATAAGACACCTTAGCCTATCATGTTTGATTTCATCACAGCATGATAGAAATACTAACAAATTGATCTTCACAACCTTAACATGCAGTAAATAAGTGTTTATAACACATTGAATGAATTACCAAGGGCAATATAGCGAGTTAGTAGCAGAATCATTGTTAAGGCTCTGTTTCCCTGATGTCTGTCTGCTTTGTTTTTCTGAGGGACAAAAAGTGGATTTTGTATTAATATTTGCATTGTTCTAGAAAAAACACTCAAGGAAAGTGCACTGTCTTCCAGATTCTGTGAGTGTTTTATGTGTTCCACTTTATAATTTAAGTTTTAACAGCAAAAAGAATTAGCAGCAGACTTCTGTAAGCGTGCATACACTGCCTTTCTGTACGGTCCTCAGGCTCCAAGTTTAACTTCAGATCATTCATTGCAAAAATTGCTTTGAAATAAAACTTGCAAAATTAGTTTTGTTCAACCATCTTTACTGAGATGTTGATGTTTTCAGCAGTCTCATTAACAATGCGTGTTCTTTCAAAGTTAATCCTGTGTAACTGAAGGAGTATGGAAAAAGAAAACCCACAACACTGAAATTGGTCCTAGATCTTTATCTATTAACAGAGGAAACAAACCAATAAAAATATGAAAAATAATGCAAAAGCAACCACCAGGCCTTTGCCGAAGAACAAGTCCTGAGTGCAAGGAAAAAAGTGCCATCAAAATTCCTGGAGTCTGCTCAGGCTTTTAGTATTGCCTTCTCACGTGAAGGATGCTCAGACTGAGGTGTAGTTCCAGGTTAGGACACCTACCTTTAGGTGTTGACACATGCACCGTCTCAGATCCCACGGTCATGAATAGAGTTTGAGTCAACATAGTTGGTGAAGCAACTGAAGTGACGGTGTTCCCAGAGACAGCCGGTTCACCCTCTACCCTCCCTGTAAGTTAAGAGTCTGGTGCCATCATAGATGCCTGCCCAGCCTTCATTCACATCTCCAGAAAGACCAGATCTCTGTAAGTCTTGTGCCATATCTGGAGCCCCGTGGGGACCTCTAATAGCAGCGGATGTTTCGGATACTGATGCTGCCTACGGGAGCTCAGGCACTTGGCTCACGCAGACACATAGGTAGCTGTGCTTACGTTACTGGATCTTAAGCTGAATCCACTCCTGAAATGGAATAGGATCAGGAGGCATTTACAAAACTTGAATGGAGAGTGAGTCCGCGTGCGCAATGTGCCATTACTCCTGGGAACCTGTGGTAAGCTCCCATCACTCTGCGCATCCTGAGTTGCTCCACATTCTTGTGGCTCCTCACAAAGGGCTTTAGCACATATGAGTGCAAGCCCGTCTCTGCTGCTCCAGCTGTCAGCATCCATGATATCTAGCCCGGACTTTGCAGCAGATATGACAAACTAAGTTTATCTCCAGAACACGTCTCAATTCATAGAAAGGTTTGATAGAAATCCCTAAAGTTTGCAACCTATATTTAACTCGCAGGCTGTTTTAATGTCAGGAGGCTGACAATGTTAGCCTTGTCTGTCCTCTCTGAAGCCAGCTTGATTTAGCATTTCTGTGTCTAATAAGGTTGCTCTGAGCTCCTGCTATGCCCTAAGTTATAATGGGATCTTCCTCTGTCAGCAGCCCACCATTATACGGAGTTGTACTCATTTTTTTTTCATTGTTTTCTGTGATAAGACAGTCGGGCATGATGTGCTAATTCACAGGCTGTGGGTCACTTCTTTCATTAGCATTTCTGTAATGCCTTTTGATTAGCATATCCCTTTCTGCTTCCTTGGGTTTTGCTGTCAGACATTTTTAAAGATGCTGCAGTAAAACTTTACAAAAGGTTTATCTTCAAACATTAAATTTTGTTAATAAGCACAGTACTATGCTCATAACATCAATCTCCTCATGCTAAAGATCAAACTTGGTATAAAAAATGGTGAATTTGGGAACAAAATTTTTTGTAAAACATTTCTTCCTGCTATCCTGATGCTTACTGTAAGTTTGAGGGGGTGAGAGGCCCTCTTCAGGACACATCACAGAATTTGTTTCCTGGAAGATTCAGTGAAAAAACTCTGCAAAATTATTTTGTCTGTCCCCACGGCAGGGGGGTTGGACTAGATGATCTTTAAAGGTTCCTTCCAACCCAAACCATTCTACGGTTCTATGATTCATGAATAAATACATAAGTTCATACTGAGTGAAAACCTAAATTAGTGAAGTTAAAAAGAACTTGTACCAAGTCTGTAAACCAATCAGTTACATGAGAATGAAGATAATAAAAGCAGTAAAGAGATTCTAGACCTGCAAGGACTTGTGTAAGAGATGCAAGATTTTCTTCTTCTGATGGAGACCAGCAAATGTCAATGAATTTACATGAAGTCTCTTAGCTGTTACTAAACCCATGAGAACATAAAGTGAAACAAATTCAAGCGTGACCAATGAAGTCTTTTGATGTTCATGGAAACCTGCAATACAAGGTTAGACCAATTAGTGCAATGACTGTAAATGTTAAGCATAGACAACTAAAGTCACAGTCACTCCAGTGAACAGGTTCATTTAAAGTATAATTTATTACATCAGAGCAGCAGTCTTAAGGATTGCGCTAGACATTGTGGCAAATATGTTCAAGGGTCATAAGCCAGAGTTTATAAAAGTACAACCTGTAATAATTTAAACTTGTATAGAAACATTCATTCAAAGTGTTTAACAAACATTAATTAATTAAGCTGTGTAACACCCCACTGTGAGCCTATGGGTAAGTCAAAGCATTCGTATCTCAGTTTTACAGAAGGTTAAGCTGAAGTGCAGAGACTGATTTGCCTGAGGTCACACAGCAAGTCAGTGGAAAAACTGCAAATAGAATCCGCAGCCTGAAGTTCTCATTTCCCTGTTTTTACCACTTACGTTACACTTCCCACTAGTAAAATGAAGGGGAAGAAAGAGGCGGCTGAAGTGAGACTTGGAATATAGTTAACCCAGTTTTCTACACGTGTTCTTGCCTTTTCTGCAGCTTAGGCACATATCAAAGTGATAGGTGGGTTTTAAATTATTTGGGACTTTATTCCTTCTCCATATATCCTTTGCATGCTTTCTTTTAAACGCAAGCACTGAAATACTTGATAGCTTCAGAATCAAGTATAGTTGGGCAGTAAGAGGCAACACTCTTGAGCTTCAGGCATGTAACTTCACACAGTCAACCTCTGTTCCCTGCAGCTCATGTGTTGCTCTGTCTTTGCCCACTGCATGGACATGGCCCTTTGGTGTGCTCGTTGCTCTGGCGTAGCCTGGCGTGTGGGCAGGCAGCCAGCTGCACCAGGAGTGTGGGTGGGAGATGAAGATGGACACTGCAGCCCCGTAGTCACCTGCGTTTGACTTTACAAAGCACCCCACCAAAAAACGAGGACTGAGCTGTGGCTCAGTGCCTCTCAGGTTACTTGATGGGCGTATAGAATCATAGAATCATAGAATTGTTAAGGTTGGAAGGGACCTTTAAGATCATTGAGTCCAACCATTAACCTAACCTGACAAAACCACTTCTAAACCATATCCCCAAGTACCGTATCTGCCCTTTTTTTAAACACCTCCAGGGATGGTGAATCCACCACCTCCCTGAGCAGCCTATTCCAGTGTTGGACAAAGTGTATGATACCATGCACTGGAGAAACTGGGGCTGTGTGCTTTGGTATCAGAATAAAGTTGCTTATTGAGTACAGAGGGTGATGCCCCCAGACACAGGGTCTTGGGATGAGCAGATATGCACTGTTCCACTAAAAGTACACTGTGAGGTGTTTGCAGTGAAAGTGTAAGAGAGGTGCAGAAGGGAAGATGTTCCTAGGTGAGACCTTGAAGTGGAGGGATCAAAGAAGGTAAAGAGTCATTCTGGAAGGTGAAAGATTTGGGAAAGAAGGTTGTATTTTAATGATTTTCCTAAGCTTTATGTTTAAAGTGATGTTCAAAAGGAGTTGGGTATGAAGATGCTTCTTTGTAGGTTGAAGAAAAAGCAGTTATTACTAATTCCTTATAAATCACCACGGGGTGTTCCTAAAAATGCTCTTACATTGCCTTGGGAAAATGTGTCTGATTTAGATTTCTTGCTCTTGCGGTTCCTAATGGACCACACTCCAAAGCACACACTTACACAAGACTAAACCAATTTACCATTACTGCATTTTTCAGGTATGGCTCATCAGCGTTTCCTTAAGGTAATCTGGGTATCTGACATTCCCACAGCATTCGGTGACAGACTCAGCAGGGTGAAAGAGGGAAAATGCTGGGAAAGACATGAGATTAACGTGTGACATTTCTTGTGCTTGGAGATGACATCAGCTCATCATGACATACTATGTGTCCAGTCTATTCTCAGCACAGGCAGCAACCATTACACAAGTGTCTTTTCTTTGGAAGCTGTTGGAAAAAATGTAATATACCCTGAAATACAAACCCTGTGCAGGTGTCTGCTTTGTGATGACAAGTTCTGCATGGTACAGCATTTCAAATTAGTTTGGGAAAAGGAGGAATGATGTTATGCCTTGAGCCAATCTCAGTGGTGCAGTTAGTTTGTTACGCTGTGCCCGATCTCCAACTCTTCCTCTACAGCAGGGCATGGAAGGAGACTCAATTCCCCTTTTTAGGGCCACAAAAATGATCGGAGGGCTGGAGCACCTCTCCTATGAGGACAGGCTGAGAGTATTGATGTTGTTCAGCCTGGAGAAGTGAAGGCTCTGGGGAAACCTTGTTGCAGCCTTTCAGTACTTGAAGGTGGCTTATAAGAAAGATGGGGACAGACTTTTTAGTGGGGTCTGTTGCAATAGGGCAAGGGGTAATGGCTTGAAACTAAAGGGGCGTAGATTCAGACTAGATATAAGGAAGAAATTTTTTATGCTGAGGGTGGTGAAACACTGGCCCAGGTTGCCCAGAGAGGCAGGAGATGCCCCATCCCTGGAAACATTCAAGGTGAGGTTGGACATTCTCTAGTTGAAGATGTCCCTGCTCATTGCAGGGGGTTGGACTAGATGGCCTTTAAAGGTGCCTTCCAACCCACACTATTCCATGAGTCTATGTTGTTCGCGATCTATGGTAAACAGGAAGGCAGAAATTCACAGCGTAAAGAGGCGATGCAGACATGCCTGTGCTGAGTTTGTTATCGGGCTGTGCTAGAACAGCAAAGTGGCAATTTGCCACGTGACTGCAAGTGTTGGAAAGTAACATATGCAAATACCTTTCAAAAGATTAGATCCTCGGGATATAAATGGTGAACGATGTGCATTAGACAAGCTACTCCCTTCCTGGCCTTCTCCTCTCTTTGGATGGCAGCTCGGGCACTGTGTCAGGTAGGCTGGAGGTACGTCCTCACCATGCAGTTTTGAGGGTCTTTGCAACAGTTTTAAATTGTTTGATATGAAAGAACCTCTCAGGTTCCTGCCAGGCTATTGGTACCTCACTCCTGCATTGGAGCTGTGGTGGTCTTTCTCCGTGATACAGAGAAGGACGTGCTGGTGCTGCATTGCTGTGTGTCTGAACACTTTCCTGCAAGGGCAAACTCATCTCTTTGTTCTGGCAATGGGCATGTCTGTTTAAAAAAGACAAATATATATATATATATATACACACACACACACACACTCCATGCTTCCCTTTTTTCCTGTTCAGAAGATGATGCTTCAGTTCTTTTTAAAAGCAAATTGCTTTCACCAGAAAATATTAAGGATTTAAGGAATGCATAGGAGGGACTACAGTCAATGAGTTGATCCTGTGAACAGCTATGATTAATCCTGAGGTGACTTAATTGCTCTGTTCCTAGCTCCCCCCAGGATTTCCCTGATTGCCCTAAGGCTGCTTCAGCTCTCCCTGGAGGAACTGCTGGCACAGGTGATGTGTGAGTGCTATCAACCTGGGCTGGCACCCTGGGGGCTGCAGATCTGGTCAAATGCCAGAACTTGACCCCTTTGCCTTCTGCACAGCCCCAGCTGCTTGTGCTGCCTTGTGCGTTGGAGTCAAACACCCGAGGGGGCAAAATGGGGAGCTACATCTCCCGGTTTTTAGAGTTTCAGCGAACTGGGTGCTGCTGGGAGGTGTCTGATGGGGTGGCCCTTGGCTGGGCTGCTGAGTATCGGCAGCTACCCCAAACATGCAGTTCCCAAGACGTGCTCTAAGCACTGGCTCTTCCATTTATCCTACCTACTCCCAACTTATTTATGCACAGTCGCAGTGGAAAAGCCTATAGAAAATTAATCTGACCTAGAAAGGATTATAGAATGATGCATCCTTTTCTGGTTCTGTTCTGTTATACAGCGTTTCCCCTCCATGTTCTGTGAGAAGTTGGCTTTGCAGCTGGTTCCTTTCCAAGATTAAAAAAAAAAAAGTGAGGAAATATATAAGATATTTTTTTCTATTACTGCTGCCTCAGATATGAAAATATACCTGCAGTTTTGATATCATATTTTACAGTCAAATTTTGGCAAATTTTCCTAATTATCCCTATTTAAAGAAATCATATCTTGAGCCCTTGAGCAACAAACAAAATCACACAGTAAACAAATGATATAACTGAACAGTTTTCCAGTGTTGAACTCTATTACAGTTGTTTAAGTGCATGTTGGAACCGTTCAGATGAAAGTCTGTTCATAACTTCTGTGACCCACAGTGGGGCTGCGTGATCCTCCGACAGGATCAGAAATGCACAGTAATAACTGTTAACTGCTGCACAGAAACAAAGGAAAATCTCTGCAGTAATGGCTTTGCATCCAACTCTCCACACAATGAATAAAGCGTCTTCCCAAAGGTATACGTTATTGTTGTCCGTAAATAACTTTCGCCGTCTCTGACTGCTACCTGCAGAGCGATACACACTGCTGAAAAGAGCTGAAGGTTTGTATTTAAGCTTATAAGGAAAGAATTTGATACAAACCATCATTTTTCAAAGGAAATTGTCATTTTATGAAAGGTCTGTTCTGAAGCACAGAAAACCTTGCCTTGGCCTCTTAGTGCTTCCTTAGCTGTCACTTCTGAACACTTTGTAAAATTAACAGCGCTTTCAGTTTACATAGTTTTCTATCGGAAAAAAATCCTGGGACAGGTTCAATGATACGCCTGGTTGTCTGGAGGTGCAAAGCAGCCAGCGTGTGCTCGTGATTCTGCTCTGCCTCTCGCAGATTGGGCGTTGATCTGCAGGCCCTGGCTAGCACGTTCACAACGAAACCTCGCCGTAGGATTTGGGGTTCGCTGCTCTGCTCTTCTGCACCTTAAGCTGCAGAAATAGAGCGGGCAGAACCGAGTGAGGCGTTTACTGATTTAATCTGCTGTGCCCACTTTCAGCTGTGTTTCTGTGCATTATTCAACCTGTCTCACGGTTTCTTTTTCTTGTTCCACTGGAAACACACTTAGCAACCATAGACGTTAACCAAAACATATTGTGAGTGGCGAATGCTCAAATCCAGACTGCGATGCTTATTTATGTACAGGAGGTTAGAATACATAGGCAAAATGGTAGTAATACACTCAGTATCATCACCAAACAGGCTTAAATACTGACTTTACTGTCTGACTTAATTTCTTTCTAGTTTTCACTTGTTAACATAAACATCGCTCACATGGAGCAGGCTGCAGCAATTATTTTGTCTTCTCTGTGCACAGCAATCTGTGTTGAATATTTTATTCTCCCTGGATTTTGCACAGCTGCCTTTGAGGCAGATATTCCTAGCTGTGAAGTTTGGGAGTGCTCTGATTGTATTTTGGGTATATTACAAAAAACAATCATGATACTATTGTACAGCAAAGCCAGAAGTACTCAAACCCATATTTTTTTTCATACATCTAAGTAGCAATTGCAAAAGTCATTAATTACTAACGATGTAGATATTTATTACAGCATGTAGAGTGTTTCCGAGCATTTTTTGATAAAAGGGTATCATTTTTCTCAGGTATGTACCTGCTTTGTGATGGTTCCTGCCCCAAAGAGTTTACAACCTAGTTGCGCAAAGGATCAGAGGATCATTGGATAATTCAGGTTGGAAGGGACCTCAGAAGGTTATCTGGGCCAAAGAGAAGGGATTTGCCTGAGCTCAAGAATCAAGACAGTTTAATAAAAGAAACCGTGTTTCTTGCTGCCTACTTTGGTACATGTTCTACCGGAGTATGCTGCTTTTAATAATTTAGGAACATTTATCAGCTGTAGGCATTTGGCAGAAGACCACTTTCCTGGCTTGCACTGCACTGTTTCACTGCCTGCGTGGAACAGAGGACCCGTTCTCTCCTTCTGCGGTAACTCTTGCTGTTGGGTTGGCATCTGTGTTTCTCATGCACCAAAAGCTTGTGTTTGAACACCTTGCTACAGGGCTCCTAAATTTCATTTTGACTTGACATATCTTGGTGTTATCCCTGCCAATTGCAAAAATTAAGCTTTGAGCTTTTCCTTTGAATCTCACACCACCTTTATTCGTGCAGACCCAAGACAAATATGTGTGGAGCCGTGGGGATGAGATACAGCTGAAACGGGAAAGGCATCTCTGACTGCTGCTGCACCAAGGGATGCTAATGGGGGCAGGTTTGAGCTCACCATGGCCGTAAAGCTGTGTACCAGCTTGATAACTGGAGATCTGCCATCTCTCACACAGGGTCTGTGCCATAATCCTCCCGTAGTTGAAAGCTCATCAAGTTAAGTTTTTTTCTTCTCTTGCTTTTTATTTTCATGTTAAGTTTTTTTTATTCTCTTACTTTTTATTTTCTCTCTCTTATAATGGCTGTTTTACTCAATATGGAAACACTTTGCCTGAAAAAAACACCGAACATAGTTGCTTTTGCTGCAGTATGTTATCTAACCTCTCTTTGGACTGCTTCCATAGGCAGGGCCTTTGAAGCCCTTTGCTGGCAGGCTGGTATGATCTCTGATCACTTCCCTGCTACTTCTACGGTGTGAATCAGTTTTCCTTCTTGAACAACATCCTGCACAACCCTCCTTATTCCTACCTAATAACTCAGACCAGATGGCTGAAGCTGACCCAGCGTAATCTGCTCCCCAGGATATAAATGATGCCATTTAGACGTATGCTGTACTGTTCCCTTAGTTAAAAAAAGGACTTGCAGCAAGAGCCTGTAACAACTGACTTTATTTTGATTCGCAGTGCTCTGCCAGACAGTAGCCATTTGTGCTGGGTTACACAACATTAAAAGGTAGATATCAGACACTATCCTACACATAGACCAAAAGACTGCCCCAAATTTTCCAGAAAGGAAACAGCTTGTGTTTGTGTGTTGCCTTAGACCCCCATTCCACCTTGTCCCTGAATGCCCTGGAAAAACAGATGGGAGTTATACCGCAACGCAAGTCAGGGCACTGGTACAGCATCGGAAAAAATGAATTCCATGGCTGAAGACCTCTAGAAGGAGAAGAAAAAACCCCCTTTTCTTCATATCTTACAGAATATTTGTTCCAATTCCCAGCTTGGGTCTATAGAAATATGATGCACAGAGAACTCTTTTCTTGGGCAATGGGATTCCATGTTGTTAATGACATTACAGTTAATTGTAAAAATGTACAGCTATCTGCAGAAGCAGCAGACAATTACTGCGGGTACCAGAATATTGGTGCCATTTCTAAATCGTCCCAAGACACAGAGTGAAGAGGAGTGGTATCAAGATGTCACAAGGAAATCCTCTCTCATTGCTAAGCACAGATGAAGGTAACAGCTTTTGGAACAGCCGTCAGCACAGTGTATTCTCTTCCTGGAGGTCAAAGCATGCTGTGGTGGGTAGGTGTCTGCAAGTTCAGTGGACTTTGGATAAGGTTTGGTCTGTGGAATAGTTCACACGGCTCTCTTACAAGTGGCCACATGTACCGTCAAGTCACTGGGGAGGCAGCGTTTGCTGACACATGCAGTACAACTTCAGGCTAAGCGATGTACAAGATTATCCTTTTAAGCCTAATTGTTTGTGTTCTATAAAATATAGATGGTATCAGAAAGCCTGGCATCGGCTTGTTTGTTACTGGAATACAGACTTTCCTCTTCCTCCCCTTATTTTTTTAAATGCAAAAGAGGTACAAGAGATTTTTCTCTCCGCTCCTGCTCTGGTTTTCTTTATGCCCTCTGTCTTCTGAATCCTGAGTTTGATACCCTGCAAATCTATCCTCGCTCTACAGCTGCATTGTAAACCTGTACTAGCTCAAGTTAAGCCTCCTGTATTTTGCATCATATTACTTAGAAAACCCATATTCTCACTTCCTAACCCTTTGCATCCATTAGGTACGGTCAAAGTGCAGTTACAGGTCACCTGGTGTTAGAGATATATCGGGGTAATCGCAGCCACTCGGAGCACTAGGGTGCGTGTGTCTTCATGGCTAAATTTCTGAAGGTGCGTAAAAGTAGTGAGATACCTGCCAGTGCTTCTCTGTGTAGGTGAAAAACATGCAGATGCCAAAGCTATCTCATATATTTCATCCAGCCTTGGGGCTACCAGCTGGATTATTTACACAGCTGAAGATGGGTCAGTAGTAAGGAGGGCACCGAGATGCATAAGTAGGAGCAAATCCTGAGCACCTTTCCCTTCGGACTTTAAATCACACTGAGTATCTTGAATAAAGGAGAAAGCTTGTAGGAGTGAGTGGCTCCTGCCTCATTCCTAGCACACCCGGCAATCGTTCCAAATTTGCTCGTGCAGCGACATCCACCCTTCCCTGCCAGGAGGACTTTTTAAAATGGAATAACATTGTCCTGAATCCACTGGAGATTCTGAAGCCACTGTACGTGGGTTATTGATAACAAAGGGCTGGACATACCTGGTGTGCTCGTTTGTGGGCTTCCACAGTTCAGCCCTGCTGGTTTGCTTCTCTTTGAGGCCTTGTGCAATTTTCTCAGCCAACACTATATGGTTCTTAATGTTTGTTTTGCTTTGAAATGAAACAAGTATGAAAGTGTATGTTATTATTATTCTCTTCCTTTAATCTTTGCTCAAAAGTTAGTCCTCCCAGACCTTTAATCATCTGTCTTTGTCTGAATTCCCTTCAATTTCCTTCTATCTTTCTGGTGCTGAAGTGCTTACAGATGAATGAGGAATTGCATTGCTTTATCTTATTTTTTCCTCATTAGAATGCTGACGGAAGCCCATGGACACAGAAGACAGAAAGCAGTTTAGGCTATTCAAAATTTTTGCCTTTTCATATTATTTAACCCCTTCGCTATGAGATTTGTACAATGTTCCTATAACAAATGGATATTGTGGTGTGTATAAATTGGAACAGAAATTGCACTGGAATAATGGTCGTAGCACTGCAGCACTAATCACTCAAAAGTCAGGAAATGGCAGAGTTTAGGCAGCCCGTTCAGCGTTGGCTGATCACACGTTTTTCTCTCTATATAGCTGTTGTCTGAAAGAGGTTGCTCTTCTATGTGATTACGACATTGTGTCGTCTCCAGTTCTTATTCTTTGTCCAAATATTTTTGTTTAAATTTTCTTTAAAAACAAAAATCAGGTAAGAGCGAGCACAACTCAAATTTGAACCTAAATAGTTAATATATATATTTTTAAACAGTAGTAAAGAAAACAAGAGATCACACTAAGAAGTCGATCCAGCTGTAGCAAGAGAAAGTGCTCCCTGGCATACCTGTAAAGGTTAGACCCTGCTCACCCTTGCACAGGTCTGTAAGACAGGAGAGGGGATCCTTGCAATTTGCCTGCAGAGCACAGATGCAGTGATTTATGGTACACTTGTCCATGGGCATTTGTAAAGTGATACTGATAAGCTCTCTACCATGCTGATGTAGAGAAAATCTGTTTTCCCACTTTCCCAGCGATGGAATTATCCAAAATAGAATACATCATGGTATCTTTAGGATTACTTCACATTAGAATATATATAATTTCTTGTGTGCAATTTATCTTTATACGGAAAAACTGACAAAACATATGAGCTAGGCTAAAGGATGAGTGAGTGGAGTTTATTAAATAAAGTAAATAATCTCTTAAGAAGTAAATGAACAAATTCAGTTGGACTGAAAATCCGGTGAGATTCATAGACACTTTAAACAAACATGAATTCATTGCCTGGCAAAATGTTTGGAGTGGTACAGAGGTCTGAACAGTTCATCTGGAGAGGTGTTTTGTGCTCATGGAGTTGATCAATAGTAATATTGAGATTTCTAAGTGAAATCTGAACTTGTTTTCAGGGAAGGGAGGGAATATAGTGCCAAGAACTACTTGGTACGGATTTCATCTGTGTAAGATTTCTGTGTAAGTATCTCTGTTGAATTATCTTCCTGTAAGCCCCCACTAGGAGACAGACTGTATTTTGGTCATTTTGCATAACATTTACCACACTCTCACAATGACTTTTTATGACCTTGGCTCCAAGCTTGATTCTACAGCTACTTGATCCCATCACCTCCTTTACACCTCTTTTCCCACCCTCAGTAGTATTCAGCTGTTTTCCACTCCTACTATGGTTGCACCTCTCACGTAATGGAGATAACTCGATGGAGCAGGTTTTACTCAGAGCAAATTACAGATCCCATTTTCTGCTAACCTCGGCTGACTGCAAGTTGCTGGCTGCCCTTGTTCCATAGAAATGGCAATTTTAGCTTACAGAATAACAAAGCAACCAGCTAAGTGAATCTTCTGTGCTTTCTTCTGTAACTGCATAAGTACACCAAAATGCTCTTCTCTGCGCACCAGTGATCATTATTCCAGAGAAAGCAACCCACGGCCTCCTCAGAATAGATAAGGACCTTTACAAAGAGGCTGAGTTTTTAATATTTATTTTGCTCACGTGCATACACATGCAAATGTGGCTTACATATTATTTTTAATGAAAACAGTAGAGCGAGGCAGTCTTTAAAGTTAGAGCGAAAGCACTCTTCTGCTGTTCCTTGACTGACGACTGTCAACCCAATTAATAGTCTGATAACGACAGCTATGCCAGCTGAATGCCACTGCCAGAGGGCAATTTCTAGTTTATTTCTGCAAAGTATTTATCTAGAGATAATTACATATTAGCCTGATATGTTTTACTTGCAGTTGCAATACAAATTGACCTGGCATCAAACCATATATTACAACTGTTTGCAATTGTACTATAAGCGTTCAAAATGACCCTAAAAAATCCCCCCAATGAGAATGGAGAAACTTCCATTCTCATTGCAGCTGTCCTATAGCTTTTAATTTTAAAAGTAGGTCCTAGTTTTAATGGTGGAATTAAATGTACTTAGCATATGAAACATAAATTCTTACAAATATATATGCAAAACAGAAGTTAGCATCTACTTCTGATGGATTGCAATTATTCATGTTAAAATTAGAACTTCTGATGAATATTGCCGATTGTACATGAGAACATAATGAGCTGTAAAGGTGTAAAAGGAGTTAGAAGAAAAATTCAATTTCAGCAGTTACTAATGAAGGAAGAGCGGCTCCTTCCTCCTCTGGCCAGAAACTTAATGTGAGGAGGAGCACAAAACCAGCTGAATACTTTTGACCTACCATTGAAAGATGCAGAAAATCAGGGTGCCTCTGCTGTGAGTCTCTCTGTACCTCCTCCTGCTCTTTCAGTTGTGTTGTCACACGCAATCCAGTTCAGTCTCCTATCGCGTGAGGCAGCGTACAACCAAAAATGCAGATGTAACTCCACGGCAGGTTATTTTATGATAGTTAGAAACGATGTCTTCCTGGCCCAGATGTGGGACCTGACCCTGTATGACAAAATCCTTGTCTGCCTCTGAAGTTCAGACACAACCCCAATATTTTCCTCTTTGCTAGGCAGGCTCTATGGCTAATGCTGGAAGAATGTTCTCTTCTGGTTGAAGATGCTTTCCTGGAGAACATGCTCTTTACTTTTAGACATGCTGGAGCACCCTGGGGTGTTTGGGCTCCTGATATTGTCAGGTATAGATTATCACAGCTTCCCTTAAGAAATGTGTTCTGATTGTCTGGTTACCTTGGGGCTACTATTAATTCAATCCAGTTTAAGGTCACATGCAAACAGAACATTTCTTCACAAAATATGAAATAACAAAACACAGTCACAAATGTTTATGTGTGCAAGTACAATAAGCTCGATTTTCCCCTATAATTTCTTCACCTGATACCAGAAAGGTTTCTCCATCCTCTTCTCTGCCTTTTCCGACACCTACATGTTGAGGGTCATGCCTTCACACCTTCTTTACACCTTAGGTAACGCTCATTAGAGAGAGCCACTCTTTGAAAGCATGGTAGTTTTAATAACCAGTCCCTCCTTTGAGTTTCCACGGGTATCCAGGTAGATGCAATCTTTCTCCCTGAAATGATTTTCTTTCTTTCTTATCCAAGAGAAAGTCTGACCATTGTTCTTAATTAAAATAATGGGATGGTTTTTTCTTTGGTGAGTGAAATAGTTCTGTTAGACAATGTGTCCTGTATGTGACTATCTGACTAAAAACTTCTTGCCCCAAGGAAGAGAAACACTTTTTTTTTGCTCTCCTTAGGTCATTACATGCACAGGTTTCAGTGAAAGTATTTTCACTGCTGGATCTTGTATATCTGTTCATATCCCATGGAAATAAGCATGACAGAAACATCTAAGCAGGATATCAAGGCCTGCCTCATTGCTTACCCTTGGATGAAACCAAACATGAACTATCCACTTCTGAATTACAGCAGCTTGAAGTGATGAATCCATGTGCATCCCACTTAAAAAAAATCCCAAATGCATTTGCAACTCGGGCTGGGAGTAGCTCAGGTGCCTGGGGTCGGTGTCTGACAACAAGCTTCACTTAGGGTATTTTGCATCTGCAAATTTCTAGTTTACTGATCAAAATGATCTGTGACTTCTCCCTGTATAAGTGTCTGTTCCACCTATATTGCTAAGGTGTACATGTAACACGTTCTTCGAATCTCTTCTTATCAATATTATTCCTTTACTACTTTGAAATTACTTGTAAGAACCTCTTTAAAATGAGAATATACCTCAAGAATCTCATTGACATTTTGGACAACAAATTTCCATATTGGTGCTTTCTGCTAGAAATGTAATATGTGTTTATCATTATGATGATAATGCGTAAGTATATACTGGCCAAAGAAAAACACCAGGGATTCAAAAGCCAACATGTCAAATAATTTCTTTTACTTGTTCCTCTTTACCAACAGATATTCAAGAGTTTTATGAAGTGACACTGCTAAATTCCCAGAAAAGCTATGAGGAAAAAATAGAAGAAGCAAATCAAGTTGCAGAGAAATGGGAGAAGACAACATCTGCTACAGACCATGAAAATCTCCAGAAAAAACAAGAGGTAATTTAACAGATTAAGGATTAAAATATATATAGTGAGCGAGATGTCTCAAGCCCAAGAAAGGCCAAGCAATGATTTATAAGATTGAAAGAATGACCTTAATTAAGGAATTAGATTAGGATATGGAAGATGTATAGTGTTATCTCTCTGACCTTGAATATGTCGCTAACTTCTTCATCCCTTCAATGGCCATCTGTCAAAGGGGAAGTAAAAAACTATATTTTTCTCATCCTTGGTGTACTTTACCTGATACTTGGTGACTGTGATTACCCCCAAAAGAGAATATATCTCCTCTACTTGCTAATAAGCACTGAGGTTATTAATACTCCAGCGATTGTATCCTGTGTAAAAAATTTAATAGGACTCTTCATATTTCTGGGACTGACATTGGGCTGAACTTTTCCATAGCCCAAGTGCACAGAGGTATCAACGAATATAATCTCGTATGAGGAATAGATACATAGAAGAAGGTTATAGCCCTTTGCTTTTCTTTACCAGTAAAAGGATTCAAAAGCTTTCTTTGTCACCACTGGCTCTAATCTGCCTCTGCTTGCCTCCAGATTATTATTAACTAAATTAGCAATCTAAACTAATTGCCTCCCACCATATTTTTACTTCAGACAAAAACAATACCCACAGAAGCAAGCAATGAATTGCTCTGTCCTTAAGCTGTGAGACAAAAATAGAGTGGGCATGGACTGCAAACTGCAAATCTCCAGACCAAAATCAAAGATGAGGGAAATGTATAAAAATTTCAATTGTTGTTATGGTTTGAAAGCAATTTCAAGTTTTAAAAGATGTTCCAAAGCACTTTCCATAGGCATGACTATTTTTAAGAGCTTTCCTCTTTTAAAAATATGTAAAGCCCAGGGGGAAAAAAAAAAAGTAGTTCTACATGACATTTTATATGTGATTCTTTAAAAAGATAAATCAGAATTGCAGGCAGCTAGAACAAAACTCTCTGAAGAAATGAAGAAATTTATTGTAAAAATTAATTAGCGAAAGAAGCTTGCAGAATTAATGAGAACAAGCATTCTGATTTTGAGTGAAATCAGAACAAATGAGTCTTAACATTAATGTAGGATATATCCCATGAATGATTTAACATTTGAGTCCCAGCTTGAAGACACAGCTAGCCAATCTCTGTCTTTTTTTTGCACAAAGCTGTATGCTTTAAAATGGTGAAAGTGTATTCTAGCACGTTATCTCTTGAAGCATCTGAGAAAGACAGTGGATCACAGACTCTCTTTTCATTCCAGCCTCATCAAAAGTATTTGAACCTCAACTCCATCATCCTTAACCTCACTGCTGTCTAAGAGTTGTGCTGCTGGTCTTGCCTGGGGGAATTCTGACGCCAAATTCTATGTTGAGAATAATGGAATACATAGGGCTAAATCCAAACTTTGCTCATCTTATGAAATTTATGTTCTGATTCAAAGCAAAACAATAGAAAACTATTGCTTAGAAACTGGAATAACCTCTTCAAGCCGGGGTGCTGTCAGCTAGGGTCCAGCATACCCTCATTTTAAAATTTGTTGTCTATCCATAAATTTCATCAGTGTAATGGGAGCACAAAATATTTAGTGCCTTTAAAAATCATTACCTAAATGTGTTTTAAGGGTCCAACTGCAGGCAAAACAGACTAGAAGTGTAGGATTTTGTTTTTTTTTTCTTTTCAACAGCACAACATACTATCGGCAGTTCCGAGTCAGAACTGATTAGCACATGCTGAATGTACCAGCTGCTGTACAAATCCAATACAAGTACTTCGCTTTCTATGAGAAATTGGCTTGTGAAAATGTAACTGGATAACCTAATATATCACATAAATTCTTATTCAGGGCCTGTTCCTTATGGGAAATGATGGTTTTGTACTTTCCTTTTCTATCCTCAATTAGATGTCCCAAATGTGGAAAGAAAAATCCTCCCCTCTTTCATGCAGTGTTCCTCTGCAATAAAAGCCCAAGTATGATCATTCAGTCCAGAGGCCATTTTGCTTTCATGCCTTCCGCTTGAAACCTTCCTTGGATGTCTTTATGTTAATTGTCTATATAAACTGTATTTATTTTTCTGTATCTTTTTTCTAGTCTTAATTGATGATAAAAAAGGAAAACAGCTTTCACTGTTCAGGTCAGGTATCCTATGACGCCTCCTTCATGTTGGTGTATTTGCTTTTCCAAAAGTGTAGACAGGCACTGACCCTGAAGAAGTTCCTGGTCCTCATGAAATAGATAAATGTTTTGGTACATCCTATGCATTTAAACACTACCGCCTTGATTTTTACTCCACCATTAACAGATTTGTTGGTCATTAGAATGATAAGTGATATTAATGTTTCCAGATGCAAAATGCAATATTACCTAACATCAAATTATTGTTGTATTTCACCCTGTACAGAAATTAAATATATGTGGTAATGTATCTGGTGAAGCTGTAAATATCACAGACCCAAATAATTTCAGTGGGTGGTTGTTAGTGAATAAGGAAGAAAGAAGGACATACATGAATGTTTTTTTGTGTGAATCTATCCCTGTTGTTTTCCCTGCTGTAAATGCAACTTGACAAAATCAACTTAAATTGGTGGATAGTTTCAGAATCAATGAAACAGTGTTTGGGGCAAGTTCAGTATTTGCTAAAAATGTTTACCAGGCTCTACTTGTTTCCTATATTCATACAGCAATCAGGGAATGTGACATATCAGGTAATAAATGAAAAAGTCCAACATGATAGTCATGATGTAGGAGTTCTAGAATATAGCTCTGAAGAAGACCTAAAAAATTCATGTTACCCATTCTCTTGCCCTGGGGCAGATCAACTCTATTTGAACTGTTCCTGACATGTTTGTCTAATCTGTTCTTTAAAACCTCCCATGGTGGAGAGTCAACAACTTCTGCAGGTAACTTATTCCCTCAGTGATAGAAAGTCTTTCCTGATGACAAACTGGAGTTTCTCTAAGGGCAATTAGAACCCATTAGTTTTTGTTCAATTCGCGGTAGACATGGAGCGCGGTTTATTTGCCCCTGTTCAAAAAGCACTTAAACATGTGTTTAACTAATCAGATATAATAACAGGAGCTTCCAGCTTCTCTGCCTTTCTTTCTCTCGCTCTTTTAAAATGACCTTTGTGACCTGCTCTTCGTTGTCAAGCAGCCTTGTCATTTTAGGTAATATGCCCATATAACAACAAATGCTAGGTCCTAATGAAAAATCTGGTCTTTTGGGAAGGAAAATATTTAGTTGGCTTAGACTATTCTCAAAGGAGCTATACTTAGAGGTATGAAATATTTTAGTTTCCAAAACAAAAAGTCTTGCAGCAGTGTGGAAGGCAATTAGTCTTGACAGCACAGGCACTATATATCTTTATATCTCCATGTATATAAAAAAATTCCTGGAAACCACTCTGCAAGTTTTGTTTATTAGTGAAAATACTAACTCAGGATTTGGGAACTGCCGGATTTAATTCCTTGCTCTTCTGGGTACTTCCTGAAGGACTGTATGTAAAGTTTGAGAGGAGGACGTAAGAACAGAGACACAAAAGGGAACTGGGAATTACAGTGTGTGATATACCTCACCATGTCCAGATATCACTTAAGGACCATATCTTGTGGTGCACTGCATGGGAAGAAATTGATGTCCATGATTAAGGTCCACAAAAACCAGAACACACCTACACACTAACAAATAATAAATTCCAAAACTGGAGCAACATGTCATTCCCTTAATATCTGCCTCATTAAGACATTGATACCTTATTCCAGTTAAGGTTCAGTCATGGTCTCTTTTCTGTAAGTAAGGACATAACTAGTCTTCTCTTACAACGTGTGGACAGACACTGCTGATACAATTTTCCTTACGAGGAAGCTATTTGTTTAGGATGTTTTCCAAGGATATGGAAATCTATATTCAGCTCCCTTCTTGACCAGAGAGGAGCTGATACTGCTTCTCTTCTCACCATTATTCTGGCAGGTATTATTTAGCTTTTTCTTCTTGGGGTGTTTCCAATTTATATGGAATAATTAAATATTTATTGAGCCAGAGTGCTTACCCATGACTCTATAGCCTACAGTTATGATTATTACTGCTCTGATGGCTATTAAAGTATAGCACATTTTATCTTCTTTGGCGTACCCAAGGGTGGAATCCCTAGCAAGAGTCCAAACATCAGTGTTGAAGATACATAGATGCAAAGCCCTTCTCCCTGTTTTCTCTAAACCCTTCTCCACCTCCCCAGTGTCACCACCACATATATTCAAACCTGGAAGCAGGATTAAGAAAAGATTAAAAAAAAAAAAAAATGGAAGAAAAGATTAAGAACTCTGCTCCAAATACCTGGTATGTAGGGTACTATCACAGGAGCTGTACATTCATTCCTCTCAAACCGCATTTAGGGGAATGCCAGAACATGAGGACAGACTTTTTAGCAGCGCTTGTTGTGACAGGACAAGGTGTAATTGTTTTAAACTAAGAGAGGGTAGATTCAGATTAGATATAAGGAAGAATTTTTTATGGTGAGGGTGGTGAAACACTGTCCCAGCTTACCCAGAGAGGTGGTAGATGCCCCATCCCTGGAAAAATTCAAAGCGAGGTTGGACGGGGCTCTGAGCAACCTGATCAAGAAGGACAGGGATCTGCTGGAGAGGGTCCAGCAAAGGGCTACAAAGATGATGAGGGGATTGGAACATCTTTCATATGAGGAGAGGCTGAGGGATTTGGGTCTCTTTAGTCTGGAGAAAAGAAGATTGAGGGGGGATCTTGTTAATGCTTTCAAATACTTGAAGGGAGGATGCCAGGGGGATGGGAGCAGTCTTTTTTCAGTGGTGCCCATTGATAGGACGAGGGGTAATGGGCACAAACTTGAACATAGGA
The DNA here is from genome assembly GCA_013398815.1 of Ibidorhyncha struthersii. Classification (NCBI taxonomy): domain Eukaryota; kingdom Metazoa; phylum Chordata; class Aves; order Charadriiformes; family Charadriidae; genus Ibidorhyncha; species Ibidorhyncha struthersii. The sequence continues at coordinate 622,659 of VZSZ01011367.1, read as the reverse complement.
AGTTCCATCTTAACATGAGGAGGAACTTCTTTACTTTGAGGGTGGTGGAGCACTGGCACAGGCTGCCCAGAGAGGTTGTGGAGTCTCCCACTCTGGAGACATTCAAAACCCGCCTGGACGCTGTCCTGTGCAACCTGTTGTAGGTGACCCTGCTCTGGCGGGGGGGTTGGACTAGATGATCTCCAAAGGTCCCTTCCAACCCTGACTATTCTGTGATTCTGTGATTCTGTGATTCTGTGATCTAGCTGAAGATGTCCCTGCTTGTTTCAGGGGGGTTGGACCTGATGGCTTTTAAAGGTCCCTTCCAACCCAAACTATTCTATGATTATAGCTAGCAGGATGCTGCATTCAGTGGGAGGGTTAGTGGCACATAGGGGAGAAAGTGTGTTTGGAGATCACCTAACTGAGCAGCTTGGGAAGGTATGTCAGGAACGTGTAGTTTGTGGATGCTGACAGTGCTTAGGCATTGAGCTGGTTGATATGGTCCAGACAAGCTCATTTTGGGAACAAACAAATGGTGTCTACCTTGATAACATGACTGCAGAGAGCTGACACTACAAAGATAATGTACCTCTGGAAGTGTGAGAATCTAAACAACTTTTGAGCTGAGTCATTTCAAGTCGCAGTAATAAAGCACCCACATTGGCTCAAACAAAGCAGCAATTACCTTGCCCACATGGACTGGTACCTGGCTTCCAGCAGGGGCCAGGAGCAGATGCTCAGGGAAGAGTAAGAAAAGGGCAAGCCTGTACAATGGGTGCGTTAGATGTTTTGCAAGTCTAATCTTAATTTGTTTGGACTAGAAGCACAGAAAGTGCTCAGTGCTGGGAAACTCAGCATTACCTTATTTTACAAACATTCAGCGTGGTGTTCACCGCAGCTAGCATGCTGACTGGGGATGTGCCCAATCTGCTGCTGAAAACCGTAAAGACAAGGTTTGTTTGTAATTTCGCTTCTGCCAAAGAGCTTCATTACTTCTTTGGACCAAGCTTTACAAGACCAGCATTCACAGCTTGAAAGCCTTTTCTTGAAATTAGGGCTCTTAAATTGTCCCTGTTGGAGAGAGAAGACTGATTTCTTTTCACCCCTAGGAAATGTGAGATAGGGATTCAGCTGGAAGTGGTTTAAATTCAGGTCTTCCACTGCTCAGAAGAGTGCTCTCGCCCTACCCAGTTCCAGATAAGGCCGGGGAAAGGTACTCTCCGTCTCTGCTGTCAAAGCTTTGCAGTTGTGCAGCTGAGTTAGCGGGTTACGGGAGCCTGAGAGCTGGAGTGCAGGTCTGAGCCCGGCTCCTCTGCTTTGCCGATGGTCACTTGCCTGGGGAAAAGCTGTTCTGCTCTCTGCAATGCATTAAACAGTCACGAGATAGAGGATGCCTCTCACTTAAACGTTGTCTAAATAGATACAATTAAAACTGCGAGATGCTCAGAAAATACAATAATGGAGAACATAAAAGTACCTAGATGGAGGTATCCATCTGGTGAAACAAAAATTGAATTGCTCTTTAGCTATGACAATAGTAGCGCTGCTTGAAGCTGCAGGCTTGCGCTCAGCTCCAGACGCTCATTAAAAGACATAAATTTACCCTTGTTTTAACCTCTGTTTTCATTAGTTTGGTCTCCAGTGCTACATATTTCTGGTCAGCAGTGGTTTGACCTTTATTCAGATGGAAAATTGAGGTGAAGGAAAAGAACACTCTGCCATTGCGCCCACATATAAATCTGGTAGCTGAAGGTCTGCTTGTCCCTGTATGATAGCATGAAAAGGCTATTTACCTACAGGGCGTATGGTGCAGATACTTTCAGCATATTGAACGAGAATCATTTGCAATTGCCGTGCAAGTTTGGTCATCACACACCGATCTCACATGCACAATCTGCATTCAGCGCAGTGTGGTATCATTGCTTTGAGACGGTCCCCAAAGATTCCAGTTCTTCATTTAATTCCTGTTGTTCCGTGCATTTCTTACGTTTAGAGGCTTCTTTTGCAAAGACAGTCAATTGCAGCGTGCAAAATGAATCCTCCCGTTTCTGCTTGCTTCAGGAATGTCTGCTATACTCGTACCCAGCTATTATAAACATTGTAATTACTTCTCTGTCCTTTAAGTGCTGGCTTGTTAAAAGTTCCAGTAGTAAACCTCTTACTTAAAAATCTTCTGCCTGGAGCAATTATCAAACCATTAATCTGTTTCAGACTAACAGCTTGTCTAAACGACATGGACCTCCAAGACCCTTCTATATGTGCCTATAAAAATTCAGTCTCTTCTCAGGATTTTTGTTTGTTTTCTTTGTTTGTAACTGGGTACGGCGTAATTTGTATGGCTTGGTTTACTCCCAGGAGCCAAATCTGATTCTGTTTAAGTGATTATACTTAATATGCAAGAGTCATTAGGTATGATCAACCATAATGTTTCATTAGAAGGGTTCAAAACATTCAGTTTTACGTGTCTGTTTCTCCACCAGATTTAGCTCCTACAGTATACATTTATCTGATCAAATGCAGTTTGTGTCTGTGGGTTGATTTTGTACCAGAGCCAATTCCCATGTAATTCTACTTGGCACTGATTTCTCCTTCAAGAAGGCGGCAGTCTTTTTAAGGGGTACAGTATTAAGCGACATCTCCGTTTGTGTTTTGCTAGTCGTGTTCCTTTTGCACCCAAAGGTGTGTAACAACCACAACTAGATGATTGTTTATCAACAATGCTAAAGCTTGGCTTCATGCATTTCTTAAAATATACAATAACTTTGCAGTTTTATTTTCTATGCATTAATAAGGTATGCTTTACTTGCAGAGATTATTTTATACACTTGCCTTCTCAAATGGTTTGACTAATGTTTAGAAATGGGTAACTGCAAAGTCACTGTGTTATTAAAAACCTTATTTATGACTAGCTGCAGCTAAATGTCTTACCCATACTGGGTATCCATGCTGGGTCTCTATTTATAAATTTGTTATTTGTTCTGTAGCTTGTCAATAACTAGAGTGCCAACGCATCTGTTGAATGTCACTTTCGAGTTGCTTCTGAGTGTGTTTTAATGTGGTCAGGCCAATGTTTCCAGTTTAAACCATGAAGTTGTGTGTATGCAGAACAATGTCATCCTGTGGACAGAAAAGCGCAGTATTCCAGCCTACAGGAAGAGTTTCCTGATTCAGTCCTGATGCTGAGAGTAGGGCATCGTGTGTGTCATGCCACTCTCTAAACAGACAATTTCTGTCCCACTGGGCAAGTCTTGGAACAAGACATCGTTCTGCTTTTGCCGTCTCCTTGTGTTTGCATAGAGTTAGACATGCTCACATAAAAAGCCTTTCCATTTGTTGTCTCTCACTTTTATTTTAACATCCCCATCATGTTGGTGTGGTTTGCACGAGAGTTTAGAGGAGTCCGAGAGGTCCTTTCTGACAGGGAGATTTGAATTAGTTTAATAATAATTTATTTAGTTTAATAATTTATTTAGTTTAATAATTGTTTTCTACTGACATTGGTGGGACGGGGAACAGAAATGGGATCTCAGCATTAAACAAACTAAAACCAGATCAGCAATGATGAAGAAGTCACATCCACCACAGCAGGTTTATTTTTTTTTTTTTGTTTTTGTTTTTTTTTTCACATTTATGTAATATGCCTATCAAACAACCTCTAGGCAGTTTTCTGATCTGGGATTTGTTATTACATCTGCAAAGGATTGGGAGCAGGCCAGAACAGCTGCTAGGGACCAGAAACAATAATTTTCCCCAGTGAAAATGTGCCTGAATATTAACCAGCAAACAGAATCACCCAAACTTCTAATTAAGCAATGAGTCGCTATTGTGATAAGCATTGAGGTCAGACTATTGTGTAAATTCCACTTCTGCGTATCAAGGTCAAAAATGGTAGATGTAGTACTTAAAGATACTGTGAAAATATCACTTAACAAAAAGCTCTTGCAATTGTAACATTTTTTCTAAAATCATTTTTCTAAAACATGATATGTTTAAAGAAGGGCTGTAGTCCTGCCAGAGTAATCTGAAAAAATTCCCTACATAAAAATATCAGAATGTCCCCACGGGCTTCTAGCACAAGCTAGCAGTTCCTCTGAAGAGTATGTGATATAATTCATTGTTTCTAACAAGATTCTGAGAAGTTATATTTTAACCACCTGCAAAAACAAATACATCTACTCTTAAAAATATGGTTCTTTGCCCTGTAAAACTATAAGGGCTCTGTAAAATTGATATTCAGGCATGAATGTACTCTAGTTAAGTTTCACTGTAAAAATATTTCAGAGCAATTTGTCTCACTTACACATTTATTAACTCTGATCATTCACCAATCTGAGCACTAAGCAAGAGAATTCACTGCCCTCCATGTGCAAAGGACACAGGTCTCCATAGAGAGGTTTAAGAGCCCATTCTATATTTCTGCCGTCTACCGATATTTCTTTATTAAAATGCTTCTTAAATAGTTCCCAAGAATAAAGAAGGATATCACCCCAAGACTTCTGGATCATATGAAGATCACACTGGGAGTGATTTCTTGGATAGGTGTGTGTATCTTCGCTCAGTAAGATAAATATATACGTAAGGGAAAATATACTTCCTGGTTTGTTCATTTTTTTATAAACTGGGACAGGTACTTGCCGGTTTTAACAAATAGTAAATACGATCCCAAATGCAACAGGCTAGGAATAAAAGGGAAGCTGTCAACCTGAAAATATCATTTCTCTCCACATTTTACGTGTATAATTTATATTTACAGATGACATGAATAGAATAACAGGACTTTATGCATTTTCAGCTTGTACATTTTACACATCTTACTGTGCTTAACTATCACCTGTACCACTTTAATCTGTAACAGGTTATAATAAAAACTGCCCCTCGTTTAGAGATGAGACAATTTACTGCTTATTTGCCATTATAATACTTAGGTGGATCATGAATAAAGCATTTGTCTAGACCTCTGTATTCTGCGAAAGAGTGAATTTCCCTCTTAGCCATTCTTCTACCTGAAAAAAGCCTTCAGGAACATAACCCTTAAACACTGATAGGCCTTTTTTCACCGGAAGTGTTGTCAAACACTGGAACAGGCTGCCCAGGGAAGTGGTTGAGTCACCATTCCTGGAGGTATTTAAAAGACGGGTAGATGTAGTGTTCAGGGATATGGTTTAGTGGTAACTTGGCAGTGCTAGGTTAAGGGTTGGACTTGATGATCTTAAAGGTCTCTTCCAACCAAAATGATTCTATGATTCTACGATTCTATGATTCTAAAATTTTTCTTTTTCCTGTGTAATCTTGATCCATTTACCCATCCAAATGGCCTTGTATAGAGATCACTTTCTGGACTTATTTCTCTAACCCTATTTTCCTCGCTATTGGAAGCCTCTGTTGACTTTCAGCTTTCCGCCATATCAACACCACTCTATTTGTCTTACTTTTAAGGCCTGTCATGGCCTACTGCCTCTCTGCATGTCTTCTCTTGTACTTCTCTAGTGATTGACCTCCATGTACGCTTCTTCAGCTCTTCATGACGTATTCAATGAGGAACTTTCCTGGTATTGCCAGCTCCAGTGTGCAGGAGCTCTTCAGCAAGAGCTGTGAGACTATCTCATTTCATCTTTAAAATTGTGTTATGTCCCAAAAGAGAAGCGCTTGCAGCCATAGCAATCATTCCTGATATGACATTCTCCTCCTGCTGATCAATATTCTCCCACTGTTTGCTCATGTTTCTTCAACTTCTGTCATCTTAAACCGAAACAGACAGTTTGTTGGAGCAGAACCCCCATGTAGTAGCACAAAGGAGATGTAATCTGTGGCTGGATATCTGCAGCCTCATGTCTCTTCCCCCCAAGCCCCAGAAAACTAGTTTTACAGATGAGTTCCGAAACTGAATTTTTAATATACCTTCAAATGTCTCACGTTTAAAAAATGTCAGGTTAGCTGAATCTCACAATTTCATCAGCCTGCATAGACCTACACAATGCTGATGGGGAAAGATGTCTGAACCCACTGATGGTTCTCTGTGCCTGTCAATGATCTCAGCACTCCGGCCTCTGCTTAGCCGGTATGTGTGACTGCTTCTGCTTTGCTGACAGGAGGTCAGCCTCGTTACTACGTAGTTATAACCCCAATAGTGGTGTTCAGTTCATTGTTACAGCTGCATCAAGTTTCTTTGCTGAAAGGACATAGTAAAGCGATGAAGGTTTCCCAGGCCCTCCACTTCTTTGCAGAAGCGTAGGGAAGCCTACCTGGTTTTCTGAAATGCTGTGCCCTGTCACTGTATAGATATATATATTTTAGCTCAGCACTTTCAGGTAGTCAAGGTGTCTCTTTCAGAGACAAGACAAGGCAAACAGCTGCTGTACAAGTTGGAAAAAAATTAAATTAGGAGTAACAGACAGTGGATCTGAAGTCCACTTTCTTGGAAGAAGGCTTTTGGAACTCTGGGGGAAACAGCAACAGTAACTTTTAAATTATTATTGTTTTAATGAACCACTAAATCAAGTTTGAGCTGTCTGTTTTGGAATTTTTTAATTACAATGAGAAGGACTGAAAGGATCTGCTGATAGATTTCAGGTCATTCATTACATCAGACTGGTGTCTTCTCTCGCACATTTTTTGGTGTTGTGGTAGTTTGTAGAAAAGCAGAGGTAACAAAGCAGACAACTGTCTCTTCCTAAGGAGTAGGAAGATTCATGACAGACATATGCCTCCACTTATGTAATCAGTATTCTTTTTTTGAGATATCTTGTGCTTTTTTGACAGTAAATGCTCCCAGGGTACCCAACGGTATCTTTGCTAGGTCAGCAGCAAGTCTGTAACTAGAGCTTTCAGTATTCAGGATGCTGACTGTGTTGTTGCCTGAAACAGTCCATCTTCCACAGTTATGGATGTATTTCTTAATGCTGTTTCTTAATTTAATATCACTTTATTTCTTAGTTGGCTTCCTTGCTTTTGTTCCCACCTGGGGAATGTGCCTGACACACACACACACGTATCTTTGCACTCACAGTGGACACTTCTTTTACTTTTTGAGTATTAGAATTGTCATATATTGCTCTTCATTTGCAATTTGGGACGGTCATCTTATCCTTGGACAAGGACCAAAAACCTCCTTATATTGATGCTCTCTCCTATGGAGAGCCATCACAGAGAGGGGAGGACTGTTCTGACATCCTTGCTCAGTGCTGAGCAGAGAGAAGTGCTGCAGCTTTCTGTCTAAATTATAGTGAACTTGGAAAAACAAGAGACCTTGTGCCCAGCTTCACAGTGTCTTCTTGCAGCCCAGCCAAAAGACGGCGAAGGCTTGGATTGTCCTTGTGAATCGTGACCAGGTTGTCGGTCACAAATATATGGAAGAAGATTTCTAGTTAACCATAGCTAAGACAATAGGCGGTGTAATGTTCCCAAACTGTGAAATGACATCACTGATTGCAGATACTTATCTTAATAGTAGGAACTGCAGTTTTGCCAGTGGCCTTTAAAAGTGCAATGTTAGAATTGTCCTTTTCTTTAGGGGCACCTCTTATGAACCCTGTTTTACCAAGTACTGTGCAAAGAAGTGTCAAGAAGATGATCTCGCTTGACTTCAGCTTTGTTTATAAGCTAGTGAAATGCAAAGTCGGTTGACCTGGTAGTAATAATGCATTATGTTGTAAAGAATGGGCTACATACACAGAATAGAACACAGAGCTGCGTGCTGTTGACATAAACAAAAATCAATGTTTTTATGAGGCTTCTGAATACAACCAGAATTGGAACTTGAGGCCCTCCTAATAAGAAGTGAGGTTGTAGAGTAACTAGTACATAAAGGTGACTGGAGGTGTTTCAAGCAAGTATTCACACACGGTGAATATATTTTCAAACAAATTTTTCATCTGTCATTCCTCCAAGTCTATATGTACATCTCTACCCGAGCCAGACACCTCAATGGTAGATACATCCCAACAAAAAGGAGAAAGACGTATCTAAGCTGCTCAGACACATTTCAAGCCCGTAAAGTGGCAGACAGCTTTAGCGTGAGGTGTTGCAGAGTCAGAGACAGTTTTCATGAGACTGAATTTATTGCCTCATCCAGGCTCCCCTTCTGATAGTGTCAGCTGGACCTCGGTGTCAGTGAGCTGTGATAAGGGCACTGTTTCTCAAGTAAAGAAATATCAGCTTCAGCTGACAGCTCTGGAGGATTCCTGCTCCCTGTAGGAAGTCATGAACCATATGGGCTACGTAAGGTAGCATGCATGGCGGGAACATTTTATGGACTAGGAGAATTCCTCCCTACCACCCTTGGCATTGCCTGGTATGAGGCGTTTGCTCCTTTTCTCATGATGCAGTTGGCAGTGATGTTTATTTAATGCAGCTACAGCTGCCCTTACACTTCTGTGCTTCTACAACCTCAAGCTCACAGAAGCTGAAATCCCTGCACGGTCCCTAATTATTTACTAACCTCAATCACTGGCTGGCGTTAATAGTTCTTGGAGTCCTCATATGAAAGCACAGGTTTCTGCCACCTCTCCATTAGGCAGTGACAGATTCTTATCCAGCATTTAGCTCATGACTGGAGCCACAAAGGAAATTGTCTGGCAGATCCATGGAGCTCCAACCTTCTGCAAAGTATTAAGGGAATGTTTGTTTTCCCTTTCACTTCACATCGTCGTCTGTTTACCAACATTTAGGGAGCATGATGACGTATTCTGCAGTTTAATGACCTGAGTCATTCCACTTAACTTACCTTTGAGTCCTTTTCCTTTTATATATATCTGTGTGAAGCATTTTGTAATGCTTTGTAGGAGGGAAGCTGAATGAAGAGAGATGGCAGTGTGTTTTGCCGAAGGTTTTGTTTAGCTGCAGTATTTTTGCATGTCAGCATGATTGTGTAGCTCAGCAGCCATGACTTAGCAAGGCAGCCTGCCACTGCAATGACAGCCGCTGCTTACTTCTCCTCCCTGTGGCTCTGGCTGAAACAAATATTCTTCTATACCAAGGTTTAGGATGCTTCGAGCAAAGCTATCTCGAGAAGTAAAAGTCATTACAATATTCTCTGGGGTTTTGATTGTGCATGTTTTTTTTTTCTTGGCTTGTCTTTAATACTGGCTTTATATCCTTCCATTAGTGTAATGCACCCTTGGTCTTCCTAAGTATCACTTTACGACATATCAGTCCTGTTCTCAAAATGGGACTGTTTTTATTACTGCTATTGAGTAGACTGACTTAAATTTGCCATTTCTGGCAAGAACTGGCACAAAATTTCATCTCAAAAGTGAAATGTGAGTAGTTTCCTCCTCTGTAATTTCTCTGGAGGTGTGTGTAAATAGGAAGAGACTGTGTGGGCCAGTGGTGGAGACAGGAGGCTGGATTCTATTCTTGGATTTGCTATGGACCTACAGTGCATCATGAGACAAATCAGAATTCAATCACGTTATTGGAATGTCTTCTTATTTAAATATATTTCCTACAAGGTTATCATGCAGTACCTAGCCCTGTTGGGTGTTTCTCCTACTCGGAGTTGCTATAATTCTATTTTTTTTTTTCTCAAACATATTGCATATAACTTTTATAATGAGGAATAGTACGATCAGAAACAAAAAGAGATATGATGCTTGTCACAGTAAAATATAGTGGTAGAGCTTGTCTTCAACTCTGTGTGGTAACACATGTGCACGCTCTTGTTCTCCTGAGAACTAAGAGGGATATAGTCCTCTGAAAGCAATTGTCACAGCTCTCCTGACTGAAGTAGAGGCTGTTATAGTTAGCAGTAGATGAAGTGCTGCCCCCAAAGGCCAGGGCAGTCCACAAGAGCCATTGCACTAGTTCTTTCCCATCAAAAACTCTAACCTTACATTCATAAATGCTCTATTATCTCTAATCTGAGGTCACTCCGCATCAGCTGTATGGAAGAATGGTTGCCAAGCAGTTCCTATCTTGCACCATGATGTAATTGTTATTAATTAATACAGTGTCTCTCATTACGGTTATTACAGGGAAATGGATAGAAATGCAACATCAGCAGTTAGGTAATTGCAATTTAATTGAAACGGGTCCGTTTGCGGGGGCGCGGAGCTGGGAAAGGTGAATGGGCAACGGCAGGCTCTGCCAGGCTGCACAGCTAGATGGAGGCGGGGAGAAGAAAGGCCACCCTCATCCTCTCTGTCCTCCCATCGTGATACCATTTGATTGTCTTGCTTTGTAAAATGATTTGGACCAACTCCTTGGAGGCTCCAAGGGTTTAGGGGGGGGCCTTCTGGGTAAAAGCGAAGTCTAGCTCACCACGTGCTACAGCAGTGTGTATGAAGGGTGGAAACTGCTCCATAATATCCTCCTGGGCTGGAGAGCACCGCAGAGGTTTACTTAAATGTTTTGCATCTCTGCAGCTATGTTTGCTGCATCTGCTGCCATGTTTGCTGCCTCTGCTGCCTCAAATCTACTATAGCTATGCACCTTTCTGAGGAGTCTACTCCTCATTTAATTTATTTCTGGTTTTCAGGGGAAAATGCACCAACTGGGGGCCGTGACTGTGTAGGTCTCCTGTTAACATCTTGACTTCAAGCCATATGACTAGCGTCCTAAGGGGGACCACTGAAGTAGCAGTTTGAGCTAAAGGGCTGTACATATCCTTGGGATTTCTGGAGAACCCAGCGCTGAGCGCTGGAATTGGTAATGAAATTCCCACACTGTGCTGTGAATACCTTTGTAGGGAAAGTATATTGGTTTCAAGAAGGACTAAATGTGAAAAGAACAATTAAAAATATTGTGTTATTGTAGCAACCAAAGCAGTTCAGGGTTTTTTTGGTTGTTTAAAAAGAAGAAAACAGCACTGATGCAGTAAAAAATGACACAGGAAAATAAATGTATCAAGTTGTTATGGCAACTGAAATATGTAGGTTGGAATTTATGTATCCAGAACTTCTATGTAAGTAAAATAAACATTATCCTTGCTAATTAAAATATCATGCAAATATTATTTAATTTAAAAACATTAGTCATGTTTTCTCTTACAATTAATGACTTACTTTCTGTTTTCTGTTTCCAAGTATTTGCATTTGCTTCCAGCTGTGGTCTGCTTGTATGTTCAGGGCAAGATAGCGATTTCACTAATATGAGCTTAAATGTGGAGGGACTCCACTGAAGCTAATGAATAAAATGTATGCAGATGGGCACAACTGGAATCAAACCATGTGCTTTAACATGTTATTCTTACTGCAGCTGACCTTTCTGCTTGGAGGGGCTTTTGGCAGGTGTCATCGCTCCATGCTTGAGGGGACCTCCCTGCAACCACAGCTCCCTATCTTTGCCCCCAGCTTGACACAGTGCACATGGAGCTCTTTCCAGAGCCTGTTTCTGCACGCAGCCTGCCCTCTGCAGCTGTAAATTTAGCTTCCAAGATGTTGTATGATAGCCAGTTCTAAATGAGCATTCATTAATTATGTTCAGCCTTTTAATTTTTCTAGTCCTTTTCCTCCAGCCTTCAGGAGAATTCAGTAATAGCTTCTGCTTTATTTGAAGGAAATAGATCTTTAATATCCCAAATTACTCTTCATTTTTCATCTTCTATATGCCCAGCAAAATGCAGACTGATGGCTGAAAGGTGAGGAACGGGGAGAATGAGCACCAGGATCTGACTGAATCCCAGTGAGCTGAGGGAAAAGCATTTATTTGTTTAAAGTTTTCATTTCATTCATTCTCACGTTCAGAAGTGTTTGAATTTGCCTTATGGTATTTGGTGACACTGTTGCTGAGAATGTTTTAGAAAATAGACTATCAGGGTAAGAACTCAGCCATACATGAGTTAATTGTCTCCATTTCTTATGTGGATAGCTGCCTGGCATGGAGCTACAGCAAGGGTAGGTCTTTGCCTCAAAACTGTAACCAATCTGTCCAGTCTCATGCTTTGAGTCTCGTTCTCATACAGTTGAACTGTCCATCACTTCTCTCTTTGTCCTCGCAGCAGGGTTCATCTTTGCAATGCTCTTTTCCTCAGTTTTCCTCTTTGCCACATGCAGCAGGTCAGCAGATGCTTCCAACCACCTGTGTTTGGTGTGGCAGCTCTCAGCAGGGCAGAGGCTCCACCTGAGCAACGGCCCTCGCTGGGCTTGTGTTTGCAAGGACTCTGGTCACCGCACAGTGCTGTGGTCCCTCCCCTCTGCATGAACCACTGCCCTTGGCAGAGTCCACCACTGTGTGACCTTAGTGACACTCTGCTCCCTGGTAAAGGAGACACACGAGTGCCTTGGTTTGTACCCCAGCTTGAAAATATGCAACTCTGCATGAGTGTGACACTGGAGATGGAGCCTGGATCAGCAAGATGGAGCTCCTGTCTCTCTCTTCTGGTTGGTCACAAGGCTTGCGTTTGTGGAGGCAACTGACTCCAGCCAGCTTCATCTGAACTCTCTGTTTGGGAGGAGAAAAGCTGAAGCCTGAACTAGTGTCTCCTCCCTGCCTGAACTTCCTGCCTGGAAAGCCAGTTGTCTTGTCCCAGACCAGAGTACCAGTGCGACTGGGTAGTTGTGATATGGATAATCAGGGAGATGGGGTTTGAGCCACTGAGCGACTGGTAGCTTGGCCGACTGCTTTTAGACAGGAGGTCAAATCTGTACTGGGGACGAGCAAATGTAGTTTGCTAGTGACATTCTGACAGCCAGAAACACACCGAGAGCAAGACTTGTTGTCACGACGGTGGGGCAGCATTAAATCCGATCCTGACCTTTCTGAAACACAAGCCTGCAGACACATAATTGTTCCCGAGCTCTAACACTCTTTAAGTCTGTCATAAAATTTTCTGAAAGGTTGAATCCGTATTAGTTAAAGTGGAATCATAAAAATCCCTGGGTAAAATAAATATTATTGTGATATTTATGCTCACTTCCAAATACAGCAACTTAAAAAATATAATTCTAACACTCGTGGTTCAATTTGTACAGTAAAATCCATGCCCAAATGTGTATTTTTCTTCTCTTCATTCACATTTATTGATCATATTGGGAAGATTGGTGCAGAAAGGACTGTGGTGACATTCTTACAGGGTTTGGCCATGAGACCTCATAGCAATCTGCAACATCACCCTGACTTGAGACAGCTGCAAAGGCTGAGCTAATGCGATGTGATGTGGAGCAAACCTTGACGTCTTCAAACAACCAACCAGAAACCCTAACGTGGAAATAGAAACAAAATCCTTTCTGACCACTAAATAAGTGATTGTCCCCCTGTACTCAGCGCTGGTGAGGCCCCACCTCAAACACTGTGTTCGGTTTTGGGCCCCTCACCGCAAGAAAGACATTGAGGCACTGGAGCGTGTCCAGAGAAGGGCAACGAAGCTGCTGAGGGGTCTGGAGAAAAAGTCTTATGAGGAGTGGCTGAGGGAACTGGGGTTGTTCAGCCTGGAGAAAAGGAGGCTGAGGGGACACCTTATCGCTTTCTACAGCTGCCTGAAAGGAGGTTGTAGTGAGGTGGGGGTCGGTCTCTTCTCCCAAGTAACAGGCAATAGAACAAGACGAAATGGCCTCCAGTTGCGCTGGGGTGGGGGCTAGATTGGATATTAGGAAAAATTTCTTCACTGAAAAGGTTATCAAATACTGGAACAGGCTGCCCAGGGAAGTGGTGGAATTGCCGTCCCTGGAGGTATTTAAAAGACATGTAGATGTGGCACTTAGGGACATGTTGTAGTGGTGATTTTGGTTAGGTTGATGGTTGGAATCCGCGATCTTAAAGGTCCCTTCCAACCTAGACAATTCTGTGATTTGATGACTGGTGATACTGGACCATGCTTTTCTAAAGTGTTTCTAAAGAAACACTTAATTAGGCACCTTCTTTTTTAAAGGATTTTGTGGACAGGAAGAGAGCTCTGCTATATTATTTCTGGACTGAAATTTAGGCCCAGCTAAAGCAAATGAAAATCTGCCTGACTTCTGCGGGATCATATTTCTGATTTTAGTTTCTAGCATGGCCTGCTCTGGGGCTGTCTGAGTTTTCAGTCATTTGTAATATTGGTGGAAATTAATTCCTGTCAAAAAATTTGCTGAATTGACCTTTCTACCTGTAACAAGGACAAGAAGAAGGATAGAAATAGGACTAGCAGGGTACAGAAAAAGGGTAGCACATCTCATGGTCTCTAGTATTTTTTCTCCACATGGCATTGCAGGAAAAACTCTTCAAGTCCCCAACGATGCTTTTTCTCCCACAAACTCTCCAAGATGTACAATTTTTTTTTTTTTTTTTTTTTTTTTTTGTGGCCCACCTTTGTCAGCAGCAGGAGCTGAAACAGATATTCATGATACGTTTAGGAGAGCTGTCGACCCTGCCTAGGTGCAGCCCTTGGTGGACGGATCACAGACACAGAAGGCGTTCTTGCTGTCGCTGGCGTGTTGCAAAGGATGAACTTGACTGGCGTCCAGTTTTAGTTCACGCATGGCTTGAGCAGAGCAGGCGCGGGGCTGGCTGTACCCTGGCGCAGAGGTGTGCTGCCGCCTTTGCTAGTAGCAGTATCCTGCTGTGCATCTCAGGTCAGCTCAGGTTGCCTCCTACTCCAGCATAGCTGCTAAATGAATTCATTTACATCATTGTCCTGTAAAATGGATAATTCCAGCATATGTTATCTTGCATTTTACTTTCCCCCTGTAGCTTTTTAAGTGTTCTAATGATTTTTCAAAATGCTTACTTTCAAAAAAAGTTAATTCAATAAAAGCGGTATCTCTCAGAACTGTATATTCCTGGGAGCATTTGATTACCAAGATGATAGATTTCCTGACAGATATTGATGTCCAAAAGTTAAAGATCACTTTTTTTTATACCTTTCCTCTCTTAATGTAAATCACATGGGGCAAGCTGGCATTTATCTACAGGCTCTCATGGATCTGGAGCAGAGCTACCAATTCTTGATACAAAACGCCCAAAAAAAGGTCTCAGATCAGCTTCTGTTTTGAATTTCTCCCTCTAAAAGCACACAGGAGAGCGTTCCCTAAGCTGCCGGCTGTAGGAGAAGGTGCATTAGCTCTCTGAACCCTAAGGCAGTTGCAGATTTATTTTGGCTCTTGGGCTGTAGCTCCCCCCACCTCCCATCGGTGCTCCCGGTCCCTTTGCAAAGCTGATCATCATTTTCTTGACACAAAGTGGTATTTTTGCCCTAGAAAATATGCCATACACGTGTGTGTGTGTGTAAATAAATTCAAAGTCCTGGCAGCAACATCCAAGAGCATGGAAGAGCAGAATAATGTTTGCATGTATGTTTATTATTTTTTAATATTTTTTATATTCCCAATGTTGGGCCTTACTCTGAGAAGTAAACATGTGGTAACTATTGTGGGTGGTTACAAGTACCTCATATTGATATATTAAGTATAAATTCTGGAGCCGTAAAATAGACTGGAGAATTTATCCACTGTTACAGAGTTTGGCTGCTATAGGAAGACCTCCTGTAGGAACTCTTGGAAACCCCATATGCCATAATTGCCTGTGAGGGCAGATGCTCCTTCTGCCTGGTTGCTGGCTCAGACGTGAACTGGAACATGCTGCCTGCTGAAAGTGGAACCAGTGACAAGTCTTTCATAATTCATAACTGTGTATTTTGGCAAAAAATGATCGGCCAGAATTTTGTTGATGGTTGACTGTGACAATTGTGCATGTCCTAATAAGCTACCAGAACGATGTGTTATAAGCACAGAGAAGCTTTGCTGAGCACTGTTAAAATTAGATAAAATTAACAAGGTAGCTAATGTGATTACTGTTTTATTAATAAACATTTAAATAATGCTGTAAGTTTGCACAATGAGAGAGACATTGCCCTGAAGAGATTATGGTCTAAATAGTCCCTGTTAATTATAATCTAAATAGATTAGCATTAATTATACACAAAATTGGAAGATTGCTTTTGGTGTGATCTACGATTCTCATAGTTACTACCCATGTGAACAAAGTTACCAAGTGAAGTTTTAATCTGCTTTTGCAACGTTTGCTTGTAAATTCTCTTTTTCTAAGCACCTTGAAGAGAAAAAAATAAGATTTTCTTTTGTGAAGAGGAAGACAGAGCTGTTACAACTACCAGCTTCCTAGATACAGGGGTCTGATAAAAAGTTTAGACTTTGGTCGGTGGTTTTAATTCAAGCTTGAAGTCATTATTTCCAGAACCTCCTACAAGGAGGTATGAGCATGGTGAACGTGCTCCACTGCATTTGTACTGTGTCACCCTGGGGCTGCCAGTTCTGCTTCTCATGGCGACCCTCACAGCTCAGGAATAATGAGGTGTTGCTAAAATACTTATTTTGCATGAGCAGGAGGCTTTTCCATATGAAGTGTACAAATAATTTTAGACAGCTTAGGCTTTTGGTTAGCCTCTAAAGGGAGGATTGTATATAATCAAGAATAAGAAAATCTCAGATCCAAGAATGCTAGTTTTTAATAAATCTATCACAACACACAGCAAGTATCCTTTTTGCCTCTTGCATTATACAGTCCTGTTTATTTCATAATACAAAGTTAAATGGCTGTTGGTTTTCAGATGGATTGTTAACACGTACTTTGTTCAAGTTTGGGAACCGTATATTATTCTGCTAATGCTTATTGAACCTTAATACACTGGAACAGAGAGATGTTCCAGATTTATTACAATTACTCTTACTTGAGCTGTTTGTACCCTCCTAATGTCCTCGGTTTTGCTGCTCTTCACAATTAATCTGTGACCCATTTCCCTAAGGAAAACTATTGAAACATTTCATAGCATCTTATGACATTGTTTCATGTTCTTTCAAAATATTGTAGTCAGCTAATGGTGAAAAAGTTGAAGAAAAAATATGTAAAATATAAACAAACTGAAGTTCCTTATCCAATTTAGCAGCTGCACTCATTTGATAAATGCTACCATACAGTCTGTAGTTTCTGCTGAAAATTGTCAAACCCCTTTTGAGAAGTTGCAGAAACTTAGCTCCTTTAGGATCAGACAGGGTTTGGTCTTGATGATCAGAGCAAATAAATAATACATTGATTTGCATAGTTTATATCGTTGCCTGTAAATAATAACAGTGGAAAACACTTCTGTCAGGTATTCAAAGGAAGCAAACATGGAATGAAAATTTTTATGCACCCTTGTAGAACCAATTTTCCCTTCCTGAAAGAAACACTTCAGGAGCTGCTTGGATTTTCTGTAGGCTCTGAGACGAGATGCAAGACTTGGGGTCAGTTCCTGGCTGTCCTGCATAAATTTGGCCAGGTTGCCGTGCATATCCCTTCCTCCCTTCCAGATTACAAATGAGGGATACGCAACACCCTTCGGCGATAAGAAACAAGCCGAAGGAAGGCATGGTTCTCCATGACTGCGAGCGTGTTGGAGAAGCTAAAACTTTAGAGAGGACACGCATGGAGCCCTGTCTGCTCAGCCCCATGTGATGCTGAGCTGCTGGGCCTGATCCAACATTTAAACACATTCTTTACTGGAGCACAAGACTAATGCCATTGGTTCCAGTGAAGTTAAAAGCACGTGTCTAAGTAGTTGCCTGGATTGGGGCCAGCCTTCAGTCTTTTGTTGGACAGAGCCCTAAATAAACAATCTAGTATCAGAGGAGAAAACATTTGCACATGTGGATGTGATTTGGCTGTTTCTGTGGCACTGGCTTGTTGTTTTCTAAGTTGTGCTGGCAATGGTTGGTCTATTTAAAATGCTAACAATTTCTTGCCTGTTGTGTTAAAATTGACTGCACTCTTGGTGCACAGGCTAAAAAAGGATGGGTCTAAATCACTCACGGTGTCCGTGATGCTCACTGCCGACAGCTACAAGACACTGTACCCTGTTTGAATTCACTCTGCTTTCCTGTTCGTGCTCTTGCAAAGTGCCCAGAAATTTTCTGAGATCCGAGTTAGTGGCAGTCATCATGTTTCATTCAAAGGCTAACTCTTCAAGCACATTTTTGCAGGGAAGAGCATTGTAAACAGAGATGTCATTTGTAATATTTATCGACTTAATGCAAAATCGACAATAATGTATTAGATTTCCAGCAGGAAATTGAAAAAACAAATATAGCTTTTTACTATATCTTCTAGTAAAGATATTATTTGAAAAAATACTATGTGTTTTATGAGAGTTTTCTGTAAGCAATATAAGATTGAAGTCTGTGTAAATGAAGGAAAGGTAACAAAAAAAAAAGCATTTGAATTTAAAAGATTTGCAAATATGGCTTCTACATGAGCATGAAACCCTTTCAAAAATATGTCACGAGAATATCGTGAATTAGAAATGAGAAAACAAACCAGGTAACTCAGTTGGTGCTGGAAGGAGATCTATTGCTGCAGCTACTCCAGATGAGAACCCCATTACCTTCTGCGGGCCTTTTTGTCAAGGCACTGATTTCCTTCCTTATCTCTATGTTCTGATGCTGAGAGCTGCAAAGCACCTTGAATGCCTTCTGAAGTCAACTAGAGATTATGATAAGCATCATCTTGTAGATTTAGCCTATTAAGACTTTCACAGACTTCCATGAGAGTGGCTATAAGATTAAACCCAGAAATTTTTGCATGACAAAACCCTGCGGAGAAAATCTTACGTATGAGCCACCTGATGTTTATCTGAATTCAGGCGACCCTTTTGTATGTGCATGCTAATCTTTACATTTAACTGTAATAGAATTATGTTGCACACCTTAGCTACTTTATTTAATCTTTTCCCCCTCTTTAGTCTGCAGCTTCCAATGGATCGGAAGGATCTGGACAATGTGGTGAACACAATAAGGAGAACCAGAGTTTTGAAAATTATGTGGTAGACATGAAGACAAAGGTATGGTCCACTATTTTGTGATGGAGAATGAAATCCTTATTTAGTCAAATTTTTCTGGAGGTGGAATGTGTAGAATATGTTGAATTTGAGCTCCTGCAGTCATTTTTTTTTTTTTTCTGCTTAATGACTGCATGTACATTACCAGATTCGGATGAGGCTTATGGCTGCAAATTATTGCTGTATGTTACTAGCCCTGTGCATTTTACGCTGTCCTAGGCAGGAGTTATTTATTATTTTTATGTAAAAGTGTTGTTAATATTGGTGATGGCTCTTTAGGATTGCTGTTCTCAAGATGTTTTCATTTCAGTTTATTTTTGAAGTCCAAAGTGTTGTACAGTTAGTAAATTTTAATCAAGGTGTTTTCAGTCTCTCAGTGCGCGTTGCAGTTGATTTTTTGTTCTGGAGTCAGTATGGAAGAATATGAATATTAGTGAAGTGATGATTTTTGTATGGGCAGTCTAACGATACCTACAATAAAACTAGGCTGAGTAATACACAAAGCGATATGACTTCATGGCTGTGGTAAGGGGGTACATTACACTTCTCTTTGTAACAGTCTTGCTGCTTCAATTAAGTTATAAGTGTTTCATTATAATATCTCCATTATTTTCATAGGTTCACAACTTGGCTGGAACAATTCTCTTGGGCTTAGTTATTATTATGTAGACTTTCAGCCTTGAAGTCATTGTGTATTTTTTCTTTTCTAAGTGAAAGAAAATTATTAAGTTTTCTTTTAAAGTTAGCAAGCTGGAAACATGATGAAAAGAAAACAGACATTAACTGAGTTGGCATGCTTATGTGATACCTTGTAGACTTCAGCGAAAGCTGTTTCTAACAGTGGAAACTTGCAGATTATTCCTCTTGTCTAAGGTCTTTCTTTGGGATTTGTTTACATTTCTAGATCAATTTCTCTGTTTGTTAACTTCTGAGGATCTAAAGAACTAATTGTCTAGCATGACTTTCTGAGTTTCTTGTGTTACTGTGTTCCCATTTGATCAGAAAAACTTTTGTACCATATAAGACCGTGGTGCTACTTGAGAGCTGAAATACAAGAACATGTATACTCGCTGAAATTTATTTCTATATTTACGGAAGACATTATTTCCCCAAAGCAAGGAATTATCAAAAGCTTGATATACAACCTAAATACATTGTGTCCGTGAGGATGTCGTAGAAAACATGGGATGTAGTGGATCGCAGCCCAATTTCACATCATTCCCAGTATGAATGCCCAATTGAACAATGCACCATCTTCCCTGCTTAGTCACGATACTGCAAACTCCTGGACTCTGTGTTTCTTCACAATCCTACACACTACATTTTCATGCTGTTTGTAGCTCTCCAGCACAAACTGTCCATGAGAGTTAACTCCAAAAATTGGCCATTCCATTGCCAGACTCTAAGACATTCAGAGCTGTGAGTCGTATTTTCTCCAGTTCCCAGTACCATGGGATAGCAGATAGCAGATGTTTTGGTTTCATTTCCTGGAACTTGTGGTTTAGTGTGTCAGTTCATTTGAAAGAGTCATTTTGTCTGATTTCTTTTTCAAGTGACTGTGCTTGAGTGTCAGTGGCACGCTGCTGTCACCGTGACACATGGCTATTTAGGACTGGCTACATGTTTAAACATATGCACCAGAGCTTTTCAGTTGCTGATGATCAATTGGTTGTTAGATTTACTTCCCCAGGCAGAATGCTCAAGAATTAAAATGAACTCTTCATTCACTGTGGATCTTGAGAGCTGAGAGCCACTTCAGGACATATTGCCCTTGAGTACCGTGTGTTTCTATTGCAAAGCATCCCAGCCCACATAAAGCCAGTGGAGTATTTGTAACGGAAGTGCTTCTGTTTCATTCTGAATAAGGGATTTGTGGGAAGCAAGAGAAAACAATTATGCCTTTGCATAGGAAATAAAAGATACATAAAACATTAGGCATAAGTTTTAAATTAGTGAAGGTTGTAGAGCTTTCAAAAGGCTAGCTTATTTCGTGGCCACTCAGAGCTGTAGGACCTTTCCCCATCCTCCGCTCCACACCCTGTGATTATGAATGTGTGTTTCCTACAACCCTGTAAATCACAATCTGTTCCCAGCTTGCCTCCCCATCTTCTCATAGGCCTCTAAGCTGGTCAGTTTGTGGGAATTAGACTACTACAGAGGTTGCACCATCTCTATCTTTGGCAATTTTCAAGACCAGATTGGCTAATGGCCTGAATAACCTGAGTGGAGACCCCACTGCTGAACCTACTTTAAGCAGGAGGTTGGAAAGAAGACCTCCTCAGGTCCTTTCCTTTGTCACTTATCCTGTGATCCTTTGATTACATTGACAGGGAGGCAACTACCCTGCTGTCCCACTGAGCACCCTTGGAGGCAAATGACTTCCACACCACCAGGTGCAGTAGCCAAGGGCCAGGTATTACAATAAGGTTCTCAGCAAACAGACCCTGTGGAGTGCACGCTGTCTATTAGAATAGTAAAAATAGCTTTTTTTTTACTTTTGAGTTCTGGGGTGGTGTTTGGCTAAAGTGGTGTGAGCTCCCATGTACTGAATAAAAGGGCAGTAAAACGGGCATGTGTTTGAGGGAAGAAAGGAGGGGATCCCCTTCACCCCTGTGAAGCAGAAAACAAACTATTTCTGTGACTACTGAGCCTGTGGCCACCGTGGCCACTTGGGTGCAGAGTCCCTGTGATGGTGGAGCTGCCTGTCCAGTCTTCGCTTCTCCCCACGTGCATTTTACATCTACCTGCAGGGCTCAGAGTGGCGAGGTCCGTGCTACCCGGTGGAACAGAAAATTGTCTTTTGCTTTTATTTCAGAAAGCTACCAGCCAGGGAAATTGTTCAGGAATCCAACACTGATTGTGCTAAATAGCAATGAAATTTGCCATGCATGGGAGAAGCGAATGATTCTTCTTATAGCTTCTTCCCGAGACTCTCATGGGCCTAAGGGCAGTTGCTGTTGGGGCTGCTGCAGTTAGGAGAGGCAGAATTGCTAATTTGTTGACCTTTAAATTAACACCAGCACTCATGGGCATCTGGTTCAGTCTGGGAACTGCATTAAAATTCTTAGCAACTAAGGTATATAGAACTTCACACCTTCTGAAATTTGTATTAACGTCTCTTCCTGGCTGAAGCAGGATTTATTCTGACATTTCATCTGTAATATAGCTCCTAACTACATATCCACGATCTGTAAGATTAGTGGTTTTTCTTTTGTTTTTTTTTTTTTTTTGTGTAGCACAAATCAGTCCTAATAAATAGGCTGACTCATGAGTTTTTCCCTTCTACTATATAATTACTCAGATAACATGTATCCTGGTGTTAACCTACTAACTAACCAATTGTGATGCACAGCAACCTAGCTGGAACTGGGCTCAAGTGGTATAAATGAGCTCTGACCCTAAAGACGTAAGTTCATGACTACATCAACTGCCCTGTAGGAAAACACGTAATCAGGAAAGTTCATTTGGGTGCAATATAGGACCGGAAAAGAAGAAAGAGAATATAACCCCATGTGAAAGATTGGCAATTTAATGCCATCAACAAGTACTCCATAGTACACAATTTAAGATACATTAGGAGTAAATAAATCTTTCTCCACATTTGTAAGAGGATGTGTGTGTTTATGTGTTCATTGTGTAGGTGCACAGAGCTCTAAATAGTCACTGGCTAAATTTTGCAAGATGCTGACATTACTAATGCTGTGCTAGCAGGCTGGTAGATGTCACCTTTCTTAGTGTCTACGCCAAAACTCGGAGACCTAGGATTCTTTTTTTTCTTAATTTCTACTGATTGAATTAGAGGTAATAATGAAGCCAGTTTTGCTTTTTTTAAAAAAAATCAGTTTATTTTTACAGTTTTTGCTCTATAGTATTTGAGTTTCAAAAGAATTTAAGGCATGTTTAAAAAGTTGTGTCATGAAAGATTAAAAAAACCCATAGAATCCTTCCTATTGCTCTTAGGGTTTACAGAAGCTTACTTTTACAAATAGTCAGTTCAGCTGGATGTTGCAGGCTCTGGTTCTAAATATAACTGCCTAATTAAACCCTATGCTT
Source organism: Ibidorhyncha struthersii (assembly GCA_013398815.1). Lineage (NCBI taxonomy): Eukaryota > Metazoa > Chordata > Aves > Charadriiformes > Charadriidae > Ibidorhyncha > Ibidorhyncha struthersii. Next base: position 599,885 of record VZSZ01011367.1, on the reverse strand, counting down.
TTGTTATCCAAGTGGAAGTACCTGGATACAGTGAAGATTTTAATGCCAGAAAGGAGCATTAGATTGTCCAGTCTAAACTACTGCATTATACAGCCCATCACATTTCACCCACTCACCTCATATTTTTTGTTTCTGTACGACTTAAAAATAGACACCATAGTAAAATTAAAGGAGAAGGAGGCAGTTACCTGGGTAAGTGGTTTTCACGTGGTGGTCTGTAGAGCCACTGGTATCACAGTGAGAAATAGTTGCTATTCTTCCTGTATTAAGGCTTCCTAAGAGTCAGAGCTCATCACAGAGGTCATTTTTGACCTTCTAAATCAACTACAAGCAACTATAAACCACCTCTTTTCACCCCAGATGGCTGCTTCTCAATTTGTTTGGTTTTTGGGTCAAGTCTTTCTATAGTAGATTCCAATCATGATCATATGTACAGATAACACGAAGGCTGGAAGAGCAGAGGAAAAAATAGAACTAAGCAGCAAGATGACCTGCAGAAACTAGAGCAGAAGGAGATGTTGCTAATGAAGGGTAAAGCAGTGCCAGGGATTTGAAAATCTTATGCTTGGAGAGGAAAAATGAATGGAAAAAGTGTCTAGTCGGAGGAAGAAAATGGAGCAGCTCAGCCTCTTTTTCTGGGGTTCGGGATGGGTAGTTAATGAAAATGAGGAACTGTATCCTTGGGTGAAACACTGGAGACCCACTGACAATCATCTGTTCCCATAATGCAGCCCTGACTTTGTCCAGTCATCAATAGATGCGTGTTAGAAACTATGACCAGGTGCCCTGGCAACTAAAATGAGCCCATGGAAGGATGGACCTGGGGTCTGTGTCCCCAAAAGTGTGGGTCTCTTCTGTCTGGGGCTACAGGAGATTTTGAGGGTAAGAAGTAGGTGGCAATATTTCAGAGACCGTGCCACTCAGTGGTACACTGAGCTTGGGTAGCACAGGGGCAAATGCTGTGTTGTTAAATGCCCATTGGTGCATTTTGCAGAAGGAGGTGACACTCAGAAATTGGAGGAGTGCAGGAGGAAGCTTTTAGGTACACCGATGGAGCCTGATTTTCCCAGACCCGCACACGAGTCACGTTGTTCACGTAAACAGCCTCTGTTTTTCAAATAAACCGTAAATAGGATCATGAATTCACTGGGACCAGCTCACAGGAGTAGAGTTACTTGCAAGTAGAAGCATTTACGGATCATGCACTTGGAGACCAATTTCAAAATATATCCCCATATGCCAGTTTCAAGTATGATATGAAATTTTACAGCCAAGTCATTAGGTAATCATATGTATGGAAATATTTCACACCTTACCAGATCAGCTTCAATCTACCAATTGGAAGAGAACAAACCGTTGGATGCTTTACATCTAAGTGTTAAAATATCTCCTGATTTTGGAGTTGGCTGAACTACCTTTTACCCTACCACGCTTAAAGCGCGAGAGTGGCTTAGGTTAGACCATGTTAATGGGTTAATTTGTTCTTAAGTAGATGGTTAATTGTTTCTTACTTCAAGGATGTTTGAAGAATTGCCTGTTTCATACAATCTATAGTTTAACCAAGTTGTCTGACTGTTTGGCTACTGGACTAAATGTCAGTAGGGAGAAAACATGCAGGTTCCGGTGCAGCCTGTAAACACACATCAAGTTTGTTTTGTGCACATGTTGTTGCTCAGAGTGAGTTAAAGTTTGAGACACAGTCGTAAGGGCTCCAGAGACTTTCTCTTTAAGATGTTACATCCACCAAGGCTTTAATAGTTGGGGGAGGGTTGGTTGCTCTCTGACCACATATCTGATTCACTATGGATTTTGTAACTTTGGTAGCAGTGACCTCATTTTGGCAAAATAATGTGTGTCATTTACTGAGCCTCTTGCTGCTTTAGCAATCACAGGAATATTAGGGTTATAACCTGAGTAATTTATGGAAGAGAGATGACTCTTAAATATCTTTTTATTTTCTTGGAAAGGCTTATTTTATTGAAAACATATTTTAGCTCTGAGTGAGAATGAGAGATCCTCAGCAAAGCACCCAGGGGGAATTGTGCTGTCCAGTGTGTTGAAAAGGTGAATTGTAATGTATGGGTGTCTAGACGTTTCCTCTTGTTGCTGTCAACAGTCCAGTTGGCTGTATTTTTTTTTCCAGTGAATAGGAGCATTGATTTTCCTCTCTCTTTGGCCAGAGCTTTCATTTTACATATCTTTCCCCTTCTGTGTCTCTTTCTCTCTCCCTCCCTCTCTTCTCTCTCTCTCTTCCTCTATCTGTAAGAGAGGGAAGATTTTGTGAGCTGACAGCGAGCTTTCTAACTCAGAATGATTCATGTAAGACACCTGAAAGGCAAGCTCTGCACCAGCATCACTGCAAGAAAGGTAGGGCTTCGGGGGCTAAACTGTCCGTAAAACTCTGAGCAAAGCATACAGACCATGAGATAAATCGATTAAGTCTGCGGATCTGTCAAAGACGCGGAAAAAAGTTTGGGAGAGAACTTAAGGAGCTTTTAAGCTCGGTTGTTTGGGGTGCTTTCTTTTAATTAAAACTTTGAGGTGTTTTGCATAAGTGGGGGAAAAAAAGGTGCCCTTGTCTAGCTTTGAATAATGGATATAATGTGCTTTTTTTCCTGTGGATGGTAAACTATAATTATATCACTCTTGAGCTTCACAGGCTTGCGTGCATGTGTACATATGCAATTCCCTTTTTTTTCCCCTGACTGATTATTTTCTGTTATACTTTCCGAAAGTTCGCCTCATCCAGCTGTTATTTATATTCACTTCCTGAATCCGAATCTGACCTAGTAATTCTGAGTGATTGTAGATGTGACGCACGAGCTCTCGCACACACCTTAATGTTTCAATCATGCATTTCAGGCAATATGCGTTTGTAGGAATCGTGCTCTTAATAAAAACCCTTACAACCCAAAGCAGTGGTTTTGGCAGAGAAGTGACAGTGCCGTGATAGATGGGCCCGATAGTTGTGTGTGTTGTGCTTGCTCGGAGTTAGTAGAAAAGAGGAGGGAGAGAGCGAGCGAGAGGGGGGAGAAAAAAAAAAAAAAAGACAGGGAAGGAGAGAGCGAGAGGGAGAGAGATTGAGAGAGAGAGAGAGAGAGACTTGGCAAAGGAAATCTTATGGGTATACTGAAACAGCAGATCAGAATTGTGAAACCAGAGCCAGGGCTGAAATGTGATGCTTTTGCTCTTTTGTGCTTGTTGTGGTTCTCATCTTCCCATTTAGAAGGCTGCATACCATTCAACAGAATATTTTGATCACAGATTGAACAATGCAGCAATCAAGCCTGATAAGCCACCTGGAAGTTTTGCTTGAGACGATTTCTAGTGGGTTTTCTGATCCCTGTGAGCATCATGACTGCCTTTAGCATTGTGGAGGAGGACTCGAGTTTCTTATGAGGGCCCCACTTGGAAAAGCAGGCTGTGCAGATTCAAGCCTCCGGTTCTGTTCATGCTGTTCAAAAGCCTTTCCTCACCCTTGCTGATTTGTTTTTATGATTTACATACACTCCTGTGGAGATTTACAGAATGGATTGTCTGTGCATTGTCACGACCAAGGTAGGACTGGAAACATTGCTGTTATGTGTACATATTTCTCTGCTATTTTTCTGTTCCTGTAATTAAATAGATGGAGCATGTACTGTGTCAGGTTGCAAGATAAAGTGATAAATAAGCTTTGCTTCAATGAGCATTTTGTTCTCTTTTTCTGTATATTATGCAGTTTCTCTATCACTTCCTAAATGATATGTAATTTACTTATTTTTACTAGCAAAACGAAAATGATTTCATATTTTATCTTAGCCTATGCTTGTGTCTATTAATATCTCTAGCTACTAGAGCACTCTCAGAATAATGGTGTAATGCACACATTTTCTCAGCTTATCAGTTTATCCTGTAAACTAAAGAATTAAAAAAAAAAAGGGGGGGCATTATATGGGTCCTAGGATTTTAAAGAGGCCAATCAGATGTAGTTTAGATAGTCATGATGTTTCTGATTGGAGAGATGCAAGTTTCTTGTGGCTTATTGTGGCTTTTTTTGGGGGGGGAAAACATAGCTTACTTTGCATCCCTAGGCCTGAAAAATAAAATTGCTTTGGACCCAATTCAATGCTCCTATACTGATGTTAGATCTAATCTGACTGTTTGGGAATGGACCTTCTAAATAATTCCTTCCAAACGTGCATGTAAACAATATTTTATCCACAACAGCAGCCGCAGGCTGAGGACTTTGGGGTTAAGGACACTTCCCGACTTAAAGAACTGGGGTAGGCATAAACTGAACGATTCTTTAAGATGTCCTCAAACTTAGCAAACTAACTTAATATTAAATGACAGGGAGATAATCAGCGAACTCCCTTTCTGTTGCTACAGGGCAGGCAGCTCACCACATGTTTGTAACTGTATTTGCACATGGTGATAGTATTTAGAAGGAGCAGTCCCTGGGGGAAGTCCAGACATTGAGGTTCAGCACAGTTGCTCCCCGTTCTGGTTTATTTTTGATGAATTTCCTCATTTCTGTAGGACTTGCAAAGTGCCTGGGGTAGCCAGAACACCTGAAGGCTGCATAAATGATAAGGCAAATCAATGGTTTGCACTGCTGTCCTCATTGCTGTCATTTTTTGCATGACGGCCATGCAAAAGGAGGACCGTACCCTCATCTGTGACATGGAGAAGGGCAGGAGGAGACACCCTGGGTGCCCGCAGGCAGCAGAAAGGAGTGGTGGGTGGCTGCCGCAGAGAATAGGGAGCACGGCAGAGATGAGGAAACAGATGCGAGCTGTCATTTCCATCTTGCCAGTGGAGAAACCCATATGGGGAAAGAACAGGAGGTGAATGAGGCCACAAGAGCTACAGCTCCTTCTGTGGCCTCATTCACCTCCTGTTCTCTCCAGGCCCTTCTGGTTCCCACAAGTCATGCTGGATCTGAGACTACATCCTCAACCTGCCCTGGAGCAGAGCGGAGGTGCCCGTGGGTGCCCGTTGATGCAATACTGGTGAAAGCGCTCAGCAGTGGTGGTGCAGCACCACTGAACAAAGCCTGGATGTAGGATCATGCTAAACATTCGATTTCTGCTCCTCGACATTGCTTTCCAATAGAAAATAAGTAGTAAGATTAAAAAGACAGCTGTGATTAGCTCCACTTCTGGGTGTCTGGTGGTGCGGTGGGGACCTGCAATCGCAACCACCCTTGGCCTTGAGAATTTGGCAAAGAGTTGTGTAGTAACTGGATTTGGGAGAGGGAAGTGAGTCTACTTTTAAGATAGTATAACTGGGAAAAGAATGTGTCTCAGCGCCTTTTTTATATATCAGGAGACACCGCTTTATTTATTTTATGAATTCGTGATGAATGTTTCCACTGAACATTTTCCCAGGGCCTTCTGGGCAATAACAAATGTGGACTCCCCATCATCTCCCTACTGCTGCTGCCCTGAGCAGGGCTCTCAACACCATCTACACACAATATTTTTCCTCCTCTCTCTTCTGTTTCTTGGATCTGCTGCTAAATGGCTGAAATTATCTGAAAGTCAAGCATATGAGCCTCAAATATTCGACTCCAGATATTCAGCCTCCGCTGCCAACTTTGATGTTGGAATGAGACAGGATTGTGAATTTTAGGTGACCTGCTATTTGGATGCATGGGAGAACACCATATTAACATATGTAATTGAGCTGAATAATGGCAAAAATCTAGTTTCAGAACGCTTTCATATTGCAAAGGCTTGAAGCCAAATAAATTACGGTTGATCTCCTCATCTTGTTTCGGTGCCATATTTAAATAGCTGCACCAGTGACGTTATATTGTATTGATCCATAATCTGCTCTTACTTGCTTTATTGTGCTTTGGAGTAACTCCACTTCCTTTAAACCTACACAATTTTTATGGCATCTGTTTATGCTAATTATCACCAATATAAGAGCAGACCTTTTTCAGAAGATTAGAGATTTTTAAAAAATTCATTTCAGTAAGTATGGATTCTACAAAGCAACCGTACGGTCATTTTTGGCCTCAGATCTGGTAGTTATCCTTATTTGAATATCCATTTGTCTGATTTGTGCAAATAATTGCCATTCTTATTTTTGGAAAAGTGGATCTTAGTGTCAAGAAGGAGTAAATATATCAGTTTTATTCTTCAGATCTTATAAATAATAAAAAGGGAGTAAAAGAGGAATGCTATTTAAACTGCATAAGATGAACACTGATTAAGAAGTTGACATTTTTAACACATGGTCATTAAATTTAGTCTGGAATTTGCAGTACTTCCAATCTATAGAAAAAGACATAAATGTTGTGGTGGAATGAATATGCCCTTGCAGATTATGTAGAAGGGTTCTAAAGACCCTGCTTTGAACTCTCTATGGTGAGAGTTGCCATCTAATAAAATTAATTTCTGATATACCTTCCAAATCTTAAATCCTACTTACTTTATTTTTCAGCCAAAATACAAGATATGTGTAAGATAGATTTAAGATGTTAATTTGCATATATTCTTTGTCTCCTTTTTTATTTCCTTCATGTTTCCACACATTTCTGAACCCAGGACTTAGGGAATGCTGAATCAGTCAAGAAGGACTTCTCATGGTCTCCTAGTTTATTTTAATTGATCACGTTCCCAGCATAGCTTATTTCTTTTACTATCACATAAAGCACATTAATTTGTGACATTATTTTATCATTAGGAAGAATTCAGTATAAATAAAAGTGTAGGTCAAGACTCCATCCCAGCGGGAGCACCAGGAGTTTTTGAAAAGGAAGAACCATTCCCACTGTGCCTCCCAACACTCAGAAGGCAACGTGCTGTCCCTCTCCCTCTCCTTCCATCCTTCTGCCTTTTACAGAATTATGAATGCATCAGTAGCTGCTGCTGGTGAAAAAGAAAACAGATATCTCTGTGTTGCCCAACAGTATTCACCATAACAGGGCTGTGTCACTGAAACCCCCAGTTCTTGGTGGCAGGTGAGTTAGATAAGATGATCACCTTTCACTGGAAAAAAAAAAAACACAAAAGCTTTTTGGTCCTTGTTGCTTCAAAGGAGAGTGTAGAGGTGGAAACTCTAAAGGCTTAAAACCCAGAAGGCCAATGGAGGGAAATCAAAATGTATTTTTCTTTTTTAAATCTGATGATTTCAAGGTGTCAGATTCAGGCTTTTTTGATACTTGCAGCTGGCAATCACAGCATCAAAAAAACCAAACCAAAACAAAAGAGAAGTAATACCACAAGCAGCCATCCAGTCCTCTGTCACAAGCAGGGCTAGCTAAAGACCTTCACTTAGGACAGAGATTTTAAAACTTCCTGGGCAATCTAGTCTAATCATTTGTTATCCTTAACATTAGTAATGACCCTAAGAACTGTCGATGTTGGTTACCACCGGTGTCACCTCTTGTTTTGTTTGGGAGTTGTATTTTGAGGTTTGCTTAAAATCCCAGATTTTGTCACCTGAAAGCTTATGTGTTTTGAGAAGAGCTTGTGGAGATGTACACAAAGACCAAACACCAAATAAAATAATCCCAATTTACTCAGAAAACCTAAACCACTTGCTATTTGTTGCCTGACTCCCAAGTTCGCAGCACTGAGCACTGGCAGCAGTAGGGTTCCTGTGACCCAGAGCTGTGTCCTCCAGCTCGTAAACCAGAGAACTGGCCAACTTCAGACCCCGCGAGAACGTCCAGCTTGAACTTAGTGGTTTTGTTAGCTACAAAATTAAATTTCCATCATCAAAATGTTGAAAATACGGCAGCAATTGCTCCTCCTTAGAGATTCTTGTTGCCATCTTCCACTTAACTCTATAGTGGTTTGAGCCAGATCACTCACTACACAGGTTCTGTGTTCAATTCAAGTGTCACTGACCTCTGTGAGAATAGTCAATTAAATGAAAAAGTGATAATTCATGTGAATGAAAAAAAAAATCTTGTACATTTGTTTTGGGTTGTTTTTTAGAGTTAATGAAAAACTCAGTTCATTCCACTACTGAAGAAGTTTGGGGTTTTGTTTTTAGTTTTTGTTTTTTTTTTTTTAAATTCTGTGTTAGTCTAGTTTGGTAAATTAACAATACCTCTCTTTTCATGGCTGTCTGTCCAGCACCTTTTCTAAAGATTTAGTTCAAGTGTTTAAAAGAACTGTTTCGTAATGGTGCTGGGAAGCAGGGTGATATGCTTGTTTATGTTGTTAACCCATACCAAGGTTGAACGTGCACAATTCTGACTGGCGAGGTTGCCAGGGGCCAGCAACATCTGTCTATCCTATTTTTTTCTGCTCATCTGATAATATATTTGGATCAGGGGGCACCAATATATGCGCTTAAGGCAAAACTCTGACAGATGTGTAAGCAGAAGTCTCCATATATGCAATGGATGCGGAAAATAAGAAGTCGCCGTTGCCAAGTACTGGACCAACATCTGGCTTAGACCCTGGGTATGATATGACTCTTCTGTAGGTGTCTCCCACTCCACATGCTCATCACCCCGCTTTGCAGCATGAAGTTAAGAGTGAAGCAGAGAAGAGCTATGAAATACACACCTTGTCTTTTTGTCAGCATTAGCTTTCCTTTTCCCATGTCGTCCCAACATGGACGACAAGTCAAAATTCAGAGCTCATCCTCCTCGGTAGCATCACTAGGTAAATCTGAGTGAGGAGGTACTGCGGCTGGGGCAGCTTATTTTGAAACTAATACTCTACATTAAGTATATCATTATAAATCCCTGTTGATAGCGTACCATGCTCGGGAAAGGTAGGGGCAAGTCCTTTGTCCCAGTAGGGTACTGTGGACTCCCCAGGTGAGGGGTAACCCTCATTTAATGTTTAGCAGACACACTTGACTCCTAGTGACAACCCAGTTGGTTTAAAGGGTGTTTTTAGAACTTGGCTGAAGAATGGAAAAATGTGGAGGTGGCACCACTGAAATGACCTCACTGTTCCAGTCTCTCTAATGTAGAGCAGCAGCAAAACCAGTCCCAAGATGCTCAGAAGGGCAGAACGGTAAATCAGATCAGGTCATCTGCTTGAGGTAGAGAGCAGGTTCACACACTATATGCCAGCTATTGGTCTCATGTTGCAGAGGTGAATCCACTATGAGGTTAAGCTGGATTATTGATTATAGCGACCTAATGCCAATGAAAATAGTTAATACTTAAAATATTTATTTATGCCAAAGTGCTTCTGTAATAAGTCTCACTGAAGAAAATAGGCCTGTTTACCCTCCTCCCTCCCAATTACATTGTGTTAATCTGAAAAAACTCAATATAGAGTCTTAAAAAGGTATATACTTAGAGAATGAGGTTCAATTTATTTTGTGGGACTTCTTACAAGATTAGCTGGATGTATCTGAGAGTCTGTAGAGTCAGTCCCAAAATTAGGAAATGATAAATAGTGAGGTTGAACCAGTGCCTCAGGTGTCGTAGACTGGTATAATCTTACCAAAACCAGCAGAGCTGTAGAAAGCTACGCTACATGAGGATCTGATTTAAATTTACCTGGATATGAAACAAAAAAATAACCACATTTCTGTGTGCCTGCGTATTATTAAGAGTGCTAAATCGATCTGGGCAACGTTTGTTGTTTTTTCTTTGCAAGACTTCAGGCTTTGAATCGTTACAGTTTGAAATCATAAACTGGGTAGCTAAGTTTTTTGTGCTGAATTTCCTGGCTATAACAACCCCAAAACAAAGGAAACATAATGATTTCCCCCCCCCCCCGAGATTCACATTTAGCTAAAATCAAAATCTTTTTTCTATAGTCATTATTAGGTGCTGATGAGCACTTCAAACTGTGGTGTTTTCCTGCCAGACCCTAAAAGTGTAATAGTGCTGAATACCATGCAATTTACATGTAATTTAGTAAACTCTATTCTGAAGTGATACTTGAGGACAGCTTTGATGACTATGGGTTGGCTGCTGGCTAAACTGCACAGTCTTAGAAGAGCAGGAAGATCCTTTTCATTGATTACCATTCATCTTAGCTGGAGAATATACTCGTAGATGTCTGACAGATGGGGAGTGTATCTGAGTATTTATTCCAAATCTTTATTTACCAATGTTAAATTTTGGAACAATTATTGTAAGCCTCTAGCTTTTGAATTTCAAACATTATGAATGTAAACTGATGAGACACGTGTTGTCTTTTCTAGAAAAAAAAAATCATTTTTGGGGGGGAGTCTCAAGAAAATTACACAGAACAAACCAATGTGCATTGCATATGTAATGTCTTGTAATTATATCTTGTCAAAAGCTCAACTTTTTTCTCCTTTATTCTTTAGAAATATGGTAATTGTCCCTTTTCCCTTGTAGTTAATTATAAATTTCAGGAAGAATTAAGTCTGTTAAATCTCTTCTTCCCCCTCTTCCCCCTCCCTTGGTCTCTATGGCAGCAGCAGGAATAGAAGGGAATTACTTTGATCTCTATTTCTGAGTGACATTTCGTTTCTTCCGAGCATTGACCTTGTTTAGTGCAACTGAAATTTTCAATAGATTTCATTAGATTATAATGTGCTGATCTTAGGGAGATGTCTTTATTGAGATTAGTTTTAACTATGAAAGGAGAAGGGTGATTTGTTTCATAAATCTATGAACAGCTCTATAAACTGAGAAAAGAAAATGTTCAATTAACTGCTCGTGCAGATACGGTTAGGGCTTAATACTACTGCACAGCGGTGGAGAGCTGCAGATGTAAGGAAAGGTGGAAGATACTGAGCAAGAAAAAGAAAACAAGCGAGCCTGATCCTGGCTCAATTAATGATAGTGCTGCTTAATGATAGCAGAGCTATACATGCATAGCAGGTCCCTCCTTTAATATTTGGAGGGCCTGGGTGGAGGTGGGAAGATAATTTCCTCGTGCCGAGGTGAGCTGCTTTTTTATGCATTTTGCATAGCTGAAGCTGACCGAGTGGATTCTTTGCAATGTCCAAGAGGACGCTAAAAGCAGAAAAGATGAGTCTCCTGGCATGCATCCTCAACATAAATATGCATTTCTTTTGTGTTTTAATCTGTTTGCTACTACCACGCAAATTTCCTTCTGTCTCCCTTCACCTGATGCAAGGCTTCTGAAAAATGAGAGGATGGGTGCAGTCAAGGAGAAGGGAATGGTTATTTATGAGTGAATCGTTAGGTCAGGGGTATGGCCTAGTATATCATCATATTTTACACAGTCTGAGACCTCTAGCTGAGATCTACAATTTTCATTTCTCCAGAGAATCATCTGCATCAGAGAAGACAACTTGTAAGGATATGTAGGAATAGATATGTTCTACTGGGTTTGACTTCAGCCAACTCTTTTGCTACTGGAGGCCTCATTTAAGGACTTGTATATAATTTACAAGTCATATTCTTGGCCGTTCTAGTGGATACAAACAGAATCTCACCTGTGGCTACTTTTGATTCCGATGACCAGTATCTCCTCTGAGAAAGAATATTGTCAGATCTTAAAGAACGCTGCAGTTCAGTGAGCCCTGAACCATTAACTGATAAAATATATATAGATATCCTCTCTGTATTTTATCACATCTTCCTGCAGAGCTAAGATCTGCCTCCAAATGTGGTTCTACCCACAGTCACATTAGACAATATTTGGCCATCAAAATTGGGTGTTGATTATATATATATATAACCCTACTCTGTCTATGAGAAAGCAGCAATAAGCTGCATGTACTTGTTCTTAAAGTCCTCCAAACACCCTTAGCAGTCACTATGGTTGATCACACAACACAGAAGAGGAATTCTTCCTCGAAATCTCACCCAGAGCTTGCTGATGTGCAACTGCGTCTCTGCCACCTGGAAGCTCTCTTGTGCTCTCACAAAGCTCTCACCTTCCGATTCACTACTCAATATGCAATATTTCCCACTGCAATATTGCGGTGGGCACTGCATGCTACCACCCTCTGTTAAATGAATGTATCTGCAGATACATTATACTGATGTTTCTAACCGGTGTTAGTAGCAGTCAGTCCTTTCAACACCCAACTGAGAAAGCAGGTAGGACAGAAGCTTGCTTAAGGGTTGCATGCTGGGTAGGTAGATGTTGGGCACAGAGACCCTGAAGGGCTTGCAGCCTTGATATTGTCTTCTCCTTTCTGTCTCCTGGTTACCTATGGGGTCTGGATTTCTGGATGCTTGATAAACCCCTTGCTTTGGGAATTACATGTAGCAGTGCCTCCAGAGAAGGAATTGCACTGTCTCTAACTGACTAGAGGTTAGCATCTCTATCTGACTTTGGTCATCGCTTCATTGATTCCTGACTGTATTATTGCTATGCAATTTATCAAGGATTTAAAGCATCAACCCAGAAAAGAAGCTGTGATTGATGCTGAATTCAGCAATGAGAATGGATTTCTTCTTTTGTGTCCCAAAGTCTCTTTATACAAAAATTACACTAGCTGAAGGTCTTATTGCATATTTTGAAGGCTCTGATTGCATGAAGCTGTGACAAAGCCTACGCCTGGATAACTGTGTCTATCACTACATTGGAGCTGTCTCAAGGGTGAAGCTTAGTGCAGGAGGCCGGATATCCTCAAAGAAAGGGAGTAAATCAAGACTGTAGAAATCAGTCATTCATAAGCTGTGGAGAAACAGCCTCTGTTTCCATTTCAGATGGAGAATACTTTTATGGGAACGTATTCTCCCAAACAGCAAGCCAAGACATATTCTTTTGGAATACAAATATTAATAAACACAAAAAGCAAACTACAGGTAATTCTGTCCTCCCTTGAAGGCTGTCTAAAGAAAAATTATTTCAAATGATGGATTTTCATCACTTGTCACATTTTTAACTTCCCAGCGTAGTGATGGACAGGGATCTTTAGTCCTTATGCTCCCCAGACTCCTAAGTTGGTGAAAATGTTAGCAGTAATAATCAAATGGAATTAATTCCTTCTATAGTCTGCAAACAATTCCCAACCTATTTATTCCTATGCTTACTTGTGTTTCCTACCCTTGCAGAATACTTTATGTAGTGGTGACCTTTGGTTAATATTTTTTAGTTGGTGTCTCTAGGTGTGACATGTTGGAGCTTTTGGCTGATTTAAAAAAAAAAAAGAGCACTTTTATAGAAAAAAGCATTAGCAGCAGCTGATATTTCTACCTTATTTCTTAGAACTATGTCAACTAGGTGAGGGTGTAAGATATGAAAGGTATGAAAAGCATTTTTTTTACACAACAGTACAAAAAGTAGTGAACATTCAAATAAGAAATCAGCTGTAATTAAAAAAAAAATAAAAGCCAAACCCCCCAAATCTGTAGGAGAAGAGTGTTCAGTCCTAGCCCTTGAGCTACATGCATTGCTCAGACAATTCCAGTGCAATGTCGTGTTATCAGCACAGTAATTCAAATATTCAGCTGTGAAAGGCCAAACTCTGCAGGTCACCCTACAGCCCAGATGGACAATCAGCCCAGCCCTTGTGCCGAAAAACTGGCATCTCCGGAGAACTGCTGCCTAGGAGCGATTCCCTGGTTACCTCTGTCTTTCTGGCCTTTGAATATGTGCCTTGAGTCCTGTGATTCTGGGCCCTGGGGCAATTTTGGTATGAACCTCAATGTCAAGAATATTTGCAGAGTATTAGCACCTCCTGCTATGAGATCTGGAGCTTTCATTTTGCAGATGTATCCTCTTTAAGAATGTGAGGAGTCATTTTGAGGAGTCTGACAAACGTGTTATACATGGCTACCTGAATTTGTAAGATCAGGCTTTTCAATCAGAAAAATATTTCCTGTCCAAAGCAAATTATTAATTTTCTTGCCTTTATCTTGGCTTGGATTAAAGACTGAGGACCTACAATAGTTTAAGAAAGGAAAAAATGATTACCAATATTTCATGCAGTCTTTTGATCAACATTTGTTTATAGTTTTATTATTTTGATAGGATTACATAGTTTGCTGTTGCATTGATTCCTTCCTTACAGGAGATAACACACACCCACAGGATATTGCTGACACGATAGCAGTGACTTTTCAAATCCTTTTAAGCAAGACTTTTAAAACTTTCATCTAAAGGTACAATGCTTCTTGCTTGCTAGCTGATTTTTTGAATATTCCTTAAGGTTGTCTAAGCGAGAACATAAAAGATAGCCAGTTTTTAAGGTTTGGGGAATATAAAGCTGAAACCGATATGCAATATTTTTCTTTTTTTTTTAACTTATAGAAGTATTTAGCATTGCAATGTTTTACAAATGTTTATTTTTTGGAGATAAACAAAGCACTAATAGTGTGCTGTTAGTTAATGTTCTTAGATCAGACTCAAAATTGAAAAGCGTGTGAAGCCTAATCATTACTGTTTGCAGAGGTTGCTCTCCTTTGCTCTCAGCATGGGGAAGAGAAAGGTGTAATGTAGTTGCTTGTGATATATCTGGCTTAAATGAAAACAAAATGAAGGCAGCTTTTTTATTCCCTGCATTATTTCCAGCTTCAGGAACACACATGATTATGAGAGTCCTCCAATTCAAGAAGGTAAATAATAGTTTGACTCTTATGTGAAATGCTGAGAGTAATGGTAGCAGACACCAGAATTTATTCTGAACTTTTCTTCAGGGACTCTGACCCAATCTGCTGTGCAATTCGTTCTGATGGGCTCCAAAGCTTTGCTAAAATGTAATTGAATCACTGCAAATGCAAGGGAAATTACAGGAAGATCAGCCCGAAGGCCTGATGGTTGCATCTTGCACTGCCATGTGGAACATTAGACTTTAAATTAATCCCTCACTCTTTTGGTTCTGCAAAGTTTCAGGGAACTGCAGGAGTCTTGGATATTTGCTCCATGTCCTCCAGAGGCCAATGTGGGGAGCAAGCAGAGCGTTCCGCTCAGCAAAGAAATACACCCTAAAAATTTGGGACAGACTTACTCCTCCTGGAAAATAGCCCTGGGGTTGTTCAAGCTGCAGCTATCAAAGAGGATGTAATGGAAATGGCTTGTCATAAACTGGGGAGAAAAAAAACAATCTCTACCTACTACCTAAAGCTCCACTGCTGTTCTCTGAATGCTCCCGTGTGGAGGAAAACCAGATGGCACAAGCTTGGGTTCAGAGTGGATGAAGGATATGTTCCTCCACAAAACTGAGAACTTCAAAGCAAAATTAATGGGTAACTGTTGAGGCCTTTCTGGTCCTGCAAACTACAAGTTATTTTCCCTACGTGATAGTGGAAAATGACTTCATGAGCTGCAAAATGCATACTAGCAGACTCCTAGATGCTCCATCTGGAATGGAGTCCGTTGCGCCTAGTGATTGCAGCACATACTGTGTTGTGTGTAATGCCATTTTCACTTATTTGCAGCAGAGCCATGGCAGATGCCCATCCCACAAAAGCTCAGTCGAAACACCTGCCTGGATACCCATTCAGCACTCTACCGTAAGTTTGCGCCTTTTAATACAAAGATTTGAGAGACTAAATGGTAAGTCTCTGTGTTTGGAACAGCCCCGTCGGGTAAAATTTCCATACTTGGTGCATTTGAAAAAGAACAGGAGCGAGTCCTAAGGCCAACCCAAGCTCTTTGGGAAGCCTGAGCTGTTGAAAAGTTGGGTAGTGGCTTAGCAGGGCTTCTCCGGAAGTTCAGCCTCTTCGGGAATTTAATTGATTCCACGTGGAGCAATGGGGATCAGTGGCAAGCATGGTATGGTGGTTGGTGGTGTCCAGCTCAGAGGAGCGTGAAGTTACTGTTGATTGCTATAACTCTGTGCTCCAGCTGAGTGTGATGACTGGGAGCCTGCTAGTTTTGCCTTGTCATGGACAAAGTTTGTGGGAATTCATTCATAAGCTCCTGCAGGGTCTGCCAGAAACTGCTGACGTGTAAATCAACAGGCTGTCCCCAGACCCAGGCGGTGACATAAGGAAGGGGAGATGCATCTTCTCCACGTTCTCCTGCAAGAAAGACAGACTGATGATGCCAAGTGCTTTATGGACTAATAAGTGGGAAAATTCACTCAGTGTAGGTAACAACAACTTTTTGGGATGATGGGCAATAAGTGAACTTTGGTCTGCTGGATTTATAGGAAATGACCTTTGTAAATGCTTTCCTACTCCTGCCAATTAGATGTCTTCAGTGAGATTTGCTTTTAACTATCAAAGACATAGTAATATTTGAAGAGAAAAAAGAAACTGCGGTCAAGTTAACACTGCATTGATTTATATCTTGTCTGAACATACATTGTAGATAGAGCCAAATACTTGGATGCTGAAAGTTAGGGGACGGACTAATAGAGCTATGATGATTTATCTCAGTTGAGGACTTGGCAGGATTTAGTTGATATATTTTTTTTGGCTCTGGACCATAGCATGGTGTTGGTCCACAGCTATCAACTTGTCACCTTTTATGAGTAGATGAATGAGAAACAAATTCAAGTTTTCACTCTCCCTCAGTCTCTTGCTAATCTGGCAGGTGATTGTAAACCCTGTGGGCTTGGTTGTCCTTATCATATGTTAAAATTTAGGGTATCATCGCTGATATGCATTAAAATAGACCCACTTCAAAGTATTAACTGAACAGCATTTGAACAGTTGAGTTGAACAATTTTTCACCAGGTGAGAATCTGGCCCAGTGAGTAATTAGTAACTCTTCTTAATTGATAGTTTCCATACTCAAAGGCTTTGGATTGACTTTATTATGTGGTCTTGTTGCTTTTTGTTCATATTAAGAGGGTTGCAGCATAAAGGATAAGCGTGGCAGCGTGGTGCTTTGAGAAGTGGAAGTGTATGGGGCATTTATAGTAAGTCAGGAGCAGTTGCACTTGATGATTTTCACTAGCACCAAGACCTGACTTTTCAGATAGTGGTGTTAAATGCTTTGGGTATTTTTAGGATATTTGTTTCTCAAACCATCAAAATTAAAAACATTGCATTTTAAATAAAAAGCTTGCATATTCTTTTCTTGACTCTTGTTACACCAGATATCTGTGCATGCATAGGTAATATCTATAGACTTTCTATCATACAAATTTCTATACTGTTACAAAAAATGGTAAACTGAGGATTCAACTTCATTATCTTTGTTAACACTAGAAGTGGTTGAAGATCAGAATAACTCCAGGAAGTGTTATTTTAAACTGTTAGAGTGGAAACTGGTACTGGGACCAACACTAATATCTTAATCAACTACACGGACAGTGGGACTGAGTCTACCCTCAGCAAATTTGCAGATGACATGAAGCTGAGTGATGTAGTTGATATGCTAGAGGGAAGGGATGCCATCCAGAGAGACCTTAACAGGCTTGAGGAGTGGACACATGTGCGTCTCATGAGGGTCAACAAGGCCAAGTGCAGGGTCCTGCACCTGGGTCAGGGCAACCCCCCATATCAGTACAGGCTGGGGGATGAAGGGATTATGAGCAGCTCTGCTGAGAAGGACTTGGGGGCTACTGGTGGATGAAAAGCTGAACATGAGCTGGCAATGTGTGCTCGCAGCCCAGAAAGCCAACTGTATCCTGGGCTGCATCAAAAAACGCGTGGCGAGCAGGGCGAGGGAGGGGATTCTGCCTCTCTACTCTGCCCTGGTGAGACCCCACCTGCAGTGCTGTGTCCAGCTCTGGGGCCCTCAGCACAGGAAAGATGTGGAGCTGTTGGAGCGGGTCTGGAGGAGGTCCAGGAAAATGGTCAGAGGGCTGGAGAACCTCAGCTATGAGGACAGGCTGAGAAAGTTGTATTTGTTGAGCATGGGAAAGAGAAGGCTCTGGGGAGACCTTATTGAGTTTTTTTCAATATATAAAGGTGGCTTATATGAAAGGTGGAGAGAGACTTTTTCCAAGACCTGTAAGGGCAAGTTTTTTAAACTGAAAGAGGGTAGGTTTAGAGTGGACACAAGGAAGAAATTTTTTTATGATGAGTGCGGTGAGACACTGAAACTGGTTTTCCAGTGAAGTGAATGCCCCATCCCTGGAAGTGTTCAAGGCCAGGTTGAATAGGACTTGGAGCAACCTGATCTAATGAAAGATGTCCCTGCCCATGTCAGAGGGAGGTTGGACTAGATGATCTTTAAAGGTCCCTTCTGACCTAAATCATTCTATGAGTCTATGAAAAAAAACCCCAACTTACTATTAGAATACAGTTCAACCATTCATTTAGTTGCTATTTTTTTTTGAATGCAGAGTACAACATGTGGTCCTTGAAGTAATTGCCTACTTGGAGCTTGCTTCCATCTATATTTTGCTTGATTATAGGAGTTGAAGGGAATGAAAGAGCTCAGCACTACCCCACAAATAAGTTGTAATTCCCAAGTACCTGCTGCTTCTTTTTTTTTTTTATCAAACCATTTTCTATGCAGCTGAACAGATTTTTCTGTCTACCTTATCTGTATCAGATATTTATAAGCATTTTTTACCATACTTCAGTAGATTTCTTTTCTTGAGAGACTAATACAGACAGTTGGGGAAAATTAAATCCAACAGAAATGAACTTCTAGGCAGTCTGTGTTTTTCACCATCTGATTTAGAAAGTATTTTTAACCGTCTTGCTTTTATCTGAGAAGAATATCTGTGAAATGTTAGCATTTTGGTAGAAAGCTGATTAACGAAATGAAAATTTCCAGTGACACATCAAAGCATATTACCTGCTATGGAAGGCTTGAAAGATTTAAAAAAAGTAAAAAGAGAAAGAAGAGATCTGGCCAGTTGTGACAGCTCCATTAGATGTCCATAGCGTGTGTTTGGATGCCTCTCAAGAGCGGGATATGGAACAGTGTCAAATAATGAAGGAAAAACAAACTGATAGAAAGGGTATCCTCTTTCATCAGTTCTGCTGGCTGTGTCGCTCAGGATGGCATGAGTCTGGGCTAGGTTTTTCTCTCTTTTTTCAGCTGTTTTTATAAAAAGCACTGTGTCTTCTCTTGGGAGCGCCTTTCCCATCCAATGAAAGAACCAGAAGAACTGGCAGCCCTGCTGTTATGTAACAGCCTGCCTTTTGCAGTCCCTAATTTACCATCCTTTTTGAATTTACTGATGATTCTTGCAATTAAGATTCTCAGTTCTGTTTGGCAACTCACCATCTGCAAAAGAGGGCATAAGTGAACACTGCCTTTCTGTGCCTTCACAATGTCCTTAATTAGATTCATTTTAAGTCTGAGAGTTTTAATCAAGGGAATTACCTAAGGGTGGCTTTGTCTGCACTTGCACTTTTAGTCATGTCTTCCGAAGGATTTGTAGTGTTTGATTATAAAATACTGCAAAAGGAGTTCGCTGCACTGCTCTTTAGCAGACTAAACCTTCCCGTCGCTGGGGTTGCTTGCTAGCTAGATCCATTATGCAAAGATAATGAAGTATCACAGGCTGCACCCGTGTTGCAAAAACATTTGGGCTTGTCCTTTCTTCTGGCCCCGTTGACAGCTTTTCTTGAGTTCAGCATTCAGCGCAAATGTTCACCTTATCTCACCCTGCTGCCTGAATAGGATCCCTCTGCTTTTCCCTGCTGTGCTCTCAGCATTGCTCCCTGGCCCACTGTCCCAGTCTCCTTCCACCAAAAAATTCTCTTTTGGGAAGTCATCTGCCACTGAGAAGCATCAGGAGAGAGCGGTAAAGGGTCCGCAGGCACAAAAAGCAATGGATTTGGTGCGTGCCCTAAGCAGAGCCTCATTCAGCATTGGCTGTCCCCTCCACATGAAGAAGGGGACGGTGAGTTTAAGGGTCGGGGAACCTGAACGAGGGTCCTCACGGGGGAAGTGCAGCAGCCGTGCATGCTGCGATAGCTCACGGGCTGCAGCGTTTACAGAGGTGCTCAATTCTGGGGAAATTTAGCACGAGTTTTGGCTGCCAGCCTGCTCGGAAGACTCAGTCTTTCTGCCCCTCGGTTTACCTTTGTCCATAACACAAGGAGAGCGAAGGTCGCTCCTATTTGAACCCTGCACACATGTGCAGGATATTATTGTGCGATTTACGTGGGATAGGTCAGTGCATTCAGGATAAAGTTACTCTGTCTTTCTCTTTTCCCAGTTTGTTGGGAACACTGGAGGGACAGGAGTGCACTAATTCCCTGCACAGTATCTGAATTCGGCCTGATCTGGGACTTAACCTGTAAACAATCCTGGTTCAAACTAATCCAGGTTTTTGTATGGAGACTCACATCACAGGAGATTTTTGAAAGGAATTCATCATTTGGGAAGATGCCTGTACGTTAGTTCTGGTGGCTGTGCTCTATATAAAGAAAGTTCCGACACAATATTGCACAATGGAGCCAAGCAGAAACATACTGAAACATGCAAATTCTGCTTTGTTTTAAGGCTATGAGTCTGGAAGAATAGTTTCTGAAATCAATCCTGCTCTCTTTAAACACAAAACAAATAAATGGCTCTGTTTGGCTAGACTCGGCTCTCCTGGGACTTCGCGTTGTGCCTTGTAACGATGTCCCTTCCTCTCCTGTGTAGATGTGCTCTATAAAATAAATAAATAGCTCTGCACTCCAGAAAAAGAAGCCTTTTGCAGGGGCTCTCTCCCTCTCTCTAAGCTTTAAGTCTTTTTCTGTTAAAACCCTGTTGGCTAATAAATTCCACAGACAATCCGGGTGGTGGGGATTTTTTTTTGTGGCTAACGTGAAATATTTGAAAACGGAGCTATTAATAAAGTGCTCTCTTCTTTTATCTTTCACCTCGGCGCTGATGGTAGTGGAAAATTTCAAGTGCTCAAACTCAGCTTTATTTTTAAAGGAGGTACTAAAGTAATGCCATGCATGTTTCTGCTGGGTCGCTATATTCCTGCAGATCTTCATTGCAAAGTCTCCTGTAGCCCTCCTTGCCCAGTGCTCAGGGCAGTTTACCATCCACCTCTTTAGCAGTTAAAAAGGCCGTCTGTACCCTGCACTGCTGAGTCTGTCACCAATTGCCAGCTGTGAAGCTGCTTTTCAAAATAGCCACTTAAATCCTTCTTCCCCTCCGATAGCTCTCTGATACCTCCTTCTTATTTGCACCGCCCCTTCCCAGCCGTCCCTGGGGACAAACCTGCTGTTCCTATTGTTGGCTGTAGCTCGAGGTGCTGAACAGCTGCGACATCTCCCCTGTAATCTGATTTACGGATTCAGTGGGGAAAGTTCCGGCCAGACCAAGGTAGTGTTGAATTAGCAGCAAACCACAGCCCATCCCAGCAGGGCCGCAAATGCTTCGTGCTTGGGTAGATAGAGGCAGACGCTGGCAGAGTATGTGTTAACAGAGGGGCTCAGGAGCAAATTTTGAGAGAAACAGGGCAAAAAAAGCCATTTACTCCTCTATTCCATCAAAGAGTAGGGAAGAAAAGGGAGATAATTTTTTTTTTTTTAAATTGTAATAACCCCTTGAAAGTGAAATATATATACTCGATTTATGACATATGTGGTCCTTCCTCCCATTTCAGTTCATGTGATCCCAGTGAAACAAGGGAGGGGTTTCACAATTGCAAAACGAGCTCAGAAACCCTTAAGGTAAGGTGATAACTCACTTAAAATGTAGTATGATAAACATTAAGCTGCACAAAACTGTTATCTGCAGACTGACCCACATAGCTGCTTGACATCATCATCAGGAAACATTTTGCATGAGTTACTTACAATGAGTAATCTCGTTAAGCACACATTATATAGGATATTTGCTGTCTTTATTGCTTTACTCGTTCTGTGGAAAGAACCAGGATGTTTCTACAGCAGTCCCAGTCACAGAAGTGTAGCAGTGCATAACTAGAACAAAATATTTATAACTCGGTTATAGAAATTTCCTTTAAGCTGAAACTTGGTATTGATCTTTATGACAGCAATTACTTAAAGATAAACTTTTACAGAAAAACAAATATTGCTTTAACTACTTAAAATCATTGCAACTCATGACGTTTATGAGCAAAAAAATGTAAACAAAACAATATTCTTCTTCAACACTCTCTTAAAATTCTGTTTTAAGTCCTGATTTATCCAAGCAATGTTTTGACGTTGTCACTGAAGTTTAAAAACAGCATCCCCACCCAAATTCTACAGTAGTTATTATTTATTACTCCCAGAGTAATAGCAGTACTGGAGTATAGTCTTTTTGATAACGCATACATAGCTTCAGGGTTATATCCCAGGGGTGTCACTACGCAAAAGCCATGCTTTCCTGCCATGGGAAATTCCATGCTAAGGTCAAACGAGCAATTCAAACCTTCTGAGTTTATGGTGGTATACACAAGAACAAAGTTAGCTCCACTCTTTATTTACACCCTGCAATAACCTGCAGATATGATTAATATGACTGCTTAGAAGTATTTCTAGTCCCCAGTAATGCGAGCTAAATTGTTTTCATTATTTTTCTCTTAGATGTGCTGCAGCATAAGAGGAGGCGGTGATTTAAGTTTTTTAGGAAATCAAACATGTTCATTATATAAATTAAAAATGGATATGTGTATGTAACCGATGGGTTACATGGGGCTCAAGTGGAAGGGTAAGACTGTGACTCCTGGTGCAGTAACTCGTGTCACGATAGGGAAACTGCAACATTAGCAAGGTGCCTCGTTGCACCTGGCACTCTAAAAATCTATAGAAGAAACTTGTGGTTGAAGCAGTTGTGGAAGACAATGGGTAGGGGCTGTGCCTTGTTCAGCAGTATTTGATAGAGATGCTGAAAGTGAAATTCATCTGTCCAGGTTTATGTCACTGGAGAGGTGTAAACACTTTTGAGCTGCAGTTCACCTTTAGACTGGTCTTTAAAGTATGAATTGGGCTACTGAAGGGTGTGTTTCTCTTGATTAATAGTAAAGGAGACCTAGACAACCGAAGGATGACCCGGGAAACTACAGGCCGGTCAGCCTCACCTCCATCCCTGGAAAGATGATGGAGCAGCTTGTGCTGGGTATCATCTCAAAGCACCTGGATGAAAAGAAGGTTATCAGAAGTAGTCAACATGGATTCACTAAGGGGAAGTCGTGTCTGACTAATCTGATAGCATTCTATGATGAGGTCACTAGATGGGTGGATGAGGGGAGGGCAGTGGATGTTGTCTACCTCGACTTTGGCAAGGCTTTCGACACTGTCTCCCACATCATCCTCACTGGCAAGCTTAGGAAGTGTGGGATAGATGGATGGACAGTGGGGTGGATTGAGAACTGGCTAGCAGATAGAGCTCAGAGGGTTGTGGTTAGTGGTGCAGAGTCTAGTTGGAGGTCAGTAACAAGTGGTGTCCCTCA